>OZ026529.1:17326749-17796749 GCA_964019695.1 Loripinus fragilis | reverse complement strand
TCTCGCACTGCCGTCTCCCTCGATAGAAGAATGCGTATCCTCCCTACGTCGTTTGTTTTCATGTTTTTCAGTTGTCTTGGGCTTATTCACACCAGTGGGCTTAGGTTGTTGTTGTGACGTAGGACGAACAATGGGGCTTTCTGTAGCCAACTGATTTGACTGCACATATACTGGTGGAGTGTTTTTGTGTACTGGTACAGGCTACGCAATTATTCTTGGCCATCTTTAAACTTGATCAGTATACTATGGAATGTATACTATGGATTATAATAGAATGCTCCATTCAATGTTGATGAGTGAATGAATGAATGGCCAGCGGAATGAAATAATCGTCAAATGAGTGAGCGAACTGGTCCAATTATGCGCGACGAATATTTGAAAAAAATATTGTCATGCTCAAACTCCAAATATCAAGTTTAACTTCTAGAATCAAAACATGTAATGATAGAGCATATTAAAGTACATCACCTCGTATTATCATGGCTCCTAAAAATCCTGACTTCCCACTTATTTAACACACATTACATATTTCCTTTGTCCATATTATTCCATTCCTCTACCGGAAGTCACGTGATACAATTAATGCCATTTTACATGTCTATACACGAGACTGGACACGTTTCAGCATTTTGTATTACAAAATTGTCTTGGGTCAGGTATGGTACTTGATTGTATTATGTATCGATTCCTGATCTTTGCACCCTTACTTACTTTGAAAGACATATTTTGACAAAAAGCTTCATTGAGCATTTTGTGATCTGTGTGTTGTACAATTGAATTTGTGATTCTTGTCTGCATATTGTCATTATTGATTTCAAAGGTGGCTTCAACAGACAAAAACTATCAAACAATACCTGTATACAGTTTATTGTAGTACACTGCCTAAACAATACAATTGAATGGTCTTGAAACTCTATTGAGCACCATTTTGAAACGTTACTAGCTCAGTTGATCATGTTTATTCTTTGTTGTTAAATGATACTCGTTCTGTGTCTTTGCCCATTTCTCACCATATGTTATTAATGAAATTCAACTCAAAATGCCATTTATTCTGTATTTTTCAAATGACTATTTAAAACAAGCACCTAAGGACTCTGAGTATGTTATTTCTTTATTTTTAGTGATTTTAAGAAAAAAAACATCGATACTTTTATCCAATTTTGGTTCTAAATTGGTTTTTTTGATGGCATGTGGCTGTTAGTTTTCTCTGTCTCTTACTTACAATGCCGTTGGCGGGTTTGCGGTGAGTGAGAGTGGCATTTCCTGGCCAAAATCACTGAATTATAGCAACACGTTAAAATGGATCTTTACGCTAGAGCTTACGTTTATGAAATATATGCATGACTGTACTTACCCTTAGGGCAATAGCGAACATATTTTATAGAGGAACAACTATAAACATAGCACATTCGTGAGTTGGCATTTTTACACGATCTGTATGTGAAATAGTTACAAGGAGAATTATTACATTCTTCCCTACACTTTTCAAGCGAACTGGAATGATTTGAAAAAGCGCACAACCGCCAGTCAAAATCCTCAAAATCTATACAAGGCCGACGTCCATCACACATTCCTTGCACTATTTCTGTAATATACAAAATAAAATAATTATCTATACATAACATCCGTAACAAAAACAAAAACAACTAAAAATGCAATTTTACATGAGGTTGCCTGAGCACAGGTGTTAGGTTGGCAGCTTAGCTCATGTCTGAGAGTCAGAGTGTTTATGTGATTTTCTAAGAACTGTTTTATGTCTTCCCTCCAGCTTGCTACCGTGTCTGTCTCGCCCCGCTTTTCTGTCCGTCTGTCTGTCAGTATGTCTGCCTCCTTCCTGTTTTTCTGTCCATTTTCTGTCTTCCTGTATTTATACAAAGACATAAAGTTTAAACCAACACAGGGTAGGTTTGTTATTCTTACCATATTGAACGTCCAGGAAAGCCTTGCCAAAACCCAAAAATTGGTGTTACTGTAGTTTCGCTGGGAAGGGGGGGGGGGGGGGGTAGGGGTTGGTTGCTTACTGAATGTGATGTCGCTGTCAACATTTGTTATCTCTCCTTTACGCTGCCATGGGCTGGTCTGTATTATGTGATGTTGGCACTTTATGGTCATACTCACTTACTTTTCGACACTTAGTAAAAATTGGCCAAACACTGGTAAGGACTTAAGATGGTTTTGTGTGCAGGATTCTAAACATGCACAGGGAAAATGTAAACAATAGGAACAGTCTGTCAAAAGATGGTCCACTTACATGTACGTTAAGTGTGTTATTTCTATGTGGCAGGACATTTTCTGTATATACCGAACAGGCAACATAAATCTTTTTGGGGCTGAAAGCGAAGGAGTGACACCCAGATGCAGTATCTAAACTTGTTCAAAATATGAAGCATAACCAAACAAACTCATATTCCTCCTAGACGTAACACTAGCATTATTCCCAAATTATGACATCGTATAATAAACTAATAGCCTACCATATTGGATAAATAAAAATGTCATGAAACATAATCCAAACAGAATAATATTAAACGTATGTGTCGGTAGCATTGTGATCCGTAAACAAGACGTTAGAAATATCTTAAACATGTGACGCTAATTGTAAAAGTATATAGTTTTATGCTCGTGTTTGACACACAAGATGCCTGCACAATACACTTTGAATCTACTGAGTCCTATACGGAAGTTCCAAGTTTAGATATTGAGCTTACATTGCAATTAAATTAGAGAAGAAGGGAAAAATCAGGAATCAATACATTTATATTATCATTATAATAGTGACTTGATCTGGCGTACTGTATCACGTCGAGTGGCCATGATTAGCTCCTATCATAGGATCACATGAGACGCGAAGCGTCGAAGTTGAGCCGATGTTGTGGCAGGTATATACGTATTCCATACCTGGAGTTTTTGCACAGGGTGCAGAACATCCACTATTGGATTATTTGAGTTTTTTATAATAATCATTTGTTGGATTTTTTGCGCATATTCGCAAATTCTTAGTAAAGACGTGGAAGATTTTTGCGTACATGCTCAGAAATTCCTAATAATGATTTTGGATAACAAAGTCTTCCAACACTGGATTATTTGCGCATATGCGCAAATCCTTAATAGAGACGTAGAAGATTTTTGCGTACATGCACAGAAATTCCTAAAAATGATTTCGGATAACATAATCTTCCAAGGCTGGATATTTGCGCATATACGCAAATCCTTAATAGAGACGTGGAAATTTTTTGCGTACGTGCGCAGAAATTCCGTACAGTGATTTTGGATAACAAAGTCTTCCAGCGCTAGATTATTTGCTCATATACGCAAATATTTTAACAGAGACAAGGAAATTGTTTACGTACGTGCGCAGAAACTCCTAAATCAATAGCAAATTGTATAATTCCCTTTGGATACGTTGAAGTATTCTGCGCATCATTGTTGTTGGATTTTGTGCGCTGACGAAATAGAGACATTGAATTTTTCGCGTACATATGCAGAAAGTCCTAATAGTGAAGTCCTCTAACTTTGGATTGTTTGCGCGAAAAATTCCATGTTTTTAAAGAGAATTATACAAATCGCTATTGATCTAAAGGAGTTTCTGCGCACGGATTTTTTTCGTACATGCGCAGAAAATCCTAATAGTGATAATAGATGATAAAAGCTTCTTTGTCATATGCGCAAAAAATCCAGCATTGGAAGACAAATAACTATTAGGAATATTTGCGTACGTGCGCAGAATACATCCATGTCTCTATGAGGTACTTGCTCATATGCGCAGATAATCTAGCGTTGGACGATCAAAACAATTATTAGGAATATCTGCGTACGTACGCAGAATACACCCATGCACCTATTTGCTTGTGCAAATAATCCAGCATTTGAAGACAACTGATTATTAGTACGTATGCAGAATACATCCATGTGTCTATGTTCTTGGTCATGTGCGCAAACTTTGATGATTTTCATTTTAAGATAAAATAATTTAGGAAGGACGCAAAAACTCCAACTTTGCGTGCGCAGAAATGATCTAAATAGCTAATAGCCGCACAAACTCCAATCCTGTACAAATGGATTTTTTGCGCTGTACTCAGATAATCCACGAAAGAAAGCTTTTCAGTGCACACATAAGCAAAAATTCCACTACAGGATGTTTTGCGCCCTGCGCAGAAACTCCAAATTTGGATCAATACATACCTCGTTGTGGACTAATCCGCGAAACATAATACTGTACGCCAGATAAAGTTACTATAATTATAGTAATATGTTTATTATAAAACTTTTTCTGACATTATTCCGATTTTATAAATTTGCTTTGGTCTTTATTCCAGAACAAAATGCGGGATTTTTTGCCTTCACGTTTCGTTTCTTGAAGTTACATATTCATGTTTTTATCTCTGGTTCCATGCTTGAAAATAACTGTTACAAAAGGTCGTCACAAACACAGGTAACCGGCGTTAGCATCGTTTTAAAAGATAGCGATATGGAATCAGAAAAGCTCAGTTTGTTGATTAGAATTTCTGTATTAGATTATCATTTATAGGCAAGTAATAAACCAAGTACATGTACCATACTTCACACGAACCACCATATTGAAAAGCGACAAAACACAAGAAATCACACTACACAAGAGAGCAAATAGGTCAGCCAAATCATAAAAAGCATTTATCCCGCTGTCCTTAGCATCACAATAGAAAATACATTTACCATCAATGCAAGAACTTCCCTGATCCCTACGACTCTGGAGGAAATCATAAGGAGCCGGAAACCTGCATTGACATATTCACCCACCAAAGACAATTAACAAGTGCGTGCGTAAATGATACTTTAATGTATATAAGTTGATGATTAAATGTTGACATAATATTTCTAAGTTCAACAGAAACATTAGATACTATAAACACTATTAACCCTATTGATGGGGTAAATTTCGCCAAACACTAATGGACAGAGCTTATTCAATGAGAACCCCATTGATAAGGTTAATTTCGCAACATACCATTGCTGCAGAATCAATCTAATATTGATAACTGGTCACAGACCTGTAATTGTAAAAAGGGCACTGGTTGGCTCAAAAGGTGGGTGGAAGTTAAGCACAATAGTTTCGTAATTGGTCAATAATAAAATTACGGGAAAGATATAATATTTACTAGATGGGTATATATTTGCGATATATGTGAGTCTATAGGCTTTTCTTTGCTCATGACACCCAAAATTCGGTTTGACATTCTAGTTTTCGATCTATAGGAGCCAAACATGAGTACTCATCTGACATTCCAAAACATTGCTTTCGATATGACATTAACTATGAGATTAAAACTGCTTTACGGTACAAGTAATCCAGTAGAGCTGGTTTCGAACCCGATGGTGTATGAGACTTGAGACCACCCATTTAAGTTCCAAAAGGCAGCAAACACGCATTGATGGTCGGTTCAATGAAAAATGTAAAGTATCACAGTAACAAAGTCGAATACCAGCGTGCGTTTCACCAATTCTTCATTATTTTAGTACCTTTGCTATTCACTGACAAGCTATGCATTGGTCGTACTGCACGAAACCAATTTCAAACTGTCAATGAGTGAAATAGAGCAGACTCGGGAGGATCTTTTCGGGTCACGAACATAAGTTATAACGCTTATACTTCTACTGAGTGCAATTCGTTTATCAGTAGGCCGATTTAAAGAACAATACGAGCATTCACAAAACTTTCAAATAACTACGACAAGTTCTTCAAAATAGCAATATAAAATTTCTGGTCTGCAGATGAGTTGGGTAAACTATGTATTATTTAGTTTTATTCTCGCTAAAACGTGGTGTTACATTCAAGCTAAACGCCTCAGTGACACAATTGATTTGAGTACCCACGGCGTATATTTTAACTGACTTCTGAGAATTGTATCGCTAACATGCACTCAAACATTTGGGTTCTCTGGTCCTAAGGCTGCACGAGACTCCGATTCGTAAATAAATAGAGTAATAATATGGTTGTTGTTATATCGTTTATGTCAATATTTGACAATGGAATAGACTGTTGCTGTCCTATTGTTGATTCCATGGTCTAGGATCTTGGTTTTTAAAACATCTCGTTACATATAATTTTGTCTGACAAAACGGTACTAAAACATGCAATTACATTTCAAAATATTGCCTCCCCGATCATTTTTAACTTGATTTGAACTTGGATTGTTATGACAGAGCAGAAATCAATTTGTTGATACATATGTACATGTACTAGATACACATGTAACATTATACATCAGGTTTTCTTTTTTATGTGTAATGCTTTTCGTTCCAGTCAATATTTGTCCATTCATATTCCTGTCTTTATGATTTGATTCAGTACTAAGCAGGATAATGCGTCTTGAGACTCAAACCAGCGACCATTCGATCTTAAAAGTCTAACACTCTATTAATTAGCCAGCACGCTCCGTATCTCTATGCTTAACTTTTTTCGCAAGAACATGAAATTATTCTTATGCTCAGACAGGAATAAAAACACGTGTTTGCAAATACAGCGGGACTTGAGGGCTGAAGTTTAATTTGAGACGCCATCTATATAGGCTACATGTACATCAATATGTTATGTGTGTAGGCCTACGTGAGAAGTGCGCCTCCACCAGCTAGCCGATGCGATTGGTGAGTTGGCTCATGTGATGTAGTGTTTTGATTGTCATACAAAACAAAATAATAGAAAGTATATAAATGGCAACAAAAACATTAAGGTTTAATATCTTGAGGCTGATCTAGTTTACTAAACTAATAAAAAGAACGTTACCTTAACACCGGAAGCTTTGCAGACATTTTCGCATATTTTCATGATAATTATCAACCATTATGCGTCTACTGATAAGTTTGAGCTAGAGTAAATGACGGCTTATAACGTCGCATCCCTTAAAAAGTCCTACGACAAAACACTTCAAGAAAGTTGCACGTCTCTAAAATATAATTAAAGTAATACATGTAATTGCAAGTTTAATTCGTTTGACTGAGTTCATTGTATGCGAGTTATATGTGTTTTAACAACAGCATAATCTATGGCGAAGGATAGTCCTCATTAAAATGCATTTAACCCATATAAGCATAGCGTCCTTTACGTGGGACATCGACAAACAGAGCAAAACCAGATCAGACGCCGCAAAACGCGGCGTCTGATCAAGTTCTCCACTGTTTGCTTGCCGAAGTTTCTTTTAAAATTTGAATAAAAATTAAAAAAATACCACCTAACAACCCTCAAATTGGAAATGGGCTCGTTCTACTGTTAGAGGTAGGCAAGTCTATTCGGCTTAATTGGGTCAAGCCCCAAGTGGCTTCGACTGCTGTCCGTTCTAGTGCGGTGGTCTTGTTGTTGTTGATGCACAGTTGTATGTACCTCCCATTGTTTGTTTGTGTATTTGATTTGATTCTTTACCTCCCATCAACACTTTTTCAGTTATGTACGGCCGGGTCTTCCTGGGTTGAACCAGTACTAAGCTAGGATAAATGCGTCTTGCTCAAGGGCCACAATGCAGTGGACGCCGGTGAGACTGGAACCTGCGGCCCCTCGGTTTCGAGTCAAGCACTCTACCACCGAGCAACTGCGCCCCCATGGTTTGTAGGGCTTCTGTTTTTGATATTTGTTTTATTATGCATTGCTTAGTGTCCTTCCTAGCTTTTCAATCATCTCGACGAGGAAGAGAGAGTCGGTTCCGTTGCTTTATCATACTCAAATGTGATTCAAATACAATATTTTGACGTCTAAATACGCAATATATCTTCAAATGGTTAATGGTCCATGTTTTAACTGTTGTTATTATAAACAGAGTACATGCTTTCTCTCTTTTTAAACATTCGCAGTGAGAGAAAAATATAGTTTGAGCGAATCAACGTCGGGTTTTTACGTAATAGAAGTAAAGCACTGGATAAGGAACGTAATTCATCTTTAAACTCTAACTGAAACGTATGATTTATTCTCCAATAATGTTCTTAAAAATATCATTTTGTTTTTAATTTTGATATATATATATATGTTGCACAAAGTAAGAATCTGGACAATTCCGGAATCGCTCTGCGCAAAGTGAGAATTCTTAAATTGGCGGACAGAGTGAGAATTCTTACTTTGCGCGGTTCAATTCTAGAATTGTTCGTGCGCAAAGTGGGAATTGAGACAAAGTGAGAATATCATGAATATGCATTTTCTTTAACATCGGTATGTAGAAATTATATTCCAATCTCCAAATAATTCAAAGCCGTTTATAAGTTTTTCTTCCCCAAACTCGACTGAAATAGTTTTATTATAATAATTGAGCCGTGGCATGAGATTTCCAACAGCGGGGTTTGTGCGACAAGCAAAGACTCATATCAGCCTGCGCATACGCGCAGTCTGATAAGAGCATTTGCTAGTCGCTTGAATATTATATGAGTGCTAAGCTACTGGCTGAACACAGTTTGGTGTTTCTAAGCTTAAAATAAGGCTGCACAGGCTCGTCTGAGTTTACACTTGTCCAAATGCCACATTGTTGGAAATCACATGTCACGGCTCATTATTATTATTATTATTATTATTATTATTATTATTATTATTATTATTTTCTCTTCAACGCGTTATTTTATAATAATGCCTTTGACATACATGACATGTACACTGGGCAGAGCTGTAGCGCAGTGGTAGAGTGCTGGACTCGAGACCAAAGGGCCGCGGGTTCCAGCATCACCGGTGTCACTGCGTTGTGTCCTTGAGCAAGAACATTAAACCTAGCTTAGTACTGGTTCAACCCAGGAAGACCCGTCCCTTTATAACTGAAACATTGCTGATGGGACCTTAAGAATCAAATCAATCAAAGCCGAAAGCGCTTGGTTTCAAAAATTATTTGCACTGTTTTTTTATTTATATATATATTCACATACCCAATGGGTATGGTTAAATATACGTGCAGGTAGAAAATAGAGTAACTATGATATTAGTATGGAGGTGTATGTGCAAGTTGGTTATGTAGGATACAATGAAGGTATTGATAATAAAAGATTGGGATGGGAAGGGCCTGGTAGGACAGGTTAGGAGCATGTTAATAATAAGGTAGGGAATGGTTATAGTAGGCGTAGGGGCATGACATGACTCAGAATAGGAAATGCACGTAGTGTAATAGGAGTTATAAGGATAAGTAGTGTGAGACTGGTTTGTTTCGATGTGGTAGGTAATGTAGAGTGAGAGATGGCTATGGTAGAGTGAGACAGGGTAATGAAGACTGTGAGTGAGTGGGATATGCTATCATATGTTATAAGCAAACGTAGGGTTATCATAGGGAAGGTTGGGAGTAGATTTGGTCATGTATTGTGGGTAATAACTACGGGTAACGCTAGTGTAATTAATTTACCGCACAGAGGCGTAGGATCGATAATGTACTACAACATGTATAAGAGACATAGCTTGAGGATTGGATTGTGTAGGGCAGAGTATTATAGGATTGGGGAAGATAGAAAAAGTTTTGGTAAAGTAGCATACAATTGAGAAGAACATTGCAGGGAATGGCAACTCAACCTACAGCTTATTTTTTTAAAATCAAGTTAAACTTCCTTCTCTTCTTTTCAATAACTTACGAAATAATGAAATGTGGAGCTACTGTTTTTTGGGAGAATTTCTAGTCATTTAAAATAGCTTCACAAATCTACTACTTCATACCCTTTAAAACGTATTACTTCTAGGTTTAACGTAAATAATCTGGAAGAACGGATCGTTTAGAAATAGAGTGAACCCACAATATTAGAAAACAGCAGACACGGTTTTATTGAATCTGTTCATGAGAACTAATAGTGTAGGGGCCAAATCTCAAAGGACCTCGGACAGTCTTAATGAAGGATTGCCCATAATAATGACCAGAAAAAAGTTTCAAAGAAAATGATATTTTTTCGATGAAAAAGATAGTGGGTTCAATCCTCGACATATCCACAAAAGCCGTTTTCTCATTGGACAAGTACCAATTGAAAAACTCTGTTTTTGCTATTCAACATATAGAAAATAGAGAGTTTTACTGAAGTGCTTCCCCTCCCCCCATGACCAAACTAATCCTTTTGCATACAGTTGTAGTTTTACATTTCACACATCATACAAAAACGGCATGATTGGTCACGGGGTGACGATGTCAAAATGCTCAAAAACTCTTTATTATAAAACCTTTTTAGAAATTTATTTTGTAAAAGACCTGTAGGTAAATGACATGTATCAGGGCTTTAGTTATGAGTGCTCACAAAGTAATAAATTGTCTCATTTCTCAACCAAAACATATGTTGTGTGTACTCAAAAGAACCGTCGCAATGAGACAGTTCTTTTAAGCACCATATTATAGAATAAATCGGATGTGTAAGAAAATATTAACGATTTTACGCTCAAAAACTGTGTTTATCGAGACTATGATTTATACAGTATGCAGATATTATACACCTCAGTGCGTGTCGTCAGGCTTAGGTAAAAATAGTCTACTCCCACAATTTTATTTATGAAAAAACACCATTGTTGTAACTTACGTTACCTTATTTATATATTAACAGAAATTAAATGTCCATGGTAGTCAAACTTGTTTTTATAGCTGTTTTTTCCATTTAATTGTAACAGAGATGAAAGAAGACACTGTCAATTCCAATGCGATGTATATGGTTGACATAGAGAATCTGTATACCAGTAGAAATAATATGCTTATGAGCATATTTTAAAATATAATTTATGCAAATTATTACCAGTAACAAATTATTAATAGATTCAAATATAGAGAAATGGAAATTCATCATTAGAATAGGGATATTTACGGCCAGTTATGGTTGGGAACATGTTTTTTTATAATATATAATGTATACAGTATTATCAGCAATTTCGTAACGTAAGTAACTCTGACGAGCCAAAATACATATAACAGATGTCTGCAATTGATGTTTATGTCTAGTTTAAACATGTACTGCTATTTTTAAATTAGGGTAACATTGATTACAGTTCTCTTACAGAAAACTAACCATAAAAAACTTACTTAGTTTAAAACATGTGTTTCTATAGCCCCAAGACATGCCCCAGACTGAAAATAGTAACCAAGTTTCTCTTCCTGTGGTTTGGGAACATGGTTCATACTTATATGCAATCTATAAAGTCATTATCTGCAATTTCGTATAAAATGTAACATACGTAACGCTGATGAGCGGTAAAACATCTCAAATATGTCTGCAATTAAAGTTTATGACTAGATCAAACATTTAAACCTCAAATAAATTCATTGATACTATTATAAAATATATTATTAGTCTTGCATTTTGTGTACTGCTATTTTCAATGTTTGTGGGGTAACGGTGATTACAGGCCATTTACAGAAAATTGACCAAAGAAAACTTAGTAAAACATGGGTTTCTAAGGCCCCGAGACATTTCCCTGACTGAAAATAGTAACCAACTTTTTCTTCTTGGGGTGCAGCAAACTCGCAAAATAGCCCATATATCTCAGTTTGGCCCCTACACTTTAAAGGAAAGTACAACAATTCTCACGCCCCCTATCACCAGCTTAAGTGGTATTGTGCTTTATGTCAGAACCTAAAATTCCTAAAGGACCAGAATATGAAAAAATATCAATATAATATCGATGCACGGGGATAGTTTTATCAACTCCACACAGAAACAAAGACAGCTGCTGCGACCTCTAAATAATCTGGAAAACGAAAAAAAGCCTTAATAAATGTGTTGGCTTTGCCTGGGCCCATCGTGGCTCAGCTTGTGGTTTTTGTTATCTCTGACCATAATTATGCAAATCTTAAGTCTGTTTCTTTTGTTTGTTTCCATCATAGTGTGTTAATTTGATTAGACTGTTTATCTGTTATGATATACGGCATATTAGATAAGGGAACCTCCATGTGAACTAACCAGTGTGTGAGCTTTAATAACAACAGCAGTTTGGGCTTAGATTTTAACCAGTAAAATGTACCCCCCACACACACACACAGGTACTAGTCGCCTAGACATTTGTGGGAATATGTGTTTGGTTCTTGTTTTGTTATTTAAAGATTAGATTTCTTTCCAGTTTGTAGCCCTATATCTTTTTTGAGGGAAAAAGAGCTTGTTGCCTTGGTCTAGTTGTCTTCCTGGTGCCTGGTGACTGTTATTGTTCTGTAGCACTTCATCAATATGGCAGGTGGGGCCAAATATATTGAGTGTTAACATCTTGATCCTTAACCAGGGGCTCCAATTAACAGTTTTATACCCCGTATTGCTATAAGTACCAAAATATAAGTATTCGCCTCTTTCTATGTGGGGATTTGCCATTGAGACCTGGTTAAGTGATACAATTATCTGTGGCCTTACTGCAATCGTCTATGAATGCGAAGATGACTGATTCATTTGCTTGTAAGATTGTACGTTTGTATCACTGCACAGTCATCTTCTAGACATGTTTCTCCTTTGTCTGTATCTCTTGTATTGGAAAAGAATTATAGTATAGAATTGCCAAACAAGATGACTCTAGCTTCATATAACGGTTTACCTATTCACTCACGGATTTCGCACATGGAGTCCGATTCATCTTATGATGCAATGATTGTATATATTCATGGAACAGTCAAGAGCTATTATACTGCAAACACTGTATCTATGTTGTATCCAACTTTTTATAACGTTAAATTATCTTTCCAAAATAATCACTAAAATTAGTCTTTCCAGCAATATTTTGAAAATAAACAAAATCACCATTAAATACAAGTTCCTATACACACCCAGGGAGCGGAAGTGACCAGACAATTGCGAGTGAACGGCAAGTTATGGCACTTGCGACGTTGTACATTGGACGGTTGGTCACTTGCGGTATTGATTCTTTATTTACACGTAAGCCAAATTTCTTTTTCTAACACGAAAAAATACAGCTGAGGCGTGTTTTTAGTCTTTGAGGTAAGTAGCATATATGTATTACTTGCTGACTGCATTGAAATGCTATTTCAAGGTCGGTATTCTGTGAATTTGCATTCTGATCACTTGTTTATCAACTGAGGGTGATTGATTTTCGAATTTTTAAACATGCACATAATGTGAATTTAGATGCGAATTCACTGTTGTTAGGAGTTTTAGTCTTCTAATAATAGTACTTTCTAAGAAAATACTCATAACTTTTGTCAAAAATGAAGCAGAGTTTTGCAAATAACGAAAACATGACACACGTGGGGAGCTTGTCACCGTTCAGTCACTTGCTATAGTTCGCTTGTGGATTGTACATGACAACTGCGACTTTACTGAGCGGTCACTTGTTTATTGAGGGTTTTAAAATTGCTCTCATTTTACGCATACCAGCATCAATATTTCAACTCACACCTTTATTAAGAACACCCCATATCAAAATACTTATTACAGTTGCAAAAATATACGAAACAAAGCCATATTGGATTGCTTGCTAAGGTATGCAATTCTAAGCAGGGAAGTTCATCGTTATACTGAGTTCACTGAATGGTCACTTATATACTGAGTGTTATTTTATTGCTCTCATTGTTAGCATACCAGCGCCAATATTTCATCACGCAGCTTAATTTCCCTTTCTTGTAAATAATTTTTGTCCAAATCTGCTGTCGGCTTTTAATCAGCTGCTGCATTTTATTCGCCCACACTACAGACTATTTTTGAACATATCGAGGCAAACATTGTTTCTTAAATAGCGACTAAAATAGTAAACAGTACATTCCAAAATCTCATAAACTGACCCATTATTTATTCATTAAGATCACTATGAAGCACGCCTGAATGAAATCCAGACTAAAATGCCATGGGATATATATGGTTCTGTTCCACACCTCCATCCACAAAAGAAAAACGAATGTCCTGAGTCTAATTTTTCCATAAAGCCCAAAGTCTTACAAGTTTTTTTTAAAAAAAACATGTTAGAACTCTGAAAAGTGTCATGTAACCCTGTAACATCATGTAACGTATTTACCAAAATCGCTCAAATGACATGAAATATTTAATAGTCAAAATATAATTAGAGGCATTAAATGGTTTGAGCTTTAACATTTTTGTATAGCCCAATCATTAAGCAACAAATTATTTTAAACAACATTATGCTATCATTTATTTTACTTATCTGACATTCTGCATTCCTGCCCTGTTTCTGGGAAAAAAATATGCCTGTCGTTTCTTCTGAAATGTTTATTACTACTTATTGGGTCTAATTTAAGATGCTACCACAAAGACAGTTAACTGACCTTACCAAAACTGCCAAGCCCAACTCCCTACCTTTTATATAATATGTTTTGTAGTCATTTGAAAATAGCTACCACTTCATGTTTTTCAATAATAAATAATGCATATTTTTGCTTAAAACATTGAATAAAGTCATACAGTTTAAAAACATAAATATATTCACAGGCATGTAAAATACTGATTAACAGCAGAAAATTATACCTGAGTAGCATGCTAATCTTGAAACCATTATGGAGATAGTAACATACATAACATCCAAAAAATCTGCTTTTGGAAACCCTCCTCCATTGAGTGGATATTTTGTACGCTATGATTTTCTAAATCTATATTAACTGTATATGAGAATATAACATTTGAAATGGCTCATGTTAGCTTCTGGCAGTTGGGCGCTTATGGTGTTACAGTCCTGTTAACTATGTTATCCTATAATGGTATCAAATCCTAAATGAAAATTGTGCCAGTCAGATATATCAACATGCTTATTGCATTGGTCTCTCTTAGATAAATATAGCCACCAGCCAGTATGCAACAAAACAATCTACATTTATGATAATACTGTTATATACATGACTTAATCTCAATTATTTTACTATTAAATACAGTGATTTCACTAGACCACTAGATGTCAAGGACCTCCTAGGCTCTGTTCAATGGTATACTACAAACTCATTATATAAGCTACAAATATATATATTAGCTCTTCAGCAGATACCTTGCAATATCAAAGTTTACTAAGCTACCCTTAATAATGTAGGAACTTTTAAAGTGATATTATCAAATGATTAATTATTCTTACATGTATTTTTTTTAATAAAAAGCAAATTTGCAGATATTCTGCAATTTCAAAGTTAACTATGCTACCCTAAATAATGTAGCTACAAAAAATATATATATAAAATCTTCAGTAGATACCTTGCAATATCAAAGTTTACTAAGCTACCCTAAATAATGTAGGGACTTTTAAAGTGATATCATCAAATTATTATTTATTCTTACATGTATTTTTTAATTGAAAGCAAGTGACTTTCAGTATAATTGAAAGCAGTCAATTATTCCAAATAAATATTACAACAATCTAAAGAAATAGTATACCATATGTTTTATATTGTTATATAATGTTACCTTGACTAATTTGACAGAACATGGGAGTTATCTTTATTCAGCTGTTACTTGAATTCCTTCATACCTTCTTTTTACAAGCTTTAAAACCTACCCTTTTGGGCAAATCAATAAAATAGTTTTGTTGTTTTAAAAGTTAAAATATATCATGTTTTGCAAAGATAAATGAGGATTGATGATGGCTTTTAATAACAAATATTAAGTTCCTGTTAATATTTTGCCCTGAAACACTGTCTGCTTTCAGATCTGCTTCATATAATATATCGAAGTGCACATGATCACATAGACGCTCATTGGGCCGTGTAGTGCAGTCTGAAACGTGTCTGGCTACAGATGCGTGTTTGACAACAGTTCTGGGGGTGGTGAGTTCAATCCAGGCCGGGTCCTATACTTTCATGGAGATTGATCATGAATTAATTTCTATGGCCATATTCCTCCCTTTTGTTGAAACATTCAAGAAGGGTTGTTGTCAGTTACAAGCCCTGGATAGTATGTGCTGAAAGTACTGGTTAACTGCTTGTTCAAGTTTGCCCCGGGAAAAGAGGGTTAGGTGAACTGACAGTACAGTAAATACTATAGCTGTTGATTTGGACATAAAGCAACAAAAACAAATATGGAAGCTCACACTATGAAACCTGAACAGGCTGTTTCAAGTTGACCATAAAGGAGCAGCCTGATTGTGGCCCATAATTTTTGCACCAAATATTATGTAAAGATGAAATTGCAACACTACAGCCAAAAACAGCAAAACAATGAACAGTTTGTTTATTTGGTAATGGTTGCTTTATGATCAAGGCTAAATGCTGTGGACATGCTTGTATGGCTATTTATCCTAATCACAATTTCCCCTTGCAGCCTTACCCTTAGTATTTGAAGACTGTATGGTAAGCATCCTTCGTCCAGCAATTGATAACTGTACTGCCAAAATCAGTTGTAAGGAGAGAACATAAAGCAAAGGTTAAATGACCATCTCAATGAAAGGATGTTTTTCAAGCTTGGGAATCAAAAGTACAAACTCCAAAAGGCTGGGCTGTACACACTGCCAATTGCACTTAAATACCAAACAAGCAAACTGTATGCTATGTCTCCTATCAGGGTGTATTATTAAAGCAAGCCTGTACTAGATGAATTCATGCTGAATCTTACCATCAACAACAGTTTTGTTTTAAATTTATACCAAAGCATGTATTATTAGCTATATAAAGACTATTTGTTGTTTGGAAAAACAAGTTTGTACCAAAATATAGCGATAATCAGTTCTACTAAGTGTGTTAATGATGGCAAGTGCCTGTTCAATACAGACAGCCTGGATCACAAGCACCTGTTCAATTTACTGTCAAGTGCCCGTTCATATGATGTAAAAGGAGGCATGATAAGTTGTTTCATATTATTACAGTTAACACTCTTTCAGCAACTTTTACTCAAGAATAAACATGATATGTAATTGTAGGAGTTAGGAAAATAAGAAGAACATACAAACTTTATTGTTATGCCGTATTTCGTACCAACTTTACACAGTGATCTCATTGAAACGAAGCATACATGGACTGATCAGTGTCATTTTTTTTAAGAGAACGATCCCAAATATCAGTTTTTATGTTACCAAGTTACAGGATAATCATCTGGGTACTAACGTGAGTACGAGTAAATCCATGAAAGACACACCAATGACTGCTGTGTTGACATACTTATGCACGCTGTGTTTTCTTTTGAGAGCAAGTGACTATTCCTCCAATGTACAACGTCGCAAGTGCCATTATTTGCCGTTCACTCACAATTGTCCGGTCACTTCCGCTCCCTGGATGTGCTATACGCCTTGTTGTAGAAGAGTTTTTCAACAAATATTGTATTTAACAATCAACTGTGTGTGTCTTTAATAACATTTAGAAAATAGTTTATAAATTTTATGGTTAATAATCGATAAATTTGTTTAAATAACTTAGAAGTTAAAAATTGGTTTCTTTTGTTGAAAATGCCAACATTAGAACATACACTCGCAAAACGAATAAGTTGCGAAATGTAAACATCATAGGAAGGGGGCTAACATCTCTATCAACAAATGGGAAAATTGTTATTTCAAAATTGAAATCATTCCGTTATTATAAGTATAAGATAAAACTATGCCATTCATTAAGGACAAGCTTAGGTCCAATAGTGGGGCTTCAGTATCAAATGAATTTGCCTTATTTAACTGAAGTTCAGTGGGATATATCTGACTTACCATTTATTTGAAATATGATCAGAAAATACCACAATCACACACTGCAGACCAACCCAGGACACCGCATGCAGCCACAGAACATTACCATTCACAAGACAACAGGAAAGAATGTTAGATAAACAACCAGGTCTCTCTTACCCATCAAGGTGATTGCAACACTAGTAGGACATAAAGTACTGATTAACAAAACAAAGATCAAACACAGAACCCCCACACAAAACGGAAGGTACATGTACGATAAACAATGAATCAACAACATCAACAGAACCACGGCTTAGAACAAACAGCAACCTAAGCCACTGGGGAATGGGTGATGTTTTTTATGTTTTGTCACTTTACCATGTGTTGTCCTGGTTCAGGTGTTGTTCTTGATTGTATAGACTCCTGATCTTTGATTCTTCCTAACTTTAAATGCATTTTACTTGTACTAAACCTTCGCCTTAGACCCTTAGATTCTGTTGTTGTTAAATCACAACATTGTTTAGCTCGCATAGAGGCCTTCTTACTATAGCAATGAATCACCACAATAAAACAATCAAATTAACACACTATGACGAAATTAAAAAAAAAATGGGCTCACGACTCACAGATAGTCAGAGCTAACGAAAAACTAATGTTGAGCCACGCTTCAGGCACAAAACAACTAAATAAAGCTTTACGTCAGGGCCATCATTGAGTCTGAGGCCTGATCCACTATCGTGCAATTAAAGTGGAACCATAGTTTTAAACCGTGATTGGGTTTACAACAAGACATGCAGACTGTCGCATATTATATAGTTTGCTTTCTGAAACTTTATTATCTTATTTCAGCAACAGAGGTCAGTAATCAGTTCATACTCCATTAATTACATTATACAATGTAACCATTATCAATATATTCTGAGCGCATTTCAAAACAATACCAACAGACATGCTCTTCTATTAGAGTTGCGATGCCAATGCATTGTTTATTAATGCTCCCATGGTTTTGGGTTTTTTATGTTTGCCTTTTTGTATGCAGTAATTAGTGTTGTTTCTAGTTTCGCAATCATCTGGCTGGTGAAGCGAAAGCGAATTGCGTTACCTTCAATGCCTTCCTGAGGCATGTTACTCTTCTTAATTGTGCTCTTGATTGTTCTGCAATGACGTCACAAATATCAAAATCGCTGTAATTTATTTCGAAAATTTACTTCTTTTCAACCTCAATTTCTCAGATAGGTTTGTATTTTACCAAACAAAACAATGTATTTAAGAAATGGATTAAATGGGGTTATATTAACAGCATTTAAAAATCGAAACACTTATCTATGGTGGATTATTAAGGTCATGCATGATATTGGTATATTTGTGTCTTATCAATATCACGAAAGGGGGTTGTATCAAATGATATATTTTCCTCATTAGTAAAGGAAACAAAAAAAAAATGCACACGTTATAATCGACTATATGGGCAAGCAGCATGTGGAAAATTAAAACGAAATACGTCACCATTATTGCATAAAAGGGCAAAACGTATGACACCCATTTCCCACGAAAAAGGCTGATTTATGTTCCATTGCCAGAGAAACTTGTTCTATAAAATGTTTCTTGTGACCACAAAGACAGTAGTAATGTTTTATAATATAAATACTAATATTATGAAAGCACAAAACTGCCATATTTATGATTAACTGTTGAAACTTATAATCAGAGGGTCGTAAAAGCATATTTTTTTTGTTTCAAAATAACACGATTGTATTATTCTTAAGATAATTCTTTGCAGGATGATTCGATTGTAATATTACATTGTAACGGTACCATTAATACAGACAATAATTAAGAGAATGATCTATTTAAGGTCACTACTAGCATCAAGAACAAATAATAATTTGCAAGGTCCAACTTTGCCAAAAAATGGTTTCGTAGTGCTCCTGTTTTTATTTAGTATTATTGAAAGATATGTGCCTGTTTGATGTAAGTTGCTATGTTGCCGATCCTGAAATTGCAGGTTAAGAAAGCAGGGGGATAATAAGACAAGGCCCTAATTATGATCATATTATGTTACAGTAACTTTCATTTGTTCGTCAAATTCGCAGAACAAATACGCAAAAAATGCATGTATTTCCTGAAGGAAGGTATTTCATTTTATCTGATCGATGACAAGCAGTAAGGTTTCTTGCCTTTCACACAATACATAAGTCGGGTATCAATTAATGTATATGCCATTTGATAGTGCCTTGTGGCTACTATCAATATAAGTCCTATGAAAAGATGTTAGTCAACCACTTTCATTTACGCCTTAAAGCAAAGTCGTATGAAAACATGTCGATCTAAATCGGTTCTTTACTCCCATTGTGGGAGTCTGTAATTGTTATATGTTTTGTTGTGCGTTACTTTATGTCCATTCTAGTATTGCAATCATCTTGATGCGGAAAAGAGAGCTGGTTGCCTTGCTTATGTTGTCTTCCTGGTGTATCGTGATGTTTGAGTGGCTCTTCCTCATGGTGCCATGGGGTTGTCTGCGGTTTGTGGTTGTGGTATTTCCTGATTATACTCACTTACTATTTATGTGAAGTTTTTAATCATTTTCATTAGCAACACCATAACCGTTCACTTAAATAAATGTCATTCATGTTATCATACAAAATGGATAAGAGAACGCCTTCGTAAAGCAAACGTGAACTATATATGAACTAAATAATTTGCGCGTCGACTTCTATGTCTTATTATCAAAATCATATTACATTTTAATTAAGATTTTTATGAGAGTTTGGGTGGGGAGATGGTTATAAGTCGTTTAAAACAACCGGGCATCTACTTGTTTTGTTGCGAATAATGAAGGGCTTTGGTAGTAGCAGATGAAGAAACAGAGTGGTAAAATTTTATTGAACTTGACTACTCTCTTTGATTAAACCATTGTCATTGTGACATGCATCGCATGGATACCATGCGCCGGTCAGCATGCCTGGTTGTACATGTATACCTATCATAGTTTTGTATGATTTCTTCTTTAATTACAAACTAACTAAAAACTTTCATTGAGGGGTTGGTGCCTGATGATTGCCTTTGGCTGGGTCCATCGTGACTCAACTTGAGGTTTTCGTGAGCTCAAGACTTACTATCTAAGAGTCACGAGCCATTTTTTTTCATTTCTCTGTGATGATGCATTGCATAAGTTTGGGATTATACATAGGAGCTAAACATTTTTTAGCTTACCAACAGCATACTCTAGTGCGAAGATAATGCGCCAGTAAAATGCATAATATGTAGTGGGTTTGGCTTTTGTCTGTTCTTAGTCAATGCTTCTGTTGGTGTTGATTCACTGGTTATTTGTAATCTCATAGTTTGAGGATGTTTTATTGGTCCTTGCTTTGCTATGCATTACTTAGTGGTCTTTCGATTTTGCAATTATCTGGCCAAGGAAGAAATATCTGGTTGCTTTACTTTTATTGTCTTCTTGTTGTTGAGTTTCTTTGGTGCCCTGTGTCTCATCCTCACGGTGTCGTACGTGGGTTGGGCTGCAGTGTGTAATTGTGGCATTTCCTGGCCATACTTTTTCACTACTTTAGGTACATTACACATGCTAGGTTCTTTCTCTTTTCCTTAATTCATTTACCTTAGTATCGTAATAATTGCTCTTTAACATTATTCATGATTTTTTTAATTAACACTTCTTAGTTACACATACTGAAACACTTTGTTTGTATACGATAATCACACAAGCAAAAGTAAAGTAGTTTTATTGCAATATTAAGTACACCGGTGAAAACCACTGTTGTTAAATTCAGTATGAGAACTAGTGTTAGCTGTAATGCAATAAGTTTAGCAGTCTCCAAAATGTGCCTTGAGCAGCCCCAATATAGCTCTAGGCGCCGCATCTGAACTTACAGAGTGTATCAGTGTTGGAAGCTTAAGGCCTCCTCAAGGTGTACAGACCACACGGAGAGTTAAATGGCTAGATGAACGATTAGGCTAGGTGTATGGTTAGCTGAACCTAGTTGAATCCCATAGAATGTTTTGCAATGAAATTGTTTAAAAGCAGACTCGTGGTAAAAGGATGGTGCCTCGACTAGTCTGCCTTTTTATCATTTCTATTAGAATTAACTCTATATTTTGAATTCATTTATTATCCTACTTCGTCTAATTGACAAATAAAACGTTAGATAAACGTTTGCAGGATATTCTGGTTATTATAATTCTTGATTTCAAAGAGAAAGGTACCTCTTTTCCATATGAATTGTCGGGGCTTAGCTTTGATATTTGCATTCCTGCATAATTTGAAAATTTTGAAAACGTCTTGAAGGTATAAAGTTGAATTGTAGCGTAATGCAACGTAACTTAAGCACAAGCAGCTATTTTCAAATTAGCTGTCACTTTAGTTATCTAACATTGGCAAGTAGCCATGGAATCATCAGATGGTGTAGAACCATAGATAGACTTTCCTTCCGTAAAGAAGAGGTGGTATGAACAGTATACGAGACTTGTTTCATGTTTATTTGAACAAAAGTGAATTTCAGTTTTCGAGGTTGCATGTAAATAAAATAAATATTTTTTGTTTTCTCTTAAATAACGGACGTGTCCCTGGTATGACCAAATAAACAGATAGGCAATTTAAAGCATAACCATAACATGGCGTCCCAAAATACACGCCCATCGCCTTTTACTGATTTTAAGAGTGAAAACGGGTGTGTTTCTAACGAAAATGCGTATATTAGTGCTTATATTTCTTTTAAGTTTAAAGGAGCATTAAGTCTATTAATCAAATGAAAAAAAAGCTTCTGTGCGCCTGCTTTTGCTTGACAACTGGGCTTTATAAGTTATACCATTCGAGTGCCCAAATTGTATTTCCATGAATAAAATGTGTCCTGGAAGAATTGTGAAAAACAAAACTCACAGCCAACACAAGTTCTAAATAGTTTAAGAATATATTGCAGATAAAACGTATCATTAAATATTGCATTCGTGTATTTTGCTTACACTTTAGCTTTGGAAACTGTAAACCCCAGAATTTGATGTTAAAGTTGCTTAAAAAAAGTAAATATCCAACGAAAATGCTTTATCGTCTAGCATAGCACACTTTAATTATTTATGTACAATTTATAACATGCTCAAAGTGAAAGACTTCATTCTTTGAAGAGAAGTCGTTAAAGAACGGTTTTGAACATTTCGTTTCAGACAGCATTTTTAAACGCTTAAACTTTGAATACTCATCTTCAGAAACTGTTTGAATCCAGCGAATAAAGCTAAGAGCTATTTTCTTAACGACTGGAGATAAGATTAACCAGTGAAAATGTATTATTACTAAATATAATAAGAAAAAATGAGATACGGCAATTTCAAATCTGTTCAAATAAACATGAAACACCTCTTGTAGTTCTGAATTGTGTGTTCTCTCACATAAAAGAAAGTGTAGATAGCCTTGGGAGGGGAAATGTTCAAGGTGTATGTCGTGTGGAATAAGTCTGTATGCTGAGGTTAGAAAATGATCCACATGATCATGGTTCTAACGATATAGAGCAGATAGTGCAATCATCGGTGTAGAAGAAACCTAAATGACACAGACATTGTTATCAACACTTCACAAATCAGAACAAACTAGATATATTGTTGTCAAATCAACCAACAGAATTTGTATCAGAAACAGAATCAGAAGTTAAGAGAGCTTTCAAATCGAGGTATATAAGCTTATTCAGTGGCAAACACCCTACTAACCATTTCTTTTCAGTATAACACAATCATATTATTCGAAATAAATTATTTTATGATCTTCTAATTATAAGTCACATGATATGGTTATAACAATCGCGTGAATATTGCATGTTGGAACTTCCATGGTATTAGTACTGATTTCATGAAACATTATTACTAATTCTGTGATCACCAGAAACATTTAACATTTTTTTGTCTCTTATTGCAACTTAGTTGAGCATTTGTGTATACCTATTATATTCTTTGCCCTTTTATGTAATTATAACAACTTATTTTTAAAAGATTTTCTGCATACAATGTGCGCATATAATAGACTATAGTATGTGTAATTAATATTTTGTTCCCTTCACTAATAAAGAAAATGATACTTTCGATACACCCCCTTTCACGAATTGTATAAGAAACTTATTTACCCATGCTTATTCATGGCGATAATAATCCACCGTAGATAAGTGTATCGAGTTTTTAAATGCTGTCAAAATAACTCTTCATAATTTTATTTTGGAAATGCATTGACTTTGTTTGAAAATATACAGAATTGTCTGAGAAATTTAAGTTGAAATGAGGCTTTCGAAATGAATAACTGCAATTTGATATTTATGACGTCATTCTTTGAAGCAGCCAAGCGAGTTACTGCCCTTGATTTAATATTGGCAACATGCAAATGTGTTAAATATAACCTATTATATAATCATTTCTAACAAAAATCTGCTGTTATACGCTGATTACTATGAGACCATACTTTGGCATGTTTGGACCCCACCATTTAAGGATATTGTATAAATCAGGTGTTGAGTAATGATTTGTTGATGTAAAGGGCAAAATATTGTATGACAAATGAATTATGAATGATTAGCTCATCAAAAATGTTAATAAAGGGAAATCACTATGTGCATAATAAAAATACATTTTTAACACCAACTTCGAGATGCCACAGAAACCCCTCTGCAGTATGCGAAACTTCTCGGTTGATTGCAAAGCTAACCATTTATATTGCACTAATTTGTGTTGCGTGGAGCAGAAGAGGACCCAAGTAAAATATTGCCAGTGATCAAAATGCTAATGTCTTTTGAACAACTATTTTCACGTGGATTCATACATTTTTTAGCCGTATCAACAAGAATGCCTTATTGTCCGATTTTGACCTTTGAAGGATCAAAGATTGTCGATTCTACCTATAGTGTATGCAAATAATTATTACTACTGTTTTGTCTTTGGGTTTAGGATAAGCAGCTATATATAAGCATACGAGATTATATTTACTCCGTTTATCATAAAAAAAACATTGTTTGTTTTTCGTTCACTCCACTGTTTTTGTCGTAATTCGTGACGGCATTTACGCCCCACCCTCGAACTGACTACACCCTATCTGAATATATTTTGTATGTAACGATTTAAAAGAGTTTGCATTCAGTCATGATAAGGCAACCAGTTCATTAAAGGAATGTTTCCATGCGTTGGAAATGGACAAAATGCATAAATATATGGTATTTACATATTAGGCGTCATTTTTATGACGTCATCATTTTGTTCTGACGCGAAAACAACATGGATGACATGTTAATTTTAATTATTTACCCCCTAAGATTAAATTTGGTGCATTTCGACTGGAATTGGCAAACAAAATGCAAGAAAGTCCTACAATGGACATAACGTTTAGATTTCACTGATACAATATAGGCTATTTTGATGACATCATAATGACGTTCAGACCTGAAACCCAGATGGGTGACCAGGTGATTTTCATTAGTTATCCCCTAAGGTTTGATTTGGTATAGCTCACCATAAGTTGGCATCAAATTTGCACGGGAGTCCAGATCGCAACTGACTATGACTTAAAATCAATGCATGTCAATTATTTTTGATGACGAATCCATATATGAAATTTCAAAACAGTTACTGTATCTTAATTTATTTTAAACAGACGGATATACGGATAGACGCACGCACGGACAAGCC
Source organism: Loripinus fragilis (assembly GCA_964019695.1). Lineage (NCBI taxonomy): Eukaryota > Metazoa > Mollusca > Bivalvia > Lucinida > Lucinidae > Loripinus > Loripinus fragilis. The sequence goes on along the minus strand of OZ026529.1, from coordinate 17,771,617 downwards.
CAAAGCAGTATGCCCCTTCAACTTTTCCAAAGTTGGGGGCATAGAAATTATGCTGCTGCCCTATGCCGATAAAGTATAACTACTCACATTCTCAAGTAGATTCGACAGATGTGCTTTCTTTCTAAGTTTTCTACATTGTTTATATAGTCGCTCTCCTTGTTTGTGAGAGCTTCTGTGTGGTTCCTATTTTGTAATGCTTATTGCCTTTTCTAGCAAACATCTGGCCAATTTTGCTTCTACTATCCTGAGGTTTTCAATGTTGTGCATCTATTCATTGAGGCGCCGAAAGCTGGTCTGTGGTCTGTGCGTGTCGCATTACCTGATAATACTCACTTGCGTTCTGTTGGTTATTTGATTGTTTTATGTGCATGTTGTCTTAGATTCTCTTCTTTTGCAAGTTAATTGTTTAATAAAGGTTTTTAGCAGTCTAGTTTTTTTGTCACTGTTTTGAGGCCACATGCTATTCCACTTTCATATTACTTAAGGATTCGTATTAAATTACCATGTCCAACAGCGGAAGGAAAAGGGCATTATGTTTTGTGCCAATTAGTCGAAAAAGGAAGTATGTAATGTGCTTGCTTCCAAAACAACTGCTCCCTATATTGAAATATGTTATTAAAATTCAGGTGAAATTTTAGATAAACTTAAAGCTAGAAATTTCAATGCGACCGGTTTGTCTACCTATGATTTTTCTACTCTTTACACTACTTTACCTCATAATTAAATTAAAGATAAACTTATTGATCTTATTGAAATAACCTTCCAGAGAGAAGGCTCTCCTGACCTTGCATGTAATCACAGAAATGCATTTTTTACTTCAGAAAAACCTAAAAAAAAATATCATGCATGGTCGTGTCAAAATGTATGTGATGCGCTGACCTTTTTGTTGGACAACATTTTTATTCGATTTGGCACCAAGCTCTATAGACAAGTAGTTAGGATTCCTATGGGCACTAATTGTGCTCCCCTGGTTGCTGATTTATTCCTGTTTTGTTATGAGAGGGACTTTATGATGTCTCTTTCTGATGATAAGCACGCTAATGTTATTGATGCGTTTAACATTACTTCCAGATATTTGGACGATATTTTAAATATTAATAATGTTTACTTTGACAATATGGTCGGTCAAATATACCCTTAAGAGCTCCAACTGAATAAAGCCAATGCCTCTGATACCGAAGCCGCATTTCTAGACTTGCATTTGTCAATTTCTAATGATATTGTTTCTACCAAAATTTATGATAAACGTGACGACTTTGATTTTGAAATTGTCAATTTCCCATTTTTAGATGGTGATGTTCCTCGTTCTACATCCTATGGAGTCCATATCTCTCAACTCATTCGTTTTGCTAGAGCATCTAGCTATGTTGCTGACTTCAACACTCGCAATAAATTGTTAACTAAGAAACTTCTTAAACAAGGCTATCGGTATCATAAAATTCGCAAAACATTTTCAAAATTTTATAAACGATACTATGATTTGATTTCTAAATTCCAAGTTGGACTTAAATCTATCTTGCGCCAAGGACTTTCGGAACCTGATTTCTATGGTGACTTGGTGTATAAATTGAAGAGGATTGTTGGCTCTAATAATTTTTCAGCGCAGTTCATTAAAATAATTTCCCATTATAAAAAAGATTGGCTATAACATTAATGTATTGTAACAGACTGCATGCTTGGTAGTCAACCCAATCACGGTTGGCAACTTTGCTTTCCTCTTTAATTGCACGCCGGTGGGTCGGACTTCAGACTCTATGATGGTACCGACTTAAAGACTTATCTATTGACGAGATGGTAGGGGCCTGATGCTTTGGCTGTTTGTCGGGCCCACCGGGGTTTACCTGTTGGATTTCTTTTGCTCCAGTATTCATTTTAATTTACTGTTGAGTCCTTAACATTGCTTTATCTCCTTGTTATATCTTGATTTATATGTTTTAGGAGATGATGCATTGATAAGTTAGGGGTCTTTCATGCAAACCAAATATCTATGTGTCTTGATCCACATCTGAATTAAGGGTGAGGTTGGCGCCGTTCAACCGGTTTAAGCCCTCCAGTAAAATATTTTACTAACCATTCCAAGGCGGTACTTCTTTTGTGGATCTTTTATGTTTTTGTTCTGTCTTGTGTTTGCTATGTCTTTGTGCGCGTCTGTTTATATGTGCTTTGTGGTCACCTGCTGGGAAAGGGCTGACCTCTTGGCTCTCGTTTGTGGTGTCTACTGTGAGTTTGTCACTTTCCCATTGGTATCCTGGGTCAGGTGTGGTACTTGATTGTATCGATTCCTGATCTTTGCACCCTTACTTACTTTGAAACCGAAGCGACATTCAGTCAAGGCGATGCTTGTTTTATGGATTCGTTTTACTAGTTGTGTTTAGCGTTTGTCTTTCATACTGCCTTGTCTGCTCCTAGCAGCCTTGCAGTCACCCGCTGGCGTCTTAGCTCTCTTGTATGTGATATGTTCTGGTGTTTTGTCACCTTTCCATATGGTGTGTCATTTCGGTTGTATCAATATCCAGAACGAATGTTGAATCGTTCGGCTAGCCTCGTGATGTTTACAAGCGTTCTAAAAGCCTTCCCTGGTAAACTTGATATCAAAAGACACTCACCTAGTATTCTCTTTATATTGGACACATACTCATCAATACGATAATAAACTGCTTCATTTACCAAAGTCTTAAGACGACAGAAGCTATTTGCAAATCATAATATCTATTCAATATTAAATATCTGCGTAAAAAAGGCCTACTTGTATTCATATATTTTAACTGAAATGAAATTTGCTGCTCTATAATAGTTTTTCTTACAAGTCATTACTATTACAAAAAGATATAAGATCACAGATAATAGCATACGTTTGCCCCATATAATTATATTTTCATTGATATAAATACACCGTATATGTCGAAAATGAACATTTATAGGTAGGCTTCTGTGTATTTGTTTTAAGAATAGTAAGTGAGTGTAATCAGGAAATACCACAATCACAAACCGCAGACAACCCCATGGCACCGCGAGGAAGAGCCGCTCAACCAACACGAGACGCCAGGAAGACAAATTAAGCAAAGTCCGCGGAAGGCAGTCCACACCTCTCTGATATCAAAGTTAATGGCGCGTAAATATATGTCAAGGTCATCATCTGTACAATATGTGCCTAAAGTATATGCCAAGAATACACACTACGCAAGGTAAGACGGCCGCGGCTGTTATTCCGGCAGCGATATATATTTTAAAGTAATTTGCTGACAGACAGACTCACGATTCTTACATGTATAAAGTAAGGAAGAAGTCAACGATCAGAAATGATACTATCACATATCACACCTGACCTATGGCACCATACGGAAAGTGATGCAAACACAGGAAAAGATAGCACACAAAAGAGCCATGAGGTCCAACCTTTACCAGCATTAACCATAAGGCAGCAATAAACAGGAAAACAGCAAGACAGACTCAAAACGCAAAAAAAAACAAAATGGTCCACAAAAGAAGTACTGCCTTAGAACCGTTAGTAAAAATATTTACTTGAGGTCTTAAACAAGTTTGATGACGCCAACCTCACCCTTACTTTTTATGCGGATCAAGACAATTATATGTTTAATTAGCATAAAAGATCCCTAACTTACCGATGCATCAAACACGAACTGAGAAATAAGCGGTTGATCATGGTCAGGTTAAATTGGTCAGCGGAAATCACCTCATATGTACCTCCTTGCTAGAAACCGTTGTGACAATCATTACTGCCACGGAGAGTCATTATTGAATGGATTGGACATGTATTTTACTTGGTCAATAATAAACAAGTTGCTTATTTATTATAAATAATATTGTTAAATTTTATTTACCGTTTCAAATGTTGCTGAATGATGATAATTTAGGCAGGTTTTGATTACCGAAAGGTTTCATCAACTGAATATGATAAAGTACAAAATATGCCCCGTTTATTGGAAAAAAAAACATTATAAACTTCCTTTAAAACCGTTTGTTTTGATGAAATAGTGCGTGTTGGTATGGTTTATGTGACGTCAGCGTTACGATATGTAGATCCTTGTTGTACATCTAAGGTCTGATTACACGGGATTTCTCGGTATTGGTCAATGTAGTTCCGATTGGAGCAGGATGATGTGGAGTAACAAAAGCAAATCATATCAGCATAGTGAAACAGTTATTTCACCGAAGTGTCCCGATCATAAGTAAGAAAATGATCACTCACATTTGGCATTATATTTCACTTATAAGAGATTTATATTGGCGTATAAAACTCAGAGCTGGAAAGACATGGTACAAAGCAGAGATCATTTTTTTTCATTGATGATCATATTTCATTTGTGAAAGAATAGCATTTGAAATTAATGTATCCGATATAGCAGTTCTGTATATGAAAAGGTCATGATTAACATTTTCTTGAACCTCGTCGCGAGGAAGCATATATTCAGTGTAGATTCGGAATAAATTAGACTCAGCATTTAATTACAGAGACTTGCAGCAGCAAGATAAGTTATTATAGTTACCAGAGAACAAATAACAAAGGCGATGATAGACATGCACAACTCGACCTTGGTTATTCGTTTGTAATGATCTTTTATCGGGATGAGGCATAATTTATTTTATTTTCACTTTTCGTGCAGACAAGAAAAACTTGTGGATATGTACATTTGTATTAGCCACATTGCGCATTTATTAAACCATTCAGTTTGGACCAGATTTTCTTCGATCCTGTTCTCGAAAATGTGGCCTTTATAATTATCAGGTGGCATGGACACATTTTCCAGTTCCTTGTGGAGAAGTTTTTATTAGACCTGCTTTTTTACTTGCAATCATGCCAATTATTTCGTTCCAATTTCACCTAGTGACTTCAGAAAATAGCTCTACCAGCAAATGTCTTTCTTTTTTATGATTACACCAGAATAGCTGTGAAGCTGATTTACTATCCCTCTCTCTCTCTCTCTACGACGTGTACTGCATTGGTCGTCGTTAATATCAGCGCTACATGAACAAACTTTTTTGGGGATGTGTCAGTGGCGCAGTTGGTAGCGTCGATGTCTGGTGTAGTGCTAGGCGGTGTTGTCGAGGTCGTGGGTTCGAATCTCGCTAGAGGCAAAATATTTACAGCATCCATCGGCTCAGTTAATTCACTATTATATCCCTCCGTATATATATAAATAGATTCGTCTATATCAAGCTTCAATATGAGTCCCTAGCGTCAGCTCAAGCAATCATGTTCGCTTACTTATATTCCTCTAGCGCAGACTTTCTAGAATATAATGCATGCAGGTCGTAAACGAAAAGTCCTCTACATATAGCTGTCCCCATATTATTTGTCGCGGTATCAAAGACGGATACGTCGATGTCGTATCGTTATTTTAAATAGCAACTATAGCTGAGTATGTTTTCAATATTTACAAAGTTGATATATATCTCAACTTTGTAAATATTGAAACTGTGTATGTATATGTTAAAAACATTGATAATGTTCAATTGTATAGAACTTGATTGAAATACTATATAAAACACAAACAGGGTAAAACTATATGTTGTTCCCACTCTTTCATTTCCAAATTCATAAACATGAGCATCTTCCAGGGAATCAAAAGCACGAACAAGTGCAAGTATGCGGATTACTAACTTTTTGCATACCAAATTATGTATAAAAGGGGGAATTTTCTTTTTTGAGGTGAATGTAAAGTATTTTTCATGGAGTGTGTTGAAAACATCAGAATTTTCACGAGTGAGCAACTCGAGTGAACATTCTGATGTTTTCAACTCACGAGATGAAATATATAATAGTTTTTATGGAGTGTGCTGAAAACATCAGAATTTTCACGAGTGTGCAGCACGAGTGAAAATTTTGATGTTTTCAACGGACAAAATAAAATATATTTGGTATTTACCGGAAATAATATTTTTTTCTTTTTCTTTTTTTACTTTTTATAGGCAACAAGCAAGGTGTTACCCGCTGAATAAAGGAGGTGCTGAAAAAAAATAAGCAATTAAAAAAATAATAATAATAATTGTGGTAGCAAAATATTTGTCACGTTCTAACTACGAAGAGTATATCCACACTTTATGTTTTCGTTCAAAAATAAGACAGTTATGGACATTTGATGTTCTGGAGTGAAATGCATTTAGCAAATCGAAAAGTCAGAGGCAAGCAAAAAACGCTACAGTGAAAATATAGGCTGATATCAATCAATAGTGATTGATTCCACATCATTCCACTAGTGATTGATATCGCTTTTATTTATTTTTGGTATGCATGGATTTCACTGTAATATAAATAAATATAAGATAGTAAACTGTGTTTCCGTGATTATGTCCATCATGAGGGTGATTGGGTAAACGACGAGTCCGCAGATTTCGTCATAGAGTAATTGCAAATAATCTGGAAACAACGGATCCTTCAGAAATAGGGACAACTGTCAATATAAGAAAACCGCAGACTCGGTTTTTATTGAGTCTGTTCATTAGATCTAATGGAAATTGTAACAATTTCCATGCCCCCAGCGGCGTTCTGCTCTCCGACAGAACCCAATATTCCTGAGGGACCAGAGCATGACAATTTATCAACACTATATCAATGGACGAAAAGAGGTTTACCAACTACACGCGGCACAACGACAGCGGTTGCGACCTATGAAAAATCTGAAGAAAAAAAAAATCTTCAGAACTAGAGACAGCTTAAGCAAATTAGATGATAGATATTGTAAACATAAAAAATTATTTGTTACAATACTTTATCATTTCAAAACAGGTTTTCCTTCAAGAAAGTGAACCCTATGGAAAACCTAGGCAATACAACCAGAACGCTTCAAATACATATCATATACAAACCCACTTCACCAAATAGTATAAAAAACATTGTCTCAAGCAAACAATCATACGCGCTCATACGCCAGACTTAAAACAGTGTTATAGAGCAAAGTTATACCCTCCAAACGTGACTGGCTTATAAAGCCAAATTCGTGCTTACCAACTGGTTTTATAGCACTCAAATCACGGAATTATTATTAAATCTTTGATAGCTGTAGTAGTTTAAAATTCAAAGCATTGGTGCAAGCGGCTTTTAAAACTCATTTATTATTTTGCCAATGTACCATGCAGCTGTTTGCAAACTTGGTCAAGGCATACATATTGTCATCTTTGACTGGACATACGCCACACAATTCAAAAAAGCGGAATTATGAGATGGAATATACATAATCATCTGGTCTAATTTTAACCTTAGATTGTGCTAGCTTAAAGCAAGCGCACATATATGTTTTTCTTACTTCTAAAAGAAACAACGAAACAATTATGCAACAGCTAATGTGAAATTTAAAGACGCGACCTGAGAAACTTTGGGTCCAGCCAAAGACATACACTGGCTACCTATGGACCGACAAAAATGTACGGACAGGATCGAAATGGATGTGAAGTTAATCAAAGTAAGAAAGATGGCAAAGATCAGGAAACGATACAATAAATTATCACACCTGACCCAGACTACCACATGGGAAAGTAACAAAAAATTCATTAACATCACCAACAAGAGCCAAGAGGTCAGCCCTTTCAGAGCAGGTGACCTCAAGTTTTAAATAAACAGACGCGAAAGCATGAGAAACACACGACACAAAAAACACAAACGATTCACAAAAGAAGTACCACCTTGGAACGGTCAGTAAAAATAATTTACTGGAGGGCTAAAATCGGTTTCACAGCGCCACCCTCACCCTTTGTTCAGATGTGTATCAAGAGACATAGATGTTTGCTTTGCATGACAGACTCCTGGCTTATGAATGTATCATCTCCAAAAAACATATAAATCAAGATACATGTATAAAAAATAAATAAAGCAAAGATAAGGACTCAATAGTACATAAAACTGAATACCGGATCAAAAGTTATCCAACATGTTAACCCTGTAAACCTAAAAGTACTGCTAATGATTTGATTTATTATTATATGAGAATGAATGTAAATTTGATAAACTCGCGCCTTTATCCAATAGGAAACATTGGTGACAGACTGAAAAAAGTATATTTTGATTTGCAAGCTAGAGATTTCTGTAGTTCAGATCCCACAGAGAACCCATGTGTTCCCCATGCGTTTCCTCTTCTATAATTGTCATTATTATTATGATTTTTTATCATGATTAAGATTTTTATTTTTAAGTACGGTATGTGCTTCGTGAAGTAATTATTTATCCCATAGATCCCAAGGGTGAAACCCTACTTTTTGACAGTTTATTCTGCATCTCACAACACATTTGGGGCATCACCATATGCATTAAGTTCAAGCCAAAACATGAATAAGGGGAATAAGAAAGAAAAAACTTCAACTATTGCATGTTGTGTAATGGCTGCCATATTTTGGGGAAAACCCCGTCCTGGTTCAATTTAGAGATCACTATTTTTACTTTTTGGTCCAAAAAACACACTATAAATGCACCCGGTAGTAAACTACACACAAATTTGAAGAAAATTAAATTTTGCATCTGCTAGAGAGACAAAAAATATATTTTTACTTCAGCAATATCATCCAATCAGAAGAACCCATCGCCAAATGACAGCCTTGGAGCTCCTCTCAGTTTTTGACTCATGGGATATGTTGATATATTTAGTTCCCTGTCCCCTATATAAGAGCCTAATTCCTTCAATTCTACAAATAAAACCATCAAAGTTAATATTTAGGGTCTTCCTACATTAGCTTTCAATTCACTCAAACATTCATTGATCCCACGTTTTTTGACAGGTCGACAAAAAATGAGTCAAGGCTCGGCGGACACGTCCGATAAAAGACAATGAGAAAAACCTTTGTAAGTAATATCTTGCTGATGTCAAGTGTGTTCCTTTCGAATGACTATTCAAACAAACCAGATTTCTGAACCTACATAGGTACTAAAATGCATGATAGGATGTAAAAATACATTTGTCGGGAGAATGTCAGTTTTAGGCCTCAGAAGTACACACTACCTTTTGATATAACAAGGTATCAAGCAAAAGGTGGATTTGAAGGAAAATAGACAACCCACAGGTGTCAAAATGGTAAATGACTTTGCTTCGGCTGACTATTTTCACATTTTTATTGAATCCGATGACCATTATTTCCTTTAAAATGAGGTTCAATTTAGCATAAAAACATCTAATTTGATAAAATAAACTTCTTTTAGGCTGAAATCTATTTGCGATTTGCAGAGAAAACCACTGTAAATGCTCCAGGGTGACTACTTACACACTCGAACCCCTCCCTAAAACACATAGAATCTAAAAAGTTGCATTTTTGAACTTCTGGGAACAAGCTGTGACCAGAATTATCCCTTTTAGCTTTAAACTTGTGAAAATTACTCACTAATACACTTCATTTGATTCCTCTGGCATGTCTCTTAGTGAGAAAATGATCATACTCTCAAAAATGACGCAATTGGCCTTGAATATTTAAACAACCTACTTTCGGTATAGGGCATTGTGAACTAATTATTTATCCCATAGACCCCAATGGTGAAAAACTAGTTTTTGACAGTTTATTCTGCATCTCACAACACATGTGAGGCATCACCATATACCTTAAGTTCAAGCCAAAAATTAAATAAGGGGAAAAAGAAAGGGAAAACCATACCTTCAGCCGCCTTTTTTCAACTGTTGCATGTTGTGTAATGGCTGTCATATTTTGGGAAAACCCCGTCCTGGTTCAATTTAAAAATCACTTTTTCTACTTATGGTCCAGAAAAACACAATGTAACTGCACCCGGTAGTAAACTACACACCTATTTGAAAAAAAAACACACACTAAATTTTGCATCTGCTAGAGAGACAAAAGATATTTTTACTTCAGCAATATCATCCATTCAGAAGCATCCATTGCCAAATAACAGCCTCGAGCTCCTCTCAGTTTTTGACTCATGGGATATGTTGATATAGTTAGTTCCCGGTCCCCATATGGATCTGGGATCCTTTTGGGAGATGCTTCATCTCTTATTAAGTTTTTGCACACATTTTTTGTATTCTTGGGACAAAACGGTTCGCTTGGAAATAGAATTGAGGAGAATTGTTGACATTTTAACATTTATTTGCATGATCGATATAACATCTGAGAGACATAAAGCAAAACACTTCTTTATTTGTAGGTATTTTAGTTTTTATGAGCAGTTGAAATTTCGTGCTCAGCTGAGTTGATTATGAAAAAAAGTTTTATAACCTTGGGGCCAGGAATCGATACAATCAAGTACCACAACCTGACTCAGGATGCCAATGGAAAACTAACACACTCACAATAGGACATCACAAACGAGAGCCAAAAGGACAGCCCTTTCCCAGCAGGTGACCACAAGGCAACAATCAACAGACGCATACGAAAGCATAATAAACACACACCAGAAAATACATGAATGATCCACAAAAGAAGTACCCCCTTGGAACGGGCAGTAAGTATACATGTATTTTATTGGAGGACTTAAACTGGTTTCACGGCGACAACCTAACCCTTACTTAGTTCAGATGTGGATCAAGACACATAGATGTTTGGTTTGCATGAAAGACCCCTAACTTATCAATGTATCATCTCCTAGAGCATATAAATCAAGATATAAAAAGGAGATAAAGCAAAGATAAAGATTCAACAGAAAATAAGACTACCAGAGCAAAAGAAATCCAACAGGTAAACCCCGGTGGGCCCCCGTTGAAATTATATCTAATTCTGCATAAATTGAGTGCATGCGTGCTAGTCTAGCTCCTAGACCTTGATGTTTTTTGTCAGTTTTACTTTACTTTTCATACAGTATTATTTGATCTCATATAGCTGGTCTCATCTCTTCTGTTGTGAGTGAGTGTGTGCGTGCGGGTGTGCCTACGTGGGTGCGTGTGTGTGTGTGTTCGTTGTACACTCTTAAAATATTTACATTTGATAGCCTCAGGGCGTGTAGCGTGTAATTTGGATCTTTTGTAGAATACAGGAACTAATCGAATCGTGTTTCAATTTAAATAATGTTATATTTTTTATCATAATGACGAATGGATGTATACCTACATTTATACGGGGAATTCTTATGTTGACCGTTTCTCTTTCTCGATATGGTAATTTTTGTTTGCTTTAAAAACCAATCTTTGAAAATCTTTAGTTTTGCGTTTTTGTTTTTATTATTAACGTCAGCATGTGTCAGTCGCACCTGGACAGGTAATTCTGGGTTGAATCGCAACACTTAGCAAATGATAAGGTTTCTTGTTTGATGGGTTTGGATAGGGGAATCTAAAGGACTGATATATTGTTTTAATATGGTATTCAATTACATGTTACAGTAGTTACAGTGTTTAGTAAATACTCGTATCTATGTTTTATCGTCAGTTTATATATATTGTTTATATTATTAACGTCAACAATTGTTGGTATTTTATCATTTATGAGCATGAAGAGTTTGATGAATGTAGGATTCTTAAACGGTATACCGTCATTAACGTCAACTCTGAATACATCGTGAAACGCGTAAACTGTCTTTTCCGCTTGAGATTTTTTCATTACAAGGACGTTTTGGTCAAGAATTATGACTTGAGATCTTCAGACGTCAAAAAACCTAAGTTCTGACGTCAACATTCGATATTCTACGTTTTAATGGTTTCCACAATGTTTATGTTTTTTTTTTTTTTTAAATGGTCCAGTGACGAAGTTTAGGTTACAGTTAACAAGTTAAGCATTCACTCTCGGCATCTAATCAAGTGTTTTCACTTGAACTATGCCGTATTTTGTTTGGCTAACATTAAAATAAACACCCTACCAGTGTATTTCTACGTTATCTGAAAAGTCAGTTTTCCCCAAATGTTTATCTTGTCCCGTATATTCACCAGCAACCAAAACCTGACTGCTCGAAGTGACGTTTATCGCTTATTCACCACCACTATTTATCTTGCCATTCAAGTAGCGTGTTTTGACGCAATGTTTGAATGCATTACGAATATGATTGGACGTTTGTTTTGTTTGCACATTGTCTAGTCCACGCCAAATAACCAAGCATGGAATAGACGGGGTTTCTTGATCTGTATTCTGACATTAACGGCACATTCACATTTTCATATGTTTTCATCATGTAGCGTAAAATGTAGCGTTAAATGACGTTTTGGTATTTCATGACATGCTATAAATACTCAATTAGAAATTTCAAAAGAGATTTGACAAAGCAGTCATTTAAACACGCAAAAATTATATTCCCTTCTGTTGCGTTTCTTTATTCCTTAAGTATATGTTATTTCTGCCTTGTTTGTGTTATAATTTCGTGCACGTCTGTTTATTGAAGCCTTGAAGTCACCTTCTGAGAGGGGGCTTGCCTCTTGGCTCTCGTTTGTAATGTCTACTTGTGAAGTTGCCATTTTCCCATTGGCATCCTGGGTCAGGTGTGGTGCTTAGTTGTATCGATTCCTGATTGTTGCCCTTTTTTACTTTGCGCTAGTTCTTAGCATGATATCAAAAGAAGGTAAATTTTGGACACATGTTTTGCTCTGCCCTAATGCTCTAAATAGCATATATAGAACTAATAATCATTATATTGGACATTTAGAAAAAATAAACTACACTGACCCAAAATGAAAACTTTAAACAGTATTGAAAAGTAGAATATTTAATAATAAATTAATTTTCGGGGTTATTTTTTCTGTCATCGAATCTCAAATGTCTGATTGATACAAGAAATCATAACTTTAATATTTGTTTTGGAATAATTCAGTTCAGACGGGTCAAAATGAAAAATTCTAAAGAAAAAAAAAACAGTCACACAACATTTGGAAACAAGCAATTGCGTGCTGTTAGTGATGTCAAAAAGATCATCGGTAACCAGTGTTACCTTCATTTTTACGAATGTTTAGCAGAATACGTCGCCTCATTGAATTTACGTAACGCTGTATGAGCACGTGAGGGATACGTTCGTCATTCTAACACAATTGCATATTGGAGCCATTTATCACACTCATTTGATGATTTGATCTGACCCTCAAACCCAATTTATCATATACGTGTTCTATGGGGTTCATGACTGGGTATAAAGCAGGTCAAGGAAAGACGTTGACGTTACCTCGTGCATGCTAGTGTGTGGTTATTTACGCATTGTGTAAAGCCTTGCAGTGTCATGCTGGAAATGTCAGGTCCGTTATTTGTATGAAATGATTAATGATCATTTGTGCATGAACCTCGTTAAGGCCGAACAATAATTGTTGTTGGTTGAAACGATTACGTGGGTGAGTTAACGTGTAACGCAATAAGGACGTAACGTTGTCACACGTGATCGACCAGGTCTTGCATGGACTCTGACAGACGCAGTACTGTTGTACCGGCTCATAAGATAATGAATAGTCTGTCTAAAGCAGCCAAAATGGTGCGCGATATCATTAACCGTAGACCCCGCCTTGAGTACACCAATAATTTGGTTTCTTTTATCTTATGAATGACGTGCCGTCACTAAATGCAAGCGTTTTGTAACAATAAATTAACTTTTTATTATCAGTACTCAGCTGTAAATGTTTTCTTGTCGGTTTTAAAGCTATTAGTGAACAACCTGTTCCCGAGCACGTGCAACGTAAGGAACACGATTTTCAGGCATTGGCACTTACATGTATATAGACCTGGGGTTTGGATAAAAAATGGCATAATCGTTATCCGCGACGAAATCTCAATAATCGTGCGTATATCGTACAACGAAATGTATACTAACAAAACAGATATTCAAAGAAATAAAGTGTAAAGTTTTCATTTTGGGTCAGTGTACGAGAAAAAAAAAGTGTCATGCACAAGATTCGTTGCATGTACACATGAAATTGTCGAACTCGAGAAGAAAAACGGGGTACATAACAAACATGCGTTATGTGTTAAAATAGCAGTATGTAACCGTAGTGTTAAACTATTTTCCATTTAGTCCGTAATATTGCATTTATATTGAAAAAACATAAGTCACCTTTTCTAAAATGCAAAGTTAAACTCGTTATTGGTGTGATATTTCTATACGTATATGTCAGGTATGGTGTCAAACGTTAAAATAGGTCACAAGCAAAAAAAAAAGGGTCATAAATGCAATAATTTCAGCATCATTTCTACTTCGGTGATTCGAAATAATACGATGAACTACGGAACGAGCTATCGTATCACCCTTTACATACTGCCAACCGACTGTTAATTATGATTGACATACAATTTGAATATTGAAAATTATCCCAAAGTGTAGCTCAGAGAATCGTAAGGAAGCACAACCAATGAGCTATTTCTTTTTATATAGAGGGCACGTTAACAATTTGTAACTATTCGAGACAGCCTTCTTACCTTTGAATTTCACAACATACCTTCCCTCTTACTTTAGTTTGAATGAACATTCGATGATCGAAGTTTTAGTAATCCACATTTCATCTTACAGAATCCAGGTCTCGTATCAAGGGGTTCTAATTATAATCTGACAATTTGTTTGTCATGGAGGTTTTGTTTACAAATATAGATATTACTTTTTTTCAAATTTTCAGGCCATGTGGTATCCAACTGTGTAAGGCAAGTGCAGTGTGATTCACCATCACCAAACGAAAGTTGTCATTTGGACTCATTCGCTTCAGCTCAACAATCAACCTGTGAGACAACGTGTAAAGACAGAGCACTGTGCCAGACGTATTATTTTACAGAAAACTTTTGTTCCTTGCATAGTTGTAAGGATTGTCGCTTCAGAGATAAATCTGATGGGAAGCCCCATTTGATATATTACTGTACAACAGGTAATTCCTAATTTCTGACAGTCATTTTAATAAAAAAAAAATGGGTAGGATATAATGTAGCCTCGGTTATGAAACTAACATTATGTTCCAATAATGTGGCGCCTTCTCCTCCTTTATCAACAAATCTCTATAACCAGGTATGTTTTGACCGTCCAGACCAGGGTTAGTGATACCAGCTCAAATAAATATGGTCAGACAAGTTAATATTTATACTTAAGGAAAATTGAAACGCAACAAACACTTTGATTCATTGCAAGCATACAATGTGATGCAAGTTTTAAGTGCAAATAATGTCAATTCATGTGAGTGGCATGTAACCGTCAAATAACGGCAGGTTCAGCGTAATTATCAATTACACATGCACGTTGGTATGCGCGTAACCAGCTTGACCCTCGTAGTATACTATTGAAACATGGTCATTTAGAGCAAAATTTCTATCAACAACTGGTTTGTTGTTTTTAAAACTCTTGGTATAAAGTGTAGATAACAAAAATGATCAGCTGGTAACCTTCCTGTAGGATAAGTATAGGCTTAACGTCATTAACGTCAACTCTGAATAATGCGTTAAATACGTACCATTCCTTTTCCGCTTGGTTTTTATTCAATACAAGGATGTTTTCTTCAATAATTTGACTTTAGATCTTCAGACGTCAAGAAACCGCCAATTATGATGTCAAAATTCGTTATCCTACATTTTAATAGTTTTCATAATGTTTATGCGTTTTATCCAATGAGTAAATAGTCCAGTGATAAAATTTAGGTCACAGTTGGCAAGTTAAGTATTTACTTTCGGCATGTAATCAGGTGTTTCCATTTGAATCATGACATGCACTGTTTGGCTAACGTCAATATAAGCACCCTGCTAGCATATTTCGACGGTATCTGATAAGCCAGTTTTCCAAGAAAGCATTCCTGATGCCTCTAGAGTCTGTTTTACCTTGTTCCAAACCCAACGGTTCTACGTAACGTATTTGATCAAACATTACAAATTCTATTTACTCTTAACATTTTAATTGTGCCTACATTTCAGCACCAGTTGTAAATTGTGGAGATCCTACTACTCCCAACCATGGAACCGTAACATTGACAACTGCTGGTGTAACAACAGAAGGTGCTACTGCTTATCAGGCGTGTAACGCTGGATATGATATCAGTGGTGTTGCTGACATATCTTGCATAGCGAGTGGATCCTGGAGTTCACCAACAGTCACGTGTTCTCTAAAAGGTACTAGCTAGCTATAATGTTGCATATAAATGTCAGAAAAGAAATGAACACTAATTCTTAGAAGGTATGTCAGCTATTTGATGAAGTGAATGGGAGCACACACACATACATACGCACGCACGTACACGCGCGCTTTTCCGTGGTTTCGAAATTAAGAAAATGTAATTTGTTCTCTTTTATCTATGCTTATTAAGTATAATTCTGGCATATCTTTAATTGAGTTATTGAGAGAAAAAAGTGAAGCTAAAATGGCAGTTTGTGAGTGTGGTATTTTCTGACCATACTCACTATTTAGCAAGCATTTGCAGCTATAATCTTTGATGAGAGTTAATCGTTATCAATACGTGTTGTATCAAAGCAGAGAATGCTATGGCGAGTCTGCAATTTTATATGGTCAGTTAAAAAAACACAATAACATTCATTGATACGTTATGGGTCTTCCATGTGCCTTGATCCACATCTGAACTAAGGGTGAGGTTGGCGCCGTGAAACCAGTAATATTATTTACTGACCCTTCCAAAACATACTTCTTTTGTGGACCATTTGTGTTCTTTTCTGTCTTGTGTTTGCTATGCGTTCGAGCATGTCTGTTAATTGATGCCTGGGAAAGGGCGGACTTTTTGGCTCTTGTTTGTGATGTCTAATTGTGTGTTTGTTACTTTCCTATGTGGTACTTAATTTTATCGATTCAGATCTTTGTCCTCTTTCTTACTTTAAGCATGAGAATCGTATAGTACATGACAGTCGGTATGCATTGTTATTAACCTAATCCTGGTTTATAGCTATGGTTTCCCCATTAATTGTACGACAGTGCGTCTGGCCAAAGACTCAGTGACGGCATTGGCCAAATCTTTAATCGATGGGTCAGTGCTGGATGTTTGCCTATGGCGATTCTTGGGAGTTTTCTTCAGCTCTGACAGCCTGTGAGTCGAGCACCCTGTTTATGTTTCATCATAGTTTATAACATGATTTAATATGATACTTTGTGCAAGTTAGGCGTTTTTGAACAGCAAAATCTTTGTCAAAGATACGGTAAGTAGACTAGAATGAACCCTCTTCATTGTCTTTATTTCGTTGTATTGGTACTACCTAGATATCAAATCATAGTATCGACTTTAAAAGTTAGACAAAGTTTCTGAGTTAGCAATTTATTGCGAGTGTTGAGGTCTGTAACATAGCTTGATGCTCTAGCAAAACGAATGAGTTGAGAGACATAGACTCCTTAGGATGTAGAGCGAGGAACATCACCATCTAAAAATGGGAAATTGACAATTTCTAAATCAACGTCGTCACGTTTATCATTAATTTTGGTAGAAACATTAACATTAGAAATTGACAGATGCAAGTCTAAAAATGCGGTTTCGGTATCAGAGGTATTGGCTATATTAAGTTGGAGCTCTGAAGGGTATATTTGACTTACCATATTGTCAAAATAAACATTATTAATGTTTAAAAGATCGTCCAAATATCTAGAAGTAGTGTTAAACGCATCAATAACTGCATAACAGCCTGCTTATTATCAGAAAGAGACATCATAAAGTCCCTCTCATAACAAAACAGGAATAAATTGGCAACCAGGGGAGTACAATTATTGCCCATAGGGATCCCAACTACTTGTCTATACAGCTTGGTGCCAAATTGAATTAAAACGTTGTCCAACAAAAAGGTCAGCGCATCACATATATTTTTACATGACCATGCATGATATTTTTTTTATTTTTTTTCAAAGTAAAAAAATGCATTTCTGTCATTACATGCAAGATAAGGAGAGCTTTCTCTCTGGAAGGTTCTTTCAATAAGATCAATAAGTTTATATATAATTAAACTATGAGCTAAAGTAGTTTCATGAGTAGAAACATCATATGTAGACAAACTAGTCACATTGAAATCTCTAGCTTTAAGTTTATCTAAAATTTCACCTTAACATTTAATAGAACAAAATAGGTTTTTACCGGATCTCTCATATACCTTTCACAGGGTGTTTTATGGAGTTTATTTAACCTATATAACGTAGAAACTTTGTCTTTATTTTCTTTAGCTTTGGCACCAAAATTTAGGTCTGTACGACAACCATGCCCATCGACAATCACCCTCTCACTCAAAGAAGGCTGCAGTTTATAGGCATTTGTGTTAACAAGCTCACGCTTAAGAGTATTACTATAATACAATCGTCAAACAACTACAACATTATTAGCAGCTTTATATGCTGAAACCAAAACATAGTTCATATGAAAATCTTGGACACCTCGTTTAAGATGACGAAAAAAAGATTTAGGTTTAGGGGGTTAAAAAATGTATAATTCGAGAGTAAAATGAAATACGAGTATCAATGATTTTAAAAATGTTAATTGTCTATGCCTTCATAGCATCAGGTTCAACATTTTCCCATTTGCACCAACGATCACCAAAGTCATTTAAAGAAGCACCAATCTCTCTACATCATTTAGGAAAACCAATAGTAGAGGGAAATCTATACTTAGGACCTTTAGAAATAATATTGAGAAATCTAGCGTCAGGAATGACATTTAGATTACCTGTAATCACATACCCAGCAGAGGGATATAAATAATTAGAGTTTTGACTATCTCAGGAGTCAGGAGTATTGCAATTTATAACCTATATCAGTTACAATTTTATTAAAGTTGAAAATAGTAGACCTACTTGGTTTGGTATACTTATAACAAATGATAGGAATTTCAGAATTATTATAGTAATTTGGAATAGATCAATATGACTAAATTATTCTTAGAGATACTATGTAAATCAATAAACTCCATACCTTTGTTAATGAATGGAATTTTGATAAAATGTCGTTTATGGTTGACCTCAGAATCGATAAAAGAACTAAGGAAATGTTGAACATAACAACTTGTAAGAAGTGCTATTTTATATAATTTGTTTGCTCTATCATAAAGTTTATTAGCCTCTAATACTAAATTACTTAAATCTGAGATAGCCAAGGAACTTAAAATGAAAATAGACCATGATGACCATGATTATTTAAAGCTATAGAAAGATCCTTAAGAGAAGTATTTAAGCGTTTTTTCAGTACAAATTTTGCGCTTAATGTTACCATACTTACGTTTACCATGAGATCTACTTTTACGTTTTTTACATACAAAAACAGAAAAAAACATCAAAATCTGGTATTTTAGAAATGTTACCTTCATGGTAGATGTTATCATTAAAACCTTAACGAAAGGTGATTGCAAAAAGTTTATCCATTTTAGTTCAGTTTCATGTCTCTTTATATTTTTTAAATCTAGTTGATGAATTTGGATCATATATATTTTTTTCACCGGCTGAATTACAATTTTACAAGGTAAATGACCATTACTTTTGAAATGGCGATAAAGAAATGTGACAAATTTTAGGCTTTTTCATTTTATGAAAGTGCTTGCGAAATCTAGTCTTAAGGGATATGCCAGTTTGTCCAACATATTGCATTCGAAAATTAATTTCAGTTCAAGGTATAGCATAAATCAGGTCAAATGAAGTTCAGTACATATCATTATTATTGATTATGGAAAATTGCCTACCATTTACAGATGATGTAATGGTAGTTTTAGTACATGAATGTGTGCACCAGACACACCTCTTGGCATTGCACTTAGAAACATTAGGATACATCCGCGTCCAGTATTGGTTACTACCCATGGAAAAGCCACAAATAATAAAATAAAACTCATTGTAAATTCAAGGAGAGTGAGTGACCATTAAGTGAGTGAGTGACCAGTGAGTGACCATTAATCAGTAGTTGTTAGTGACAGCCTTTCTAATTGATGGTAATTACTAATACAACAAAGCTAGGAATGGTTGTTTGGTTAAGGAAGAACCCTACCGTATCTGCTTCAAAGAATTACTGTTGTGTACATTGGTCGTTGGGATTATTGGACAAACTTGGAAAATAATTCGCGGTTTTTAATTTTCGCGGTACCGGACCTACCGCGAAATTCCGCAAAAAATGGACGCGAAAATTTCCCATTATACGGTAGTTGCTTTTTCATAATTCTCCAAAACCACTTTTGGTTAAGTCTACAGGGTTCTCCAATCATTAAAAAATCATAAACCTTCCGCTACCCAGGGAAAGTCACTAAAAGTGGTGTAAAAGTGGTGTCGTGGATAAGTCACTCTCCTTGTACCCAGGGCTCCTGAGTTCGATCCCTGGCTCCTCCTGTCTTATCTGTTTGATGGGACTTAAAGCGATCACCCTGTCTTCTTAGACGAAGCGCTGCCGGTGGGTAGACTTTGGGATAGATGAATACAGCTTATAAGACCCAGGCATTTGAGTAAATTCTTAATTATATAGTGCACAAGTATGTGGCAAGAAGTGTGTATTTGTATTATCTAAGCGTTGACAGGTCTACCAAACGATCGAATTCTTACCCGTCGGTTAAGTAATGAAAACCATTGGAGCGGCATCCGGTTCGGTATAGGAGGTCGCAAAAAGGCAAACACACTTTGTATTTTCTTCTATTTTGGATTTAAATATCCTGTTTAAGACAATTATTGAAAAATTGGAGAATGTCATACACACGAGGTCATGCAACCGCCTAATGTTATCTAGGTTTGCTGAGTAACTTTCAGACCACATGCTTTGTGCATATTTGCTGAATCATTTTTGCGAGGTGAATGGGTTCAGCGGACGCCAAAACACATGGAATTTGAGACAAAGATTGTGATTTACTCCTTATATCTTTTTTTACACAAGATGGATACATGCGGCCATATGTGTGGTGACTGTTTTGACTGACAAAGCAGCACAAGTGATGAATCAGTGGGGAGATAGTCTTATATTTTATGTTCTGCATAGGATCTATATGGACATTTGAAAACACCTGTCATCTCTAAATGCCTTTTCTAGACTTCTGTGTATACATTCTGAATTTCGAAGTTTTGAATATTGGCATTTCCAGTATTTTATTTCGAGATTAGAAATTCACTAGGATGAAATGGATATCACCCCTCAAATCATCCTGTAGAGACGTTCCTTACATTATTTTTCATTAAAAAGCATTTGATTTGTCAAAGAATTGCTATGAGTACATTTAGCTGTATTTTTATGTTTAATTCACATCCTGTCAGATTTAGAAGATTAATTTATCCAATCCTTAACCACGAAAAATCGGACAAGTGGGCCAATTCCACAGTGAAAAAATACGAAATTACAGCAAATGTTTTTTGTAATATTTTTTTCGGCAAAATAAATGTTTTTGTTTGATTTTTGTTGGAAAACAATGTATAGTAACAGTCTACAGCATGATTTAAGAGGTGGTATATGTTTCATCCTAATATGTTGTGATTTTCCAACCCAGAAATGAAATGCTGGTTAGTTGTAATAAGAAATGCCAACATTCAAAACTTCGAATGTATACACAGAGGTCTAGAAGTGGCATTTAGAAATGGCAGATGTTTTCAAATGTCCCTATCATTTATATTGATCCCATGTGTAACCATAGTTTTTAGACAAGCCCACTGATTTAACACTTGACAACGTGCTACTTTTTCAGGCAAGACTGTCATCGCTATACTTTCGTATGTGTCCATCATGTGTAATACATTACATGAAAAACTTCTGGCATGGTATCGACGCAGAGTCACGATTTTGCCTCAATTTCCGTTTGTTTTAGGCAGGCAGCTGCGGACACCCCTTCACACCACGAAAAATGATTCAGCAAATATGCACAAAACACTATCGTTGGGCGTTTGCATGACATTCTCCGATTTCCAATAACTGTCTCAAAAAGAATATTTAAATCCAAAATAAAAGAAATAAAGAGTTTGTTTGCCATTTTACGTTTGTCACGGTGATTCAATGCTATTGTCAGCATATGTGGAAACATGTGTTTGAGGTGGAATTGCTCTCGCTGTTTCAAAAATAGTAAGTGAATATGATCCGAGGGTTTGTACTCTAGCGTGTTCAGTGTGTATAGGGACGAATATTGTGATACGTGGCGAGTCATGAATAATCAATAACCAAACCTGGTAAATTTGCATTTGCTAAGTTTTTTTCTTGTTGGGAGGGGGATTCATTCCTATATATGGAAAAGTACGGATATACGACCCAAATAGCCACATTTTCAGCCCTCTATTACTTGGAAATATGAATAGCCCCATTTTTACTTGGTCATTATATCAATGGCCCTCAAGTTTAGCGTCTCATGCTTTTGCAACTTTCCTTATCTTAATATGGAACATTTTATTTTTCTATATTTAAATACTTTTTCAATCATTTCGGTTGGTTTAAATTGTGAATTCTCTTTCAACAAATGTTTGAGATGAATTGCCTTATTAATAGGTATGGAAAGACGAAGGGCAGTATATGAAAAGGTCCACATTTAATGATGTCTCTTTATCATAGGACCTATTTTTCGACATCTTTGTATATATGAATAGGGTTGGTTTTGAAATTCCGGGCCGCTCATCTGCACCAATATGACTTCAAAATTACCCCCTCCCCCTTCTCGAGGCTTTTTGCTTCCAATAGGTCACCTTTTCAGAACTTAGTATATAACTACCATACTACTGTATTACTGAGCTTGAAATTCATGATAAAAACGGAAACGAGGGGATTTATATCACAAGCTTTAGATAATAAGGCCCTAGGGGGGTCTGTGCTCCCTTGATCCCTGAAAATAATGCTTTGATCTCCCCAAATCACTGACAGAAAATACCTCAACTCCCTGAAAATATTTTACCTTTGCTCCCCAAATCATTGAACTTAACGCAGCTTCTCCCCAATACCCAAAACTATAAGCCAATTCTCCCTAATATTTTCTTTCCATAGGATTAAATTCACATACTTAAAAACTATGAAGCTTTACACGAGCGGATGACTTCATATTCACTTAATATTTCACGTTATACACGTAAAGATTGGGCTAAGCCACGGAATACATGATAAAATTATATAATAGTTTTAATGAAATGCATGATATATATACTGTATAGCTCAAAGTATGAGGCTGTCCTTAAAGTTCTGTTGCTGTGCCTGGTAGAGTAGGTGTTGCGGAACGCTCTCTAGATTGTTTTTTTATTAGAGGCAGCTAGACCATTTGCTTTTCTGGTAGGGAAGGGGCTGTTTTTTGCAATAAAATGAAACTAGATTTTCTTAGACAAAGTTGAAGCATTTATTTTTGTAACCACAGAAAGTGTTTATATAACTCCTATCAGGCACTATAATGTTGATTAATCTTCAGTTTCAACAAGTAAGGATATATCTGATTAACTTACATCAAAGTTTTAATAAAAAAACAGGTAATTACCTAGATAGAGGATTACATACCAGGCGCATAGTTAGCTCGGTTATGATGTTGATTCACGCTTGAGCTAGGGGGACCGGGAAAAAAATGATAAAATGGTGCAATCTGGAGCATTCTGAGTGTCCAAAGTATGTTATTATCAAGTTGACCTAAAAATCAACAGTTTTTAGGATGATAAATCAACACCCCAAATGTTGTGTCATATTTTGAAAACTGTTGTCAAGCATGTCCTGAAAGCGTCTAGGTGTGTTTTACCACTTATAAACACCACAGACCCAGATCAGACGGCTCTAAGTGACGCTAGTTGCTTATTCTCTGTCATTGTGTATCTTGGCACTCAAGTAGCGGGTTTCGACGCTGTAATTGACTGCATAACGAATATGATTTGACGTTTCTTTTTGTTTAATTTGCAAATTGTCAAGTCGACGCTATGCAACCAAGCATGCAGATGACTGGATTTCATGATCTATATTCTGGCGTTCACGTCACATCTGACGTTTTCATATGGTTTTATCGTGTAGAGTTAATTCTAGCTTAAGATAATGTTTTGGTATTTCTTCACATGCAACAAATACTTAATAAGGTATTTCCAAGAGGCATTTTACCAAACTGTCATTTAACCACACAAATATCATATTTCCACTTGATGCGTTTCTTAATTCCTTAGGTATACTTGCTTTTTTATTCCCTAAGATTGTGGTTCACCAACAAGTCCAAGCAATGGAACCATTGAACTGACTGAAGTTGGAACAACAACATATGGCGCCTATGCCACTCAGTCATGTAATATTGGTTTTGATCTCACTGGTGTAGCAAATATAACATGTGGACCTGATGGAAATTGGAGTGACTCTGTTGCTACGTGTATCATTAAAGGTAATTTGTATCGAGTAGTATACAGTTATTTCATGCCTGTTTATAGTATAGTCAAATCTACTACCCCAAGGTGCCGTGGATGACCTGATGCATTATTGCACGCGGCTGAAGGCTGAGTGCAATAGTGCATCAGGTCGTCCACGGTACCGAGGGATAACAGTTTGACTATACTACAAACAGGCATGAAAGAACTGTTTTATTACCCAACCCATTTGATGAAATACTTAGCAGCGTTCTTTGAATGGAGTTTCTGTAGACGGTGCGGGTTTGTTGCAAAACAGAAAATTTCACCAAATCTGGTCAGTTTTGGTTACAAAAATGTTCCGCTCGATCTAACTAACAGAACGAGTACCCACACTTTATGTTACTGACCATAAACAACGGAGTATATTGAGTTTTAATTTGGCAAACCATGCCTCATTTTCTCCTTGTTGCATAACCTCTTTCATAAACGAACCCTACGCGCATCGTCGCCGCGCATGTCGATAAGCGCATGTGTGTTTTAACAGGGAAGCAGGAAACCAGGCCATGGTAAAGTGTCAGTCAAATTGATTGACTGGTCAATAGTTCAGTGACTCATGACATAGCAAAAAATAGACATTTACGGTTTGGTAATGGAAGTAATTATTCAGCTAATGCATATGAAATGAGTTAAAATGCGCACAAGTCTGAAACTTTTCAGCCAACACAAAATAAGGCACATATTTCGCACATTACATTAGAATAAGTGCCAAACAATAAGTGCCAAACAATAAATAAACAACAACAGAATCACAGCGCATTACTGTGATAATGCAGACAACACGAAACAAGGGCCGGTATTTTAACCCCAAAACAATACAGTAGAAGCACCACAAAATTGTGAATAAACATTAAACGTAGCACCCAGAAGACTCAGCAGAAGTCTCATAGACCTTCAGATTTCACAGTATTCAAAAACTAAGAAAAAAATTAGCCAAAGTTGAGCCCAGGTTTTTCAGCCATAAATCAACAACATAAAACAAATTGATAACAGTTTAAGGCAAGTGTCATCAATGAAAAATAGGCCTTGGTCACTGTCGTGCAATTGAAAACTACATCATAGGTCTACACTGAAATAGAGTGTGCAACATATAATTAGTTAAGTTCATTCTGCAGTAATATATACCGTTACATTCTCTATTGTCTGCACTTTTTAGATGGGGGCTTAAATCACTATTGCTGGCTACTGTTTTATGTTGCCCCTTGAAGCCGTGTGATCACATGCTGGGATTTTGTCACTTTTCTTTATAGTATTCTCGATCAGATGTTGTACCGGATTGTATAAATTCCAAAGCTTTGCCCTCCTCTCTAATGTTCCTTTTGTTATATTCTCTAAGACTGTGGTCCACCAACTAGTCCAGGCAATGGAACTATCAAACTGACTGTTGCCGGAACATCAACATATGGCGCCACTGCCACTCAGTCATGTAATATTGGTTTTGATCTCACTGGTGTAGCAAATATAACATGTGGATCTGATGGACTTTGGGATAGTCCTGCTGTTATATGTACCATAAAAGGTAACTTGAATACAGTAGAAGTGATTTGTCAGCTCATACCTATATCACACCCAATTTACAAGGCCAATTGAGAGCTAACACGTCGAGGTGTCCATACGAATTAGTACAAGGGTAGATCAGAAAGTTCGCGGAAAAGGTTGCCATTTCTACATCGTTTGATCAATAGAACTGGAAGTACCGCACATAATACTGCAACACATATGCAGTGATTGGTTACAACATGCTTGATGTTAGTCGTCTACTTGCGTTACAGTTGTCGTCAAGACCCATTTTACGTTGCATTTTGACGTTTGCCTACACAACCAATGAAACTTCAACGTTTCTGTAAAATTTTGTTATGCTGTGATAGCCCATATTGCGTTTGATGCATATTTTAATGAAATATTTAATCCTCCTATATCCAAACTTTCACAGATTTATATCAAACGGATGATGTTCTGAATCAAAACGAATAACAGTGCTGTCAAAAGGCAAACATTCAACTTCTATAAACCCATTGCCTGTTTTGGAATGTTAGTTCTTTAAAATAAACAATTTACACACTTCGAAAAATTCCCTTTTTCAGGACAGTAGATCTAATATTGATAGATAAGCCGGGTATTATAATTATTGTGATAAACACTGGCAAGCAAATAAGTTTTTATTTACAATTTATAAAAACTCGAAAAATTGACGTATTTTAGGCCTGCCCTTTGGACTGAAACCTATTAAATTGAATGCTTTGCGCAGTGGAATGGCATAAACACCTCATATAATGTTCAAAGAATGACGGAACATTAGTTTCCATAAAAAAATACCTATCAATTCAAACACAACTACGAGTTTTAGCCCCTGGGAAGCAACCCAGTGGTACATATGGACCGGTTCCAGCGAAGTGACGTCACAGCGGCGCTCGTGCTCATACGTCTGACATCACATTTTCAAAAGTTTCATTTCAGTCAATTTGCTATGAACGGTAGTTTATATCTCTGAATTTTCATTGCTATCGATACAAGCACTGCGATTTATTAGCACTTTTCCGCCAACTTTCTGATCATCCCTCGTAACTGGGATCTTGGCGTTGCTACGATGTGTATCGGTGGCCATGTTAAATGTATGAGGGGTTTTGTGCAAGAATCGTTATTGTGTATTATGATAGACAAGAGCAATGAAATGGTAATATTGTACAAAAGAAAGCCTAATATTTAATTTTAAGGTGGTTAAGGGCTAGGTATTACAAAATGAGACCATTTAAGATAATTCGATATCTCATTCACATTTTTGCAGACTCAAGGATAAATGAAAAAAGTCAATAAGCAATGCTTATTAGATACCCCCCGCACAGTAAGAGTCAGTGAAAAAATTTGGCAAGTTATAGTTCGAACCAGCTAACCTTAGTTTTGAAAAGAAGATTTCAGCAGACTCTGTGCAAACAAAATTATAAACTCCTTCATGCATATGTTCAATGTGTCTACATTGTATCCCCCAAGTATCAAATTGCTCCATCAAAAGCTGTGGTAGGAGTTGATCTGCCCATAAAGGCACTATCCATGCATATACAAAAGCCATATAAGGGAATAATTGTCTAAGTTCACACAGCTGTCACTTTGTCAAATTTTTTTTTCAACCAGACTCTTTCATGCATATGTTCAATGTGTCTATATTGTATAGGCAAAGTATCAAATTGTTCCATTAAAAGCTGTAGTAGGAGTTGATCGGCCCTTGAAGGCACAATCTATGAATATACAAAAGTCTTATTAGGGACAAAGTGCCTAAGTTCTCACAGCTGTCATTTTGTCAAAAGTTATTTTTTCTGAACAAAACTCCTTCATGCATTATGTTCAATGTGTCTACATTGTATAGGCAAAGTATCAAATTCCTCCATCAAAAGCTGTGGTAGGAGTTGATCCGCCCATGAAGGCACCATCTATGCATATACAAACACCTTATTAGGGATAAATTGTCTAAGTTCTCACTGCTGTCATTTTGTCAAATATTATTTTTTCTAAACTAAACTCCTTCATGCATATGTTCAATGTGTCTGCATTGTATAGGCAAAGTATCAAATTGCTCCATCAAAAGCTGTGGTAGGAGTTGATCGGCCCATGAAGGCACCAGATATGCATATACAAAAGCCTTATTAGGGAAAAATTGTCTAAGTTGTCGCAGCTGTCATTTTATCAAAAATTATATTTTCTAAAGCAAACTCCTTCATGCATATGTTCAATGTGTCTACATTGCATAGGAAAAGTATCAAATTGTTCCATCAAAAGCTGTGGTAGGAGTTGATCGGCCCGTGTATGGCCTATAATAGCATAAGCATAAAACCCTAGATTAAAAGCCATTTAGAACTACAAAGGGAAACAAATCTAATATAATTGGCCCCTAGCCCTTACTTTTTTGTCTAAAGTATTTGTCTTGCATATATGAACATGTTTGCAAGGTTTGATGAAAATCCAGCAATGACTTTTCAAGATATTAAGGAAACAAAACGTTACAGACGGACGGACGGACGCACACACGGACGCACGCACACACACACGCACGCACGCACGGACAACGTGAAAACAGTATACCCACCACAAACAAAGTTTGCGGGGGGTATAATGAAGCCTAAGTTTAAAGCCGCCAAACAGTAGATGACAATACTTCATCTCATACTCAACAAATAGAAATTGAGTTATGGCGCATTGAATGAAAAATACCTTTTTCTGAAGAGAGATGTATAGGTAACAGCCAGGTTGAATTTTGGTGCCTTTACTGACCTCTACTTCTGCGACTTGGATGATATATCACAATTTGCTAAGGTTCTATCACGAGTTTTGATTCCATTGATAATATTTGCATTGATCAGGTAGAACCCCAGAGGTGATAATGTACATGTTAGATAATTTGCATATCTAACTACCAAATTAAACTGTTATGTCCAGGAATTAGTTTGGAACCATGTTTAGTAATCTAGGACGATTTTGTTTGTTTGATTTGATTCTTTACGTCCACTCAACAATCTTTCAGTTATGCGGGACGAGTCTTCCTGGGTTGAACCAGTACTAAGCTAGGATGAATGTGTCTTGCTCAAGGACCACAACGCAGTGACGCCGGTGAGGCTCGAACCCGCGGCCCTTCGGTCTCGGGTCAAGCACTCTACCACTGAGCCACTGCGCTCCCATAATCTAGGACGAGATGCTGTTGATATATGAGTATTTTTGTACGTATACCCCCATTCTTTAAAGACGCATAATGGGTTGCAATGAAAACCATAAAATTTCATAAAAACCAAAAAAAATTTATTTTGAGGACACTATTTTTTCTTTTAGTGGTCAAAGTGAACAAATTTACACCCATATTGAATCCAAAGAGAGGTGGGGGTCAAGAGATCCGGACTCCCCCCCCCCCCCCAGAAAATTACAAGTGTTATAGGTTTCTTTAAGAAAAGGTATAAGGTCCTCCACACCCCACCCTATCTTGACCCCCGCAGCGCCTAATAAACATACATCCCCCCTCCCTCCTTGGAAATTTAAGTTCCCTGGTAATGATCAATTGGAGCACTCTATAAAAAGTAAGTAAAGGATGACTGAAACGTCAGTCAGGCTTGGATCTCCCCGCCACACCCGATACGATAATTTCTGGATCCGCCACTGCCCAAAAACGTGCGAATTGACCAACAAAACCGCCAGGTTGCACTCCGTTTGGTTTATATTCAATTTGGCATTTATATAGATAAATGTTTAGGGACCCTTCAGACAAACTCTTTCAGTTGTGCCTATTTAGGTGGAAAATTAAAACCTCCACACCACCACGGCACTGCGGTGACACATCGTAGATCAAATCCCGGCACTTAATGTCACTGCCCATAGCAATAACCGTAACTCTAAATCAACAAGGGAGGTAATACTTGGTAGCGTTCGGTTATGACAAAGTGTGATTTTACGCAACTATGATATGTTTTCTACAGACAGTAATACCCGTTACACTGCACGCTGGTAATCTGAAAGTGATTGATATCACGTTAGAAATGCAAACAATATTTTAAGTATCATGAACAACAAAAGGTGACATTCTTTACGGATACTAAACGATGGACGCTCAGCTCTGTATGAAGAAAGAAATCGGTCAGTTTAATGGAACACGCATTTTACCAGGGAAATGTCAGTCGACTTTTTTGACAGTCCACAGCAGCAATAATTATTTAGCTATATATATATGATTTTCTGGTCTTGTTTTACCTGCATTAAAATTTCAGTGAATCTCGTCACGTTCTCTAACGTCTATTTTGAACATGGCGTGCGCTTATGACGTCATTTGCTCTTATGACGTCATTATGCATAAATGACGTATTTAACTGTCTAAAGATGTTGAGAGCCCCTCGCTTTAATTTGGGTCCTAAACCATTTGCCTTATGTCAATTTGGTTCCAATATTTAGCTACAATGGCTATCTTGGGAAGTATAGTCGTGAGTCTAAATTATTATTAATGTATAGTAGCCCTTCTCTTTTACAAAGGTATGTGAGGAATTCTGCCATCGGGGTCTGCGAACAACAAAGGCACAGAGCAGCTTGCGCATCGGCGCAGTTTGAATAGTATCATATCAAAACTTGCTCCAAGCGAAATTTCACTATTCTATCTAGTCTCTGTGACTGAGAAGTCTGATTTTGGTATGATCTTTTCTGAAACCCTGAAGACAGATTTTGTCCAATCGATGCTCATTTATATTCATGTAAATGCGGATCCAATCCACAAACCTGGTTCATGTGATATGCACATAGAAGGTGTCTAGCCCCTCTAGACAACTCGTGGCTAATTCCGTCCTTAGCCAACGCCGATGGGAACCGTACCAAAAATAATACCCCACCCCCCTCCGAGCCACTGAATACCCCCTTCGGTTGCGGGAAGGGTGGGATCATAAAATGAACCTGTTATTATAAATGCGGGTCCAACCAAAGCATAGGTAAGTTATAGGTACTCAGTGAGACGGTTCTTTTGAGCACCCAAAACAAATATAAAAATGACTAGCAATAAAGTATTTACAATTTTACGCTAAAAAATTTGCTTATGATTACCTGTGCTCCAAGTTTATTCTACATTTTGAATTGTTTCAACCGAAGGATGTCGGTCAAGGAATATATAGATCTAATAGAAATAAACCAACTCTGGTCAAGTCTTAAGGTCTGGCCTTGCTTCGCGATCGGGCATTAGCATGGCGCCCGAGGCCGCAATGAGATTTAAAAACATTTCTAATTCTTGGATGAATACATGTAGTATATGCATCGATAAATTGAAGCGATGCATGTTAATACAGCCCACTTTTTCACCTAAATTAGACATGCAGTTACCCCTTGACCTTGAAAAACAGTCAATGTCCCCAAAACATTATATCTCTATCCTAATGATGTATCTATGTTTTGGTCATAAAATATCGACTAGGTGTTCAGACGAAACGCAGATAAGTTTCTTTTTACCGTGTGTGGGGTATTTTGGTAACGTTTTGGTTGGGAAAAAGTCCTGCCGTATGAACTTGCAAGTGTACCAATCTTTCAAACATATACAGTTTTATTTGAAATATCAAAGAGATTTATTGTAAATAGTAATTCTGTGGTCATATGGCTTTAACAGCATAAGAAATAGGAAAATGTTGTTTAGTTCATTATTTTTCAGTTTAGGGGTAGGGTTAATTATTATTTAATAATATCTCACACACTAGACGGTGAAAATTGCTAAAGTTTTGCAATAATGCATCTTACATCATACTAACTCACAAGAAAAAATATAGAAAATCTATTTTTGAAACATGCTTAATTATTGTTTTATCAATATGTGGCATTTGAAAATGAAAGCGAAATTGTGATCAATTGCTGGTTTGCGAGTGAGATATTCAAAATATATATTTGTATCACTGCAAAAAGGGGCTTGTTACATATTTCATATTTACTGACGACCTCATTTTTATGTTTGAAATTAAGATTTTGATTTTAAAAATGCAGTAACGATGAATTATTCTTATCTCAATGAGTTTGAGAAAAGATGCGTTAAAAAGCCAATATAGGTCATTTAATGAGCAGGTATAGCCTTCAACAACATTTCAAAGTTTAAAGAAAATTAATTTTTTGGAAAAAATCGCCCAGGTATGGGCAGTGACCTTAAGCCCCGCTATGTCCCTGGTATGCCGGTCCAAATGGGGTGGGGCATACAAAAGACTTGTGCATACTGCTAGGAGGAGTTGTTGAGGTCGTGGGTTCGAATCTCGCTAGACACAAAATATTTACAGCATCTTTCGGCTCAGTTGAATTACTACATCCCTCTCTTTATATGTATGCCTTTTTGATGTGTTTTGTTTAACAGGTTTTTTACTATAAACTTTGCAGTTGCCACACGCACTTTCATATCTAATAATCATAACTATATGACAAAACTGCGGGAACGTACACATGCTAATCTGAATGTTTAATCTGAGGGTTGTCTTGTCGCATCGTTCCAGCATGTAACGGTCTGTTATAGTCTAATGTTAGTTGTTGAGACAGCCCCTATAAATATATACCATAAACTACGCAGTCAGCTGTCCACTTCCAAGTCAGCTTGTGGGTAAAAATGTCTATTGACCCAATGTTAGGGGTATAAGGACTGTACTGTTTGTCCATTTACTTTATATATAAGTTGTCTTTAGATCACTACACATGTATAATTTTAGAGCATCTGGGTGTTAGATAAAAACAATCATTAAGGGTAATGACAAAAAAAAAAAGAATAAACATTTTAACATTGGCTTAGACAGTATATCAGCTAGAACCACTGGAAACCAGACAGAATGTATGGTAATGGTAAAACATTTATTTTACATACTATATTCCAGTGCAAATATACACGTACATTGTATTACCTTATTTATTGACTGCTTTATTGGAGACAAACAACCAAATAATGGCAAATCACTGTTGGACAAAGCATCAAGCTTAAGATAACAACCCTCTGCTGAACGTTGCTGTCACAGTGATCATTGATTCTGAAGCCTGACTAATTGCATTAAAATTAAAGAGAATGTTATAGCAAATATCATCATCAAATACAGTGTTCGCACGTGATAATCCTAGCGTTAGGTTACAGATTGTGGTTTCCCAGCCATTCCAGGTAATGGGTCTATTATACTGACCAATACTGCTACTACATATGGCGCCTCTGCAACTCAATTATGTAACACTGGGTATACTCTCAATGGAACAGAAAACATAACGTGTGTAGCAGATGGAAATTGGAGCGAACCAGCTATAACATGCACTATATTAGGTATATTAAGTACTTGGATCGTAGGAATGTGGTATGGCCAATGTTATGACCAATAGATGGGTACAGTCGTGAGACAATCTGATTTTGTTGCATGCTATTAAAAATATTCAGACCAGCCTGCGCACCTGTCATTGCTATTCACTCGATTAAAAGTACAGTAGGTCACATTAGTGCATACAAATGTTCATTATTCTAACTGGTCTTTGTAGCTGAGCAGGCTGGTTTGAGCCTCACTCGGTCGGAAACACCGCAATCCAAATGATGTATGAACGTTATGCTTTACATTTTGACAACACATGAAATCTGCTACATTAGATGTTTTATTGGTTTATTGTGTCGCCTGCGACGCATGATCGACACAGGGATCATGTCTCCGTCGGCGTCACCGTTGGCGGCGGCGTCGTCGTCGTCGTTGTCACAGTTTTGGTTTCAGATCGATAACTTTTGAAGGGATGGATCAATTTCATATAAACTTTACAGAAGGGTCAAGCATCATTAAATACAGGTCAAGTTTGAAAGTAAGGTAATTTGCAAAAGTTTGACTGAGTTATGGCCCTTTTAACTTAGATTTTGAGTTAATTGTGGTTTTCGATCATGGACCTCTGACAATTTGATAGGGTATCTGCCTATTTATATGATGCTTCCCAAAACTTCCATATGCATAAGATATCACTGGCATACTTTTGAATAGGATCCTTGGTTGATTAGAAACGAATTAAGGTTATAATAAGACAGGCAGATCCCTACAACAAAGCAAGAGACGCTACCAAAGGGCGAAGTGTTGCAAAATTTTACTTCACCTAAATATTTAGAAATCAATTATCATCATGTGTTATGGTATTATATTATCAATAATTGATTTCAAATCACAGTGAAAGTATTTTAAAGTCCAAAATCATGAGCATTTAATGATTATTTTTGTGTTTGTTTTGTCTAATTGATTTCTTAAGAAATATTTTGAAGTGCAATTGTTGTCTATATTCAACCTTGATGACAACGTATTTACCTGGTGCAATAGTATGCAGCAATGAACTAAAACCATTTATCCATGCGTAAAGTACTCCTAGTCAATGGCCATGTAGTAAATGTGTTTTTGATAGATACAGTATCTGTGTAAAATAATCTACCAACTGAATTTAGTAAAAAGGACAATTTTCATAATCAAAAGAAAATATGTTAAAACGTTCTAATATTTCATGATTAATGAGTTATGAAAAGGAAGCTCACTTGTACTAATTATTTCATTATACTGGAAAAAAAGATTTTTAAGAGAGAACACCAACAATCCAAATGCTAATGTTCGGGCTAAACCAGACGTCACATTTTGGGCTGTGAAAATCATTCCCCCCCCGAGTCCCAACGAGCTTTTCACATATATTATGTAAGATATGAGAACATACTTACGTGCAAAAGGATTAGTTGGGACTCGGTGGGGGGGGGTAATTTTTTTCTATTCCCTATATGTATAATACAAAATTTGACCGTTTAAGCCCCAAAATAACTCTATACATTTATGGAAATAGGAAATTAAATGCAAAATCATAAAACAGAGACCAACAACGAGCTTATATATGAACATGGAAGCATTTGATCGACTTTAATTTTTATCAAAGTTATAGGCAGCGATACACTGTGATTCCCATTACCACCGTCAGAGGTCCTTTCTTTTGAAGGGAGGCAACAATTTCATTCAAATTTTACAGAAGGGAAAACATGATAAAATACAATTTCGAATATAGAGGTCTTTTGCAAACTGTTTGACAGTTATGATCTTTTTTTTTTACTTAGGTTTAGGCTAGATTGTAAAAGCTGTATCGGCTTTTTGGTGGAATAAACTTCACATTTCTCCAAAACTATTGTATCTGACAGCATATCACTATAGGCCATGATTGAAGGTGCATACAGATAAGCATGACAGTGATTAAAATTTTGCCCCACCCCCTAAATCCTTAGGTAGGGTTATGTTTTATGTTTTTGTTCTGTCTTGTGTTTGCTATGTCTTTGTTCGCTTCTGTTTAATTGTGCTTTGTGGTCACCTGATGGGAAAGAGCTGACCTCTTGGCTCTCGTTTGCGGTGTCTAATTGTGAGTTTGTCACTTTCCCATTGGTATCCTGGGTCAGGTGTGGTACTTGATTGTAAAGATTCCTGATTTTTGCACCCTTACTTACTGTAAATGTCAAATATGTAAATTTTGCAATAACTAAGTCAGTTATCAATATTTTTCACTGAAATTTCGCATGCAGACAAAAGTACAATAGATATGACACTAATCAAACGTGATTTTAGATCGAAGGCCTGGGTTCGACCCCTGGATGGACTTAATGGTTGGGACAGCGGCTAAAATTCAAAAATCTTTCAGATATGGTCATGTTGCATATCGAATTAAAAGAAATGATGCATGCAGCAACATGATTGCAAATATTTTGCCCTTATACCCTTATTCCCCCTATGTACACTAACCTGAGGCGTGGCATCAAAAGGTCAAATATCACATTTTTCAGAATATGGTCATGTTGCATATCAAATTAAGGGGACATAAAGAAGTATAGACTAACATAGAAGCAAACACTTTTGACCTGTCACACACCCCTGACCTCTGGGTAAGATTGAGTCAGATATTGAAATTGAATATATACGTTTATTTTATTTAACTAAGCACTTAAAACGAGACAAGCTTTTAATTTTGATCTGTATGATACTAAAGGTGAACTTAGGGGTAAGAGAAATGAAATTAATGTTTTGTGATTTATAAGTTTCATTAAAATAACCTTTGGCCAGGGGTATAAATTCGACAAATTTGCCTTGTTTGACTTCTGTTTTGGAATTCTAGTATAAAATAGTGAGTGTGATCCGGAAATGCCACAATTACAAACCAAAGACCAAACCAGGTATCTCGAAAAAGAGATGGAACACAACATTTTAAGGTAAACAACCAGCTCGCTTGTCCTCGATACATCTTGCAGGGCATCCACAACAGCTTTATCGTTGTTGGTTGCATCGGTTAACACTGAAACTTCAGGTCAGATAGCGTCTAATCATCGTCTTTGCTTTTGGCTTACCAAATGTGCTGTTGAAATTAGATAAGAATTATAAAACAGACAAAGTAAGTATATATCTCGCCCAATTAATAAGGATTAGAAGGACTACATTTAGTAAATATGGGTAAGGTTGGCTAGACTTTAATAAGCACTTTAATTTACTTAAAACGCGTGCTTGCTGTCCAATATGTGCTCAAGGGTGAGTTAGTTGATATAATCTGATATGCAAAACATGAACGCCTTCTTCTGGGTGCTTATTAATGTTCATGATTATGAGTCCTGTTTAGAGTAAATTAAAATATAAGATACAGTGTGGCCATTTGTTTCCATGATAATCTCTTTTTAACTTTTATCGTATGTATATATTTACACTGGACAATAAATGATGTGTAATTATGTTAATCAACACTTGTGGGGTCTGGCTGTAACATAAACTAAGATGTTATTCTACCTAGCTCATTGGCGACTACTTATAGTTTTCTATGGCTGTGTTTGTCTGTTGGATGATGTTTTTCTTTTCATTTTACAGCTCTACGAACCAAATCATGATGTGTGATTTTTCATCATTTAATGGCCTTCTGTCCTTAATGAATGTGTTTACAATAACGTTTATAATCATTTGTTTTGTAAATGGGATTCGTCACTATAAAAGAAAATGAGAATAAAAATGCCTCATATTAATGCATGCAAATGAGCTAAGGCACATACCAGATGTTTATCAGTGTATTCTAATCAGCCACCAAGTGAATTGATAACTTTAAAACGGGATGGCTATTCTAGTTACTCGTGTAATCACAAACTTTCAGCTGCTAAAATTTACTTAAACGGGTTGCTCTGTGCCTTGTCAAGTTGCAAACACCATAGAAAGGACTCACTTTCTCTTTGGCGACAAAGCCATATGATGTACTTTAACATTTCACAGATTGCAATGATCCACCAGCACCAAGCAATGGAACAGTCAACCTCACAATACCAGGTGTCACTACTTACAAAGCAACGGCAAATATGTACTGTAACAAAGGTTACTCTCGTAATGGTAATGCTACAATGGTGTGCACATCAGGTGGAACGTGGAGTCAGAGCGCCGAATGCACCATTAATGGTTTGTCCTAATTTTTACGTTTAATTGATATGTTCACGCCATTTGAAATCCATGGGCGCTGTGTTATATTAGGACACATATTAGAACATAGGTGTGCTATTTTATCAAACTGCAGACAAACCCATGACATCGTGAGGAAGAGCCACACCACAATCACGAGACACTAGGAAGAAAACAAAGCAAAACAACCAGTTCTCTCGTCCCTTTCAAGGTGATTGCAAAACTAGAATGGACACAAAGTAACGCACAACAAAACATAATTAATGATTCCCACAATGGGAGCAACAATCAACAACGAATGAACAAGAACAGAAAAACCTACTTAGAACAAGCAACAGCCAAAGCCACTAGGAGTGTGTGTGTGTGGGGGGGGGGGGGGGGGGGGGGGGCTTAAACGTATTTTACCTGTACCAAATATTTGCCCTAGATTTTGCTGTTGTTGATGCACAAAAATGCTTAGTTCGTATGGAGGATTCCTAACTATAGCAATGTATCACCATAGAGA
The DNA here is from genome assembly GCA_964019695.1 of Loripinus fragilis. Lineage (NCBI taxonomy): Eukaryota > Metazoa > Mollusca > Bivalvia > Lucinida > Lucinidae > Loripinus > Loripinus fragilis. Next base: position 17,734,108 of record OZ026529.1, on the reverse strand, counting down.
AACAATATAATCAAATTAACGCGCCTGGCTAAAAAAATTAGGGACTCACGACTCACAGATCGTCAGAGCTAAACAAAAACCTTAAGTTGAGCCACAGAGTGCCCAGCTACAGCCAACCATCACGCACCAACCCACTGATAAAAACTTTACGTCTGAACCTTCATTGAGTCTGGAGCCTGACCCATTGCCGTGCAATTAATGAGAAACCCATAGCTATAGATCCTGGCCCATTAGTATCCTGGGTCAGGTGTGGTACTTTACTTTATCGATTCCTGATCCTTGCACCCTTCCTTACTTACAACCAGTCATGCAGGTTGTCGCATTATATTTAAGTTACATCCATTTTTTATAATGTTCGATAATCTTTTTGAATTGATCACTAAAATTTGGCTATCCAACAATTCTTTTGAATTTATAAACTAAATTACCCAAAAGTATAGGTTCTGATATGCCCTGTTGCAGAAGAAATTTTAGACCAGTTTTTACAATTAACACTGGGTGTCTGTGGTAGAATTTAGAAATGCTTTTCGAATTGTATGATATATATAACCTTGTTTTATAACCTAGCAGGTAGCAAAAGGGTTCATGCGAACCAAACATATATTTGTCTTAATCCAAATCTGAAATAAGGGCTAGGTTGGTACCATAAAGCTAGTTTAAGCACTCAAGTAAAAATATTTTTCTGACTTTTCCGAAGCGGTGCTTCTTTTGTGGATCATTTATGTTATTTATGTCTAGTGTGTGTCATGCTATTTCAAAATTAAAATCATTCAATTTATCATAAATCTTAGATAAACCTATGCCAATCGTTATGAACAAGTCCAAGTCCAAAAACAGAGCTTCAGTATCAGACGAACTCGCCTTATTTAACTCATGTTTGATGGGATATATCTGACCTACTATATGTTCAAAATAAGGATTATCAATAAATAAGTAAGTCACCTATATAAAATGAGGTGGAGTTAAAAGCTTTAATAATATCAGTTTGATTATTGTCTAACAGCGACAACATGATGCTCTTCTCATAACAAAACTAAAACAAATGTGAAAAAAGGAGAAGCACACTTAGTACCCATTGGAATATCTACAATTTGTCTATATAATTTCGAGCCAAAACCTATAGATATATTGCCCAAAAGATAATGGAGAGGATCACATATTTTCTGACATAACAACATCTGATATCGCTTGGGTTGTTCAGAAGTCAAAAAGGCACCGTGGCTCAACTTGAGGTTTTCTTTGGCTCTGACTATCTTTGAGTCATGAGCCCTTTTCTTTGTTTCATCATGGTGTGTTAATTTGATTAGAGTGTTTCTCCATGATGATACAATGCATTAGTTAGATGGCCTCCATGCAAGCTGAACATTTCTTGTACTTCAACAACAGCAGAATCTAGGGCGAAGATTTGGTACCAGTAAAATGCATTTAAGCCCCCCGGTGGCTTAGGCTGCTGTCTGTTCTAACGCGGTGGTTTTGTTGCTGCTGACTTTTTGTTTATTGTTACTCTTATTGTGGGAGTCTGTTATTGTTCTATGTTTTGTTGTATGTTACTTTACGTCCATTCTAATATTGCAATCATCTTGATGAGGAAGAGAGGGCTGGTTGTTTTGTCTTAATTTGTCTTCCTGGTGTCTGGTGATGGTTGAGCGGGCCACAGGGTTGTCTGCGGTTTTTGATAATGGTATTTTCTGATCATACTCACTTACTATTTTAGAGTATTATAATGTCACACGTGCATTTGAATCTAACAGTTGTGTTATAGTATTATTGAATTTATAAAAAACAGTTTTAGTGTTTTTTTGGCGGTTTTGATTGATCAGTTGCATATTTGAATCAATTTTTACACTTTGATAAAAAACATGCGTAAGAATATTTGATATCTTCCTTGATTTCACATTGATCATGATTTGTACTAAAAACCATATAATTAAAAACCTCATTTAAAAATCCTTGCACCGTATGATGGTGTCTTGGTGATGATTGTGTCTCGATAAAGCAACGGATGAGCACTCTGCATGACTTGAGGTAAAGTGACGTCACTTAGCAAATAATAACGTCATTGAAGACAAACGTCAACAAAACAATGCCTGCCTGAATAGCAAGAGATTCATTGATGGCGTCAACAAACTTTTGAAATAATATTAACTACTGTGGAAATTTTAGTCAGGACTTGAAAAGGTATTTGCCTTTAAAACATCGAATCGTTTGTTAGTTGATCCGTGGTAGGGCCTAAACCTGAATGCTTTTCAATGAGCCCAGCAGAGCGTTTTTTGCGAAAAGAAAACCATTTAATAATAAAAAGAGTTGTTTTGAGCTCATACTCAGATATTTTCTCTCTTTTGAATGCCGATATTTAGCAAAACAAAGTTTCAAACTGACATAATTTTCAAGATAACCGTCCCATTATTCATGGGCAGTGGTTACACACTTTTACCCTTAGTTGAGCTTTAAAAATTGAAATAATATCAACAACCCTATACAAAAGGGTTGTTTTGTTCCAAAATTGGAATTATAAGGAATTAATTGTTATCTTAGTGGATGTTATTGGTGTGTAAATTTCAGCAAATCACTCACAAAATTTGCATAAAGCCCTTTTGGATTTACTGAGCTTGCGAGTGTTTTGCCTTAGTTTACACATCGATAAAATCCGCAAAAATATAATTCATTTATGTATTAAAAACCTAAAATTTGGCTATCTGATTAAGAATCTTCCTTTGTGACAAGCTAATGTTATGGCGTTGGACAAACATGTTTGAAACTAACCTATATCAAAATAAAAACTAAAAACTAAAGGTAAGGATTCAAATGATTAACGGATGTATGGCTAATGCAAACTGTACATATATTATCTATGTCATTTATATAATATCATTGCTCTCTTTACCAAAGATTGCAAAACTCCTGAGCAGCCAGCCAATGGTGTAGTTGAGTTAACAGGTGATCTTCTTACGACATATGGAGCTAACGCCTTTGTCACATGTAACATTGGGTATGAACTCAGAGGAAATGGATTTTTATTGTGCAATGCAAATGGTGTTTGGAGTGCCTTACCATCCTGTAACATCAAAGGTAATTTAAATAAAGAAACAATCAATACAACTTTACCGTTGACTGGAAACCATCCAAGTTGTAACCATAGAGCTCTCAAACTGTCATTCTTGCATAAATATCTATTCGTATAGTTGTTTTAACCAATTGTCAAATAAACGAAAATGCACGTTCAAATAAGGAGATTCACGTGCTGTTTGAACATTGATTTAAACTTTAAATCCTTAATATTAGCCCTGAATTATTTGCATGACATTAAATATGGAAAGTGTCGCTGACCTGACTGATTATTTTGCAGATACCTAAACGTATGGAGGTGACTTTGTGACGTCGTTATGACGTTCAAAAGTTTACAGCCGACGTTTTTTGTTAAGAAATGTCCAGTGTAAGAAAGGGGATATTTCAATGATTAAGCATCGTTTTAGTGCGACTAAGACCATTTCAACTAAAGGCGTAACTTCTTATGTGGATATTTTGATGTTGTATTTCTCTTTGCCATATTGTCTTGTCTGTGTCTAGCAGCCTTTTGGTCACCTTCTGGGAAAGGGCTAACCTTTTGGAGCTCATGTTTGTGACGTTTTGTTGTATTTTTGTCATATTCTTATATGGTGTCCCGGATCAGGTGTGGTACTTAATTGTATCGATACCTGATCTTTGTCTTGTTTGGGATGAAAACCTTTGGTTGAAAAAAAAGGTAACTTCTTTGCTTTAAAGAATTAAAACTATGCCAGAATGACGATCACAAATGTATGTTTCATTGCATTATCACTCTCCGGGTCCCGCTAACGTTGTTTGACCACAAGGCTACGGATACAACAATTAAAGTAAAGGAATATCTGAGCCAGTATTTTATGGCGATTTAGTTTATGAATTCAAAAGAAGAATTGGTAAGCCTTCTTTTACTGATAGTTTAAAAAGATCAACAACTACCTATAGATATCTTTGGCACGTTTGCAGATGGAAACATCAAATAACTGCAACTGAATTAGTTTTCTCATACTATATTAAATCTAATGAATTTAGACATTACTCATCAAGATAAATACCAAATTAGAAATGACACTTAGAACTACATAAACCTACAACATTAAACAATGGACCACCAACAACAAAATCACCGCTTTAGAATGGATAGCAACTTTGGGGAGGGGTTTTGGGCCACAGGGGTTTACCTGTTGGATTTCTTTTGCTCCAGTATTTAGTTATATTTACTGTTGAGTCATTATCTTTGCCTTTTCTCCTTGTAATCTCTTGATTTATATGTTCTAGTGGTCTTTCATGCAAACTAGATATTTATGTGAATCGATCCACATCTGAATTAAGGGTGAGGTTTGCGCCATGAAACTGGTTTAAGCCCTTCAGTAAAATATTTTACTGACCGTTCCAAGGCGGTGCTTCTTTTGTGGATCTTTTGTTTTTTTGTTCTGTCTTGTGTTTGCTATGCCTCTATGCGAGTCTGTTTATATCTGTCTTTTGGTCACCTGCTGGGAAAGGGCTGCCCTCTTGGCTCTCGTTTGTGTTGTCTAACTGTGACGCTACTGTATGTCCTATACTAGATTTGCAATCATCTTGATGGGGAAGAGAGAGCTAATTGCTTTGCTTTGTTGTCTTCCTGGTGTATCGTGATTGTTGTGTCGTTCTTCCTCGTGGTTTCACTGGTTTGTCCGTAGTTAATGAATGTTGTGATTCCTGATCATACTCACTTACTATTTTTACATGAATATGCGCATATATCAAGATAAGTTTTGCAAGGAAAGCAATACTGTAAAAGTTTCATGACCATTGCAGCTTGTAACGAAGCTACAAATAGTAAGGTGTCAAATAATCCTACCATTGGATTTTAGCGCCTCAGAAAAATAATTCATGTTGAAACACTATACAATTAATATTGTTACACGATCAGTAAACTTTACTCAATAAATATATTTAGGATGTACGGGCGGATACTGTGATTTTAAGTTGATTTAATTAGAGTAGAACGAATATGTATGCCAATTTTTTTTCGAAAAGGTAATAGCAAGATTGGGCAGTCCACCAAATTCCTAATTAATGTATTATGCATTATGTATGTTTATGCATGTTATGCATGCGTTAATCTCTTACACCACCTGTGCGTGGCCTGAGATGTATAAATATCAAAAAAGTTCTGATCTGATCTGATTTTATTACTTTGCCTGTGAAATTGTTAAACAAAACCGAATAGGAAACATTCATTTGTCATATATATTTTTATTTACCTAATATCTAGCTAACTTTCATCTGAGATCTGGTTATGTCTGAATGTTGCTGAATATAAGGCTATTATTTGTCACCAATTTGCGATATTTGTGTAAATGTAGACTCAAATTAAAGAAATAAGATCAATGCATTCTAATTAAATTATCTAAACATGCTTATTTATAAGGAAAAGTGGGTGGGGTAAGTAGGACCTGAAAAACTTGCCTTTTAGGCATTTTTAAACACAATTAACAACCTAAACTATGCATTTAAACATATATGCATGGTTATATATATTAGAGCAGGATAAATAGTTTTTATTTTATGAAAAACATGTTTCAGAAGTAATCAGCTTCTAATCGTAACCATAGCAACATAAGTTTCACTGTTGGATAACTATAAAATGACTTTATTGCACAATGGGATTAATTTATTCTTAAAAGAAATGATAGTATCCATGATAAATCTCTTTATATAATGACTTAATCACATTTCTTACAAATAACAATAAAATAGCCAATAGGAAAGCTGCCTTTGAAGTTTTAATATAATTTTAGTGTTACAAATTCTGACCAAAAAATTAGGCAAACTTGCCTTCTCACTTTTATTGAAATCGCCCATTGTCATCATAATTAACATGGTTTGTGTCAGCAAATGCAAATTTTTATTTCAATAGATGGAAATAATTCAATACAGTAGCCTTATTAAATTGTTACAATATACTTATCTATAAGGGGTGCACGACAATTCGTCGAAAACCATTTCGCCGATACGACAATTGGTCGCATACGACTTTTGGTCGACGCGACAATTCGCCGAGTACGACATTTGGTCGAAAAAAATAGTCAGGTACGACATTCGGTCGAAATTGTCACGTCATTGTTTTTCGACCAAACGTCGTACTCGGCGGAACATCGCATCTACCAAATGTCAAAAAGGAAAAATCATGAGAAATCACTTTGTTTACCTGACATACAAATTATAAAGGCACGCTCCATTAATTTTATAAAGTTGCTTCAAAGCTAATTAGTGTATTAATTATAATATAATGACTCTGTAATTGGCAGTGGTCAAAAGCTTTCACCATCGATCTTTGAGTGAAATGTTTAGTACCTTTAGTAAGAAAAACTCACATTTGTGAGATGATTGAGTGTTCATTCTTTCTTTCTGTTGTCGGACTAGTCATTCAAAATGGATGTACCATCTTTTTTCACTAGCAACAGGCGGGCCTAAAAGTGGCATATAAGAGCTTTCAGTACACGAAAGACAGATATATTAATACTGATACTGGCGTGAAAATATATTGGAGATGTGAGGACCGTAAATGTAAACAATTTTTATTTTTTCTGTACAAATCGGTCTTCGACCAAATTTCGACTAAATTTGACATAATTCGACGAATTTTCGACCAATTGTCGTAGTCGACCAAACGTCGTAGTCGGCGAAACGTCGTATCGACCAAATGTCGCATTCGACCAAACGTCGTTTCGACGAAATGGTTTTCGACCAAATGTCATGGATCCTTGCATGAGAAATGGGTGGGGTAAGTAGGACCCTCGAATTATCTTAATTATGCAGCAATCTCTCATAGAAGTGTTTCACACATGGTCTCGGATTTTGTATGAAAATAATGACAATTTATGTTTTGTTTGATTTGATTCTTCAGTCCCATCAACAATATTTCAGTTAAACAGGGACGGGTCTTCCTGGGTTGAAACAGTACTAAGCAAGGATAAATGTGTCTTGCTCAAGGACCACAACGCAGTGACGTCGGTGAGGCTCGAACCCGCGGCCCCTCGGTCTCGAGTCAAGCACTCTACCACTGAGCCACTGTGTTCCCTATGACAATTTGTGTATTTTGGTAAAATTAACCACATTAATGTATGTTCAGCTGTTGATTTTTCGGTTTTCATGGCGACAGCTTTCAAATATTTTGGCATAAAATCAATCTAAATTCCTTTAAATTTAAATATTATACGTTCTACCAGGTCCAGGGCTATAAATAGAAAAAAAACTTACAATCCCTCTATTTAAATAACTACTCAATTACCAATAACATTAATTTCATTGCTTTAAAACAGAAAAATATGGATACTATCAGGTACTCTTAACACTGAGTCTATGGTTAAACAAAAGTTAAACACCCTCATGCTCTTTGTGACTTATTTGCATACATTTATGCATGCAGAACCTGATAGATCTACTTTTCTCATTATTTTGCAGATTATCGTACACGTTTAAATGGTAACTGACAGTTGGTTCTGCATGCAGCTATATCATAAATACCCTTTCTGCTTACCCTTATGGGAAAGTCTTAAGATTCCAGTCTGAAAATGGTATAAAATATACATATTATATTGTCAAGCTTGTATCAGTATTGCTTGTTTACAAACAGTCTTTAAAAATGTAGTTTTAAATGCAAATACAACATTATTTCAGTAAAGCCAAGTAGAGAGAGAGAGAGAGAGAGAGAGAGAGAGAGAGAGAGAGAGAGGTAGCAATCTGCTCTCTCATATCATGCAATAATTATAACTATGACGAAGGCATATAACTTTGATTATGACCAGCTAGCAAAAAGTTAAAAATCACTATTAGGTATTTGAGACGTTCCATTTTTAGTTTGAAACAGCCTTTTAGTCTCTTATAATCCAACCAACACAAATATAATAATGTACAATTATAGTTATTGGTTGAGTTAATCTAACTCAAATTATTCAGAATTACACGAACCCCCCCCCCCCCAGAGTTGTTGGTTTTATAGTGAAAAAACTACTTCTGAGACGACCCTTTTTAGCGACTAAAAATGAACTGTTGTGATCATAGGATGTCCGTCGTCGTCAGTCAACATTTGCTTTAAATCACATCTCCTAAGCCTCTGCGTGGAATGTCACCAAGCTACACATGAATAATCTTTGGTGGTCTTCTTTTTAAGTTGTTCAAAAATTATATTCCAGGCAGAAATCTGGTTGCCATAGCAACCAAAAGGAAAAAAGATTAAAAATCTTGTCCAAAACTAATGGTCAGATTTGAAAATAATTTGGCACAAATGGTCCTTTGCTGACTCTCGTCCAAGGTTGTTCATATTATTTAAATTGATGAAAAAACCTGACCGCCACGGTAGTAGGACTGTTTATCCTATTAATGTATAGGAAAACTTCAAATAAGCCTTCTTGTGAGTATGATCAGGAAATATCACAAACTGCATACAAACCCGTGGCATCTTGAGAAATACTAACATAAGGATTTGAAAATGACTTGGCATAAATGATCATTGGGCGACGCACTGCCAAAAATGTCCAAATAGTTTTGATAGGTTGAAAAACATGGCCACCAGGGGATGAGACCAGTTTTTTCCTATGTAAATATAGGGATAACTTTAGAAATCTTCTTGTCAAAATCAATTTGGTCGATTGAAAAAAATTCAACACTTGTGGTCATTGAGTGACCACATACCAAAGATTGTTCACATTTTTATCTGTTGAAAAACATGACTGCCAGGGGTGGAGTTCTTATGTGGAAAAATTTGCTACAAATCTTCTTGTAAAATACTACCTGGTCAAATTGTTTCAGGAATATCATCAAAGTGTCAAACAGCTTAGATCCAAACAGCTTAGGTCCAAACTGTTTGCAAATGTTATCAGTAGAAAAGACACAAGCAAGAGTTAAAAGATCATGTCAAAAATTTCTGGGCTATTTGAAAAAAAATCAGCATATATGACCCTTAGTGCTCCTCTACCATGATTGTTCAAACTATGTAAATCTATCAAAAATGGCCACCAGGGGACATTTGCATGTCTATTTATCTGTTTGTCTCAGAGTCAGTAACTGCAACTGTTATTGATCAAGTTTGATTCAATCTTATGATTGGTTTATATGACACATGTAAAGTATTACACTCTGTTACTTTAGCCAACATAAAAGCTGGATTTGGGTAGGTGCTTTGCTTTCCCTCTACCATATAAACAGTCATTCTCAGGTGAGCCCCAAGGGCCCAAAGGCCATCCTGTATTATAATGTAATATTTTAGTAGGGCATGTAACTGTAGGCCTTACATCTTATTTTTTTCTATCTCTCTATGGAAGATTTTTTTAAAAAAAATGACTAGATAATCCTTTTTGGTTAAAATCCAGGTAAAACATAGAAAAACAAAATAACTTTTGCAACCACCCCTTTAAATCTCTATTGATTTTTAATTGATTGCTGTGACCGTCTAGTACTAAATGATAATACACTGTGTTACTCTAGTGTTTTTTTATAAACCTGAGATTTTAAACTAAACTTCAACTTTTAACCATTTTCATACTATGGCCACTTCCAATTTTCATTCGCTATTCCCCCAGAAGATGATCATATACAAAAAACAACTGAAAGTCAATAATTTCTCTATGGCAGGTTAATTTTTCTATTTTTATTCATTTCATTTTTCGTATCAAATTTTACTGGTTTTCTATTATTCTAAATATTTTCAGAAATAGCTACTTATAAAAGACCCCTTTCATCTGATAACGATTTTATTTCAGATGTCTTTTAGTCTTTCATGATTAAGAAGTCCTCACTCACACAGTATATAATTACAGATATTGGATAAGTCAATGTAACTGGTACATGAAATGCATGAAATGAAGGTACTGATTTCATGGTAAAAATACTACTTTTGAGATAACCTCCTTATATACATACATGTACTATAGGGACTTTTAATTTCATATTTTAGCTGAAATGAGAAGTTTCATGCAAAATCTAGCATTCATTCATTTATCTAGGGTTTATATGTCTAGAATTTCCTGATTTTTTGTCAATAATATCGTCTTTTCCATTGACCTAAAAATATGCTTTTCTTATGGTGCATTTGAGACGTCCACTAATTTCCCGAATCCCGGGCTGTTAACATTTGTTTAGACTTAATTGGTCAAAAGGCTTTCTTCCTTACTTACTTGATAAATGTAGCAGGAGGAGTCAGGTTTTCACAATGAAATTGATTCAAGTGTCCTAAAACATGTTTTGATAAAATAGACCTCATTTACCCCCTTTTGAGCCCCTTCCCTAACCCTAGATTGAATGAACCCCACATGTCTATTTTCTAAACTGCTAGCTATTAGTCCAATGCCCAAAATATATTATGATGATATTTGTATGCTACACATATACGAGGGTCTGGATGGGGGGGGGGGGGTCTGGTATTCACTATTCATTAAAAATTTAGCCCATTATTCATCTCATTTAAATTTTAGGTTATTCATTAAAATAAGACCAATTATTCACTAAAAGCAAGAAAGGTGGCAAAAAAATCTGATTATTCACTATTCATTAATTTTTTCTTCAATTCATTTAAAAAATAGGATTATTCATTATTTTTTAGGCCCTCATTATTCACTATTCATTATTTTTTTGGCTCATTATTCACTATTCATTATAAAAAAGGGCCATTATTCACTAATCATTATACCCCATCTAGACCCTCATATACAAGTTAGGCATTTTCGATTAAAAAATAGCATTTTACCCATGTAAACCTCGAAAGGGGCTATTATCAAGTCCAGTTTAGGGCCTCTCACCACAGATTTGTCAGCAAAGTAACATGTATGAATGTATCGTTTTAACATTTTACTTTTTTATTGTGCTAGATTTTTTTATGTTTTTAATACAAAAAGACCTTCATACTGTCGTTGTCCATTTTGGCTTTTTGAAATGGATGCATCATAGTTGCCATGGTTATGGCAAGAAGATGGTTACTTCCTAAAAAATTTTTTTTCAATGTATTATATACCATATTTAGCTTGGTCTACCTAAAATTTGTAAACCTCTCCATGTAACCTGTCGAAAAACTGCCATATTTTAGTACATTGTTACCCCACCCACTTTTTTACAACATTGCTATCTGACAGAATTACCAAAATTATTAACCATACCATCCTTGTATTCACATGGAGCAATACTGTATAGTACAAGTTAACCTAAGGTCAAAATTTTTCATTCTAAAAGTTGCATTGTATGACTGATTTTCCGGCACTACATGTATTTTGTCAAAAAGTTTGACACCTCATTTACTGCCCTTTGAGCCCCTTTTCGACCCCTCAATTGAGACAACGCCCTATATTTATTTTTCATAAAAAGCTAGCTATAGTATCAATGACTTGAAAATATTTTAATGTAATTTCTACGCCACTTATACATGAGTTTGGCATTTTTTACAAAATAGTTGGGGTTTTTTTGCCTACAGAGACCTCTAAAAGGGCTATTATCAGGTCCCTTTTAGGCATTGCACCAATTATATATCAAAAAGCAAAATATAAGTATTATTTCAACATGTAATTGTTGATTGTGTCAGATGTCTTCATGTTCTGCAATACAAAAACACCTTACAAGCTGCATTTGTCCATTTTGGCTTTTTGAGATGGTGGCATCAGAGTTGCCATAGTAACGATAAGAAAGTGGTAACTTCCTCAAAATATTTTTAGTTTATTACAGACCATATTTAGCTTGGTCTTACTAAAGTGTGCAAACCTTTCCAAGTAGCCCCAACTTGCAACAATATGGTTTCAAAAAAGTCGAAAACTACAATATTTTAGTACATTGTTACCCCACCCTCATTTTTGCAACCATTGTTATATGACAGAATTACCAAAATTATTAACCATACACTCTTTGTATTCACATTGTGCAATACTGCTAAGTACAAGTAATCACAAGGTCAAAATTTCTTATTCTAAAAGTTGCATTAGCACAATGTATGTCTATTTTTACTGATTTTAGGGCACTATTTGGTCAAAAAAATTGACGCCTTATTTACCCCCTGTTGGACCCCTTTTGGGACCCTATATTGAGATAACACCCTACATTTTCTTTTATAAAATACTAGCTATAAGATCAATGACTTGAAAATATTATTATGTTATTTTTACACTACTTATACATCAGTTTTGCATTTTTTATTTTTAAAAAATAGCGTTTTTCTCCTATGTAGACCTCTAAAAGGGCTATTATCAGGTCCCTTTTAAGGCCTTTCATCATCAATTTGTCAAAAAATCAAAATATAAGTATTATTTAAACATTTAATTGTTGATTGTGTCAGATGCCTTCATGTTCTGCAATACAAAAACGCCTTACAAGCTGCATTTGCACATTTTAGCTTTTTGAGACGGTAGCATTATAGTTGCCATGGTTACGATAAGAAGACTGTCACTTCCCAAACATTTTTTTCCAATTTATTATATATCATATCTAGCTTTGTCTTACTATGGCATGTACACTCTTTTGAGTAACCGCGGCTTGCAACAATATGAGTTCAAAAATGTCGAAAAACAACAAATTTGAGTACCTTGTTACCCCACCCACATTTCCGACACAATTGCTACAAGACAGAAATACCAAATTTAATTCCAAGACCCTCCTTAAATTAACATAAAGCAGTACTGTGGAGTACAAGTTGTCAAAAGTTCAAAACATACTTATTCTAGAAGTTGCAACTGTGCAATTTATGTCTATTTTCAGTGATTTTGGGGCACTTTTTGGCCAAAAACTTTGGATTCGGTTACCATGGCAACGGAAGTAAAATCTAAAGAATTAAGCATGAATGATTTCGTTTTGGGTGAAAACAACCAAGTACCGAAAGTTTCGCTGAAATCTGAGACTATGCGTGAAAAACTTTGCTCCATATTTACAGAGAATCGCTCTTAATTGTGACGATGAGCAGTTTATATATTAAATCTGTACCACAGTATCAATACTGTTTCTTTGCAGCATACATTCCTGCAGTAGCAGCCACAAGTGGAGCTGTAGGACTTGGAATAGCATCTGCAGTTGCTTATTTCCTTGTGCGTTCGCTGAAACCGTCGAATTCAGTTAGGTAAATCTTTAACTCTCATCAGCCTTTGTTTAATATTTATAGCAACGAATGGCTAGTTCTTATGGCCAAATACTAGCCATATGATAGAAAGTATGAGTTACTATGCGTTTACTTTGATCATATGAAACGTCAATGCCATTTATTATATAATCTATAAATAAACATCTTCTGATTGGCCCGAATGCATATCCAATCGAGTCAATAAAATTACATATTGCATGGTTTGCCGGACGTGCCGTTGCGAAGCACACGGCACGAGGTAATATTGACTGGCTTACGGGAAGTGACGTCAGAACGTCAAGTAATTTCGCCTGATCCACCCGTAACGTCAACGTTTTAATGGTCTAAAATGACAGTAAATGCATAACATACATTTTTTATATAATAAAACAATTGTTGACTTATGTTTCGGTAGACATGGAGTGTTATTGAACAGTAAACTTAATCATATTGACCTCCGCTCCTCGTCGGTCAATATGACGTTTACTGTTCAATAACACTCCATGTCTATCTCAACATAAGTCAATAATTGTATAATATAATATTATATTGGGATTTTTGCAGTCTTGTAAGAATGCAGCATACATGTACAATCGGTAACTAATAACAATCAGATTGCATATAAATTATAAAACATGTTGGTTTTGTGTAACGGTATACAGCAATATACCTAACTAGCTAAAAAAAGATTAGTATGTGAATTATTTAATCTTTTATCTTTTATCACGAAGGATTTTACATGAGCGTTCGTGTTTATTGAATTTACTAAACGAGTTTGGGATAAGAGATAAAATGCGAGACTAGCTGAGCATTTTGTTGCTTTTTCGGACCGAGTTCAATATATTCAATAATACACGAGCTCAAATGTTTTAGATTTGTTTTATCCTATGACATTAAAATTACTTTATAAAATCGCATGTTTGGCGTGAAAACATTAAAACATTTTCATAATATATACATCATTGTTAGACACCTCATAACCTAACGTTACTGAGTATACAAACTAGTAGTGGTTCATCAACTTTAATACATGGCGGTATATGACCTCTAGACGCGACGTCATTTGATATGTATTGCATATTTCTAATAAAGAACTCTCACGATCCTATCTATTTCACCTTAGAGTGTGTACCAGGCCATCATAATAATAAAGTTGCTCTGTAAATTAAAAAGTAGACCACCAACAAGCTAAGTATATAGAATTGCAGTATACATGGATTTACTTTGAAAAGTATGATTGATGTATGTATACATGCCAATGTTTATGTTTTAAGACACGTCAATCACCATGACCATGACATGAACATGAATGCTAGCATTAATCTATTATACTTTTCAGCGCATTGAACAGTACAGATACTCGTGACAAGAACATTCCTAATAATGTAAAAAGCACAGACGGTATCACACCAGACGTTGAATGGTAGATAGAATTGAAGAATGCTTAAACTATTAATTACAAGCAAATATATATGTGTTTGGTATTTATAAGAGAGTTTGAGGTTTCACAGAGGCAAAGCTATGTTAAATTAAGCGACTCTGCAAGTAGTTCTGGTGAACTTTTTGCAGTTTTTCAAGGAAAGCACCATATAAAAATTGAAAGTTATTTTTCTGCACTTCGTTGAGGTATGATAACTTTCAATTCTTATAATTACAACTTTTTTCGTTATTCATTCTCCTAAGTATTTTTTAATTACGTTTTCCTTACAATTACGTTTCCAGTAAAAAGCACTTCGCGCATTAAGACTTTGACTTGGGTACGTAGACGCCGCGACGTTTAAAAAACAGGATGGCCGCATGATCGCAGTAGACGGCTGATCCGCATGACTACTTCTAATGTAAGCGTCGTATGTATGTTAATCTTTGATTTTCCGCCTGAAAATATCGGTGTAAGTGTAAATTAAAGTGTAAGTACAGATGTACTACGACCTCTGACCAATGACCTTTTGGTCTTTCTATTTCAAAAGATTGATGCAGAATGCGTAAATTAGCTAGTCCAACTGAAACATATGTGTATGTCAAAGCTTTTTTACTAAATGTAAATAAAAGCCTGAAACCCTTTTTTTCTAGGACAGCATATCAACATTGTAAATAGAGTCACGCTTCAGAGCTTTTGGTTTATCTTTAGTTGCCGCCTGTTCATTTCTTTTCATAGAAGCATTGCACAGTATCAAACAAGAAGTTCTGCTCAAATGTCCCCACTCCTCATGGAGTTCATTGAAAAATGAATGCAGACCAATACGATCAGATAACTGTTCTTGACCAATCATATTCACGGATCTCAATAAATGTTTTGACAGATGTATTATTCAACTAACGACTGTAAATATGCTTATAAACCAGTATGAATTTTATGTTTATATCTGGTGCACTATGCATTAAATTGAGGTAAAGAAACATGTCACTGATGTTCCCTATTTTCACAGCATTTAAAAAGATATTATCTGAACTTTCAAGTATTTTTTTTACATTTATTTAACGAGTTCAGGAAAGAGATAACATGCGAGGCTTGACGAGCATTTTATCACTCTCTTGCAATAAGTTTAATAAAACGATACATACAGGAGAACGTATGTTAGAATATATTTATCATACGACAACAGATCTTTTTTTTTTTAAATCACATTGTAGCATAAACACAAATTTTACAACATAGACGCGACGTTAATATAACCGTCATTTATTGACGTTCATATATATCTATACCAATAGTGCTTTTATGAATTTTAATACATGGAGTTATATTACTCTCCGACACAATGTCAATATTATAATACTGTATACTGCATGTACTTTTCAATATAATAAAGAATTTAAAAAATTATTTTTTCAACAAATGACTAAGGCCACACTATCCCACCTTAAAGAATCACAGAACAATCTATGACCCCAAGAGAAAAATAGTCTGCACACACACACACACACACACACACACACACACACACACACACACACACACGCACGAACGTGCACGGTAAGCAAATCAATAAGCTTTGTGCCTGTTATTTGCTGGTTAAGATGATTGTCACTCTAGAGAGAAGAAAGCATGAATTAGATTCCAATAGTGCTATGAACTGGATACACAACTTAACAAAGTGGGTTCTAGCTCTGAACTAATTAATTTCCACAAATTGCAGCATATCATACAAGGCAATTATGATAAGCAGGGTGTGTTATATGTTTATGTTAACAAGCTGTTAACTCTGGCTATAAGAGTCCCATAGAGTCTGTGTTCTTATTAGCTGTAATTATACAACTAATACCAAAACTACATTCATACCTACACAAACAAAAAATGGGAACATACTGCATTGCTTGCAAAGGTAGAGTAGAGGATTTTGAAAATACACCGCTCAGATTTAATATTTCATTGCCAAAACAATAAGAATATGAAAAAAAAAAATTAATTGAATACCAAAGTCTGGCCAGATTTTAGTGTGCTGTATAAAATTCATGTTTGTAAAATTAATTTAAGATATTGAAGGATTAGCCGTCTTTAAACAGTGATGATCAGTTTGAAGGACACCCTATTCAGCTGCAATTTTTCATTTTTTAGTTTTGACTCCTGACCCAACAGATTATGTGTTTTGGTAACATTAATTGCTTACACAATCATCATGGAGCATTTTCAAAAGACATTGACAGTACAGTATACTCACATTAATGAATACCTTTGAAGATGTCATCATTATCCATCCAACTCTAAATTATATAGTCCAGCAATAAAATCAAAAGTATCGAGCCTTTCAAAATTTCAAATTGCTTTTTTGCATTTGATGGAAATATACGAACGACAGATGATGTATAAATTAAGCAAGTACCACTTTCATTGCAAGTGGCGTTAATGTAAAGTTTGAAGACGTTTTCGATCACCTGGCTTTATATCTTATGTTCCTTGTATGTATTCTAAATATGAATGTCAGTGTAAGAAGTCAATGTCAGACATGTAAACTGTACACACGGTTAAGTTATGGAGATGTTTCTGAAAGAGAGCTGTTAACTGATTTTTAAATTTATAGTTTATTTTCGAAATATTGAGGTTAGCAATAACTATTGTTTACAAAAAGTCTATAAACTGCTATACTGGTGTTGGTGTTGGTATCCTGCACGCCGCAGTCCAAACGCAAAATTAACCAAAAAGGATCAACTGACTTTAGGAATGGTGCTGAATGCTATATGCACCTATTATATGACGTCATTGGCAATGTTGCAATATGATGAAATAGTAAGTGAGTATGATTAGGAAATACCACAATAACAAACTGCAGACAACCCCGTGGCACCGCGAGGAAGAGCCGCTCAACCATCACAAGACACCAGGAAGACAAATTAAGCAAAGCAATCAGCTCTCTCTTCCCCATCAAGATGATTGCAATACTAGAATGGACATAAAGTAACGTACAACAAAACATAGAACAATTACAGACTCCCACAATGGGAGTAACAATAAACAAAACGTCAACAACAACAGAACCACCGCCTTAGAACGGACAGCAGCCTAAGCCACCGGGGGCTTAAATGCATTTTACTGGTACCAAATCTTCGCCCTAGATTCTGCTGTTGTTGAAGTACAAGAAATGTTCAGCTCGCATGGAGGCCATCTAACTAATGCAATGTATCATCATGGAAAACACTCTAATCAAATTAACACTCCATGATGAAACAAAGAAAAGGGCTCATGACTCACAGATAGTCAGAGCTAAAGAAAACCTCAAGTTGAGCCACGGTGGGTCCAGCTACAGATAAGCATCAGGCACCAACCCACCGATTAAAGCTTTACGTCAGAGCCGTCATAGAGTCTGAGGCCTGACCCACCGTCGTGCAATCAAAGAGGAAACCATAGCTATAAACCGTGATTGGGTTTAAAACTAGGCATGCAGACTGTCGCATGATATCCAAATTATATCCAACCCTTATATAACGTTTTACTATCTTTTTGAATTGATCACTAAAATTAGGTTTTCCAACAATTCGTTTGAATTTATAGACTAAATCACCATAAAATATAGGTTCTGAAGTCAGATTAACGACGGGTTCATACCAATTTTGAGGTGCACATGAAAACCCGCTAGTAATTTTTCAATCTGATATACTGTTTCGGGGAAAATGCAAAAAATATAGTGATACGGTTTTAAAAGTCTCCTAGTATAGAAATACTGCCTTAGAGTCGATACGTAAAGTTTCTTAGAACCATGGGTTGGTCTGTTATGTGTCATAGTATCATTTCCTGGTCAGACTAAGCCTGCTGGTGGCTTAGGCTGCTGTCCGTTCTAAGGTGATGGTTCTGTTGTTTTTCACATGTTGTTTATTGTATCTCCCATTGTGAGATTCATTAATTGTTCTATGTTTTGTTGTACGTTACTGCATGTCCATTCTAGTTTTGCAATCTTCTTGATGGGGAACAGAGAGCTGGTTGCTATGCTTAGTTTGCCTTTCTGGTGTCTTGTGATTGTTGTGTGGCTCTTTCTCGCGGTACCATGGGTTTGTATGCAGTTTGTAATTGTGGTATTTCCTGATCATTCTCACTTACTATTTTTTCTTGTTTTAAGACATACTGTATTGGCAACATTATCTATCGGCTCTTTCTATTTCAAACGATTGATGCAGAATACGTTAAGTGAGCCAGTCCGGCTAGAACATATGTGTATATCAAAGCTTTTATAGTAAATGTAAATAAATACCTGAAACCCTTTTTTCAAGAACAACATATCAATATTGTAAATAGAGTCATGCTTCAAAGCTTTTGGTTTATCTATACGTAAGACGATCAGTCAGACAAGCACACAAAATAAACATCAACAACTAAATAACCACTTTAAGACTAGGTAGACTAAGGGTCTCCATTGAATCTGAGGACTAACGCACTGTGCAATTGTCAAAGAAACCAAAGCTTTTAACTTTCATATAAAGTCTGCCATATGTTACTTTTTTATAAAATTGAATTAGCTTTTTGAATTGCTCAGTAAATTATAACTAGCATTTATATACAAACATAAGTCGCATATTATTTATAAACACAATTACCATAAAACTGATTTGTACATATCATGTTTAGCCTTAGAAAGTTTATTTTAAAAACATGTTATTTTGATTTGACCAATAGTGTTAGAAAATGCTTTTGGATGTTTATCACAGCAATAATCATGTTTAGGTTATGAAGCAGTCAAACACTCCTTTTTAGTATACGTCACTGTTAGACATTTACTGTGAACATGCCTATTAGTAAGCCATTTATTAATTGTGTCATATCAATCTAGCTCGCTGTATACAGGGTGTCCCAGAAAACATGAACCCCATATTCCATTCCGTATTACTCTAAAACTATTCCACTGGTAATAAAGTTTTATAACCAGTTTATATAGAGGATCTTACATGAGTGCTCATGCTTTATTGAATTTATTAAACGAGTTGGGGAAAAGCGATAAAATGCGAGGCTTGCCGCAACGAGTTTAATAAATTCAATAATACAGGAGCACGAATATTAGATTATTTTTATCACATGACATTAAAACACTTAAAATGGCATTTTTGGTGTGAAAACGTTAAGATTTTCCCTCATTTTACGCAACATTATAGTGGACCTCATTACGTTTCCCTTAAATTGGTAAACCACCAGTGGTTTATCGATTTTAATGCATGGCGTTATATCACTCTCAGACGCGACGTCATGTGATAAAGGTATATATTACATGTTTGGCGGGTAATGCCATAATCTATCAAACAAATAAAATTGGCAATTTTAGTTTTGTCTAGAAAGATTATTTCCTTCAGCGAAATAAATCCCTTTAGCTGGTACTCCCTTTTTCCTGATCACAAATTACTCTAGGCTTTGATGGGATGAAACGCAGGTGACATTCAAGACAACCATGGAATTTTCTTTTCTTTTTTACAATTTAACAAATAGAACGGTTGACTGTATATTTGACGTCACAAACATTAACAAATGACGTCATTTACACATATTATGACGTTGCATAGCGTTTCAATCACCCAACACTGTGACGGAGGAGCTTGGGTTACGAAGACGAAAATTAAAAAAAACACATATAAACAATAAATTTAGTTTCAAAATGTTCCTTTCGAACTAATTAAGTAAATAAGTATCCACACTTTATGTTTTCATTCACTTATTAAAAAGTTATAGACGTTTGAAATTCTGAAGTGGACTCACTGGTGAAGGTTTTCAAAATAGCAGGGTTCCATTTTTTCAGTAGCTAATGTATTACTACTCAGGTAAGATTTGACTGGTCATGATACCGCTAAAATCGCCACATACCGTTAGATTTGTTTTTATTTGAGCAAACAGTTCCGGCAGAATACGCGTACTATACGGGTTATTGATTTACAATATGTGATTTATAAACCTCGGGAGGTTAAATAACCATTTAAATAAAGTCGTGCTTGCGTACTTGTTTCTCTATAGGATTTTTCACCTCCATCGGTATTTTAAATAGAACGATTAATAAACACTATGATATTTATACACATTTGTGTAAAAGAACAGCGCAATTGCTTTTTATATATTTTGAGATATGGCGTAAACAGATGGCACCATGTTTTCGTTTTCCCCCAGAAATGGGATTTTCGCAAATTTACCTTGTCGATAATTTAATGTCTTGGGATAACCAATACATCTCTGCTTTGCCAAGTTTTCCCCAAGGCAGCACATCGGTGTTTTCATTTATTTATTTAATTATTTATTTATTTTAAAAAGCATTGGTGACACATTTGTGTGATGAATAAATGAGAAAATGCCATTCTATTCAAATGTACTTATTTCATCAATAATTAAATTTCTGGGGGAAAGTGAAAACAGGGTGCCTCCAATAATGATGCAATAATCCCAAAATCTAAGAAAGTATTTAGGCTGTATTTTAAACAAATTTGATCTACTACCAAAAACACTGGTATATAAAACGTTTTTTACAGGTTGAATAATTTTAGAGTAATAATGAATTAAAATGGGTTTCATTTTTATGAGACACCCTGTATATGCCTTGTCTGTTCAGGTCTGGTCTGCATTATCAGTAACCACAGAAAAGCTAGTTCATACGTATATTACAGCCAGCATTTTGTCTTCAAGGTTCTAGCCGTTCAATAAGAAGTAAGAAAGTGGGGGGAAAGATCAGGAATCGATACAATCAAGCACCACAACTGACTCAGG
The DNA here is from genome assembly GCA_964019695.1 of Loripinus fragilis. Lineage (NCBI taxonomy): Eukaryota > Metazoa > Mollusca > Bivalvia > Lucinida > Lucinidae > Loripinus > Loripinus fragilis. Next base: position 17,712,833 of record OZ026529.1, on the reverse strand, counting down.
AAACCAAAGCCTCGCAGGTTGGATGGAATTGATGTTGTCTCTAAAAGCAAATCAATAGTTGATAGAAGAAATCACACTGTAAGGATCACTTATTAAGTGTCGACTCTAGCCTTTAATCAATGTTATGCTATTAGTTTCAAGCCAATAAAGTCATCTAGCCTGACTATTTTCTTCTACACGTATATTTGATCATTTGATATCATAGATATAATCATAAGTTAAAATATTGACAGTACCAAGAAACAGAATCGAAAATAGTACATCCGTATTTAACAATAAAAAACATCAACACATTTATCTTTTGTTAAATTATTTTGGAACGATAGTTTGAAATAAAAACAAATAAATGAATTGTTTTCCAATATTAATGGATATTAGTTACATTTGTAACTCGTGTAGTTTCGTTTTGGTAATAATACCTAAAACAGCTCTGATTGTGTGCCATCCAATTACCCATACCACTTTGTGTTTTTGTTAATGCAACAAATGGACATAGATTACAGCTCAATACCAAAAATAAGGATTCTACCTCACTAGATACTTACCCATACGTGATCAAAAAATTAATATAATTATGATATTTTCGTGGAAGAAAATAGTCATTTAGCACGATTGTAGGGGCTTAGACATTCACTTACATTTAATTTGTGTGATCATTTCATTAGAAACCATGTGCATGCGCGGATCAAGGAACCTCCTCCCTGGAAAATGACAAAGCTACCCAGCCAGCACTCACTGTCGCCTCACCATCGGGCCATCAAAGACACGTCAGCAAAATGCTATGTAAATTCAGCTTCACAGGCCGCTTTATATATTGGGTATAGGGTTTCATACAAATACGGGTTCGGGCCCCCTCTCCCATCAGTCCCCTATGTAACATAAGTTCATGACTTTTAACATAAAAGTTGCCAAAACGTTGGAACTGAACAACCCAGGACGGAACTTTCTCGATCTGCACATGATGTAGAAATAAATAGTTTGCTTCAATTCTATATTATGTAGACTCTCCTTGTGGTAACACTTACATGTAGTTAAGGAATACATTGATAAGTTGCATGTATCAGTTAGTAGAAGACGCTTGGAAAATATACACAAAGCAAATAAAAAGTTTGATTTTTCCTGATCAAGCTCACTCATTTTTGACACAAATCATGTAGTCTGTAAAGTTTTCTTTAAGCAATAAGTATAAGTATGGCTTGCCAAAAGAACTAGAAACTAGAATACTGAATTGAGTAGTCCTCTAGGCTGCTTGAAATGTCTTGGGATAACTTGTATTGAATTAAGCTCGGACTTACCTCCATTGTGGTCTGGTAGAGAAAATCCGGGTGTTGCTTTAGTAACCAAACAGTCTGACCACAGGACCATTAGTGTGTAGGTCAGACGGCAACATTGATTTAGAAAAACGCTTATTAGGATCCTCAGATTTGGATTCAGAAGTACATGTATAAAGAAAACCGTTCTAGTAATTTGTAGTAAATACGCTATTATTCTGGAACCATGTTGTCTGTAGGAAAAAGGGTAAACCTTCGTTTCATGCACCTGTCATTTGCAACCACTGCCCACGTTCTATTGGGGAATGGTGGGACGTATGATACTTTGTTTTTACCTGAGAGGAGTATGTACAATACCATTATGGTACTGATTACTGGTCCCGGAAATCCGTAGGTATAACAGCCTTGGCATTATGTTACATGTTGTCGCTAGTCTTCACATCCTCAAAGTCTGTATGTAAGATGTTTAATAATTGACTAGTTCTTAGATACATGTATATACTGAAAGCTTCATTGAAACTTCATATTGTCAGATTATGGATTATTATAATACGATGAAACACACTGGATGCAGGGCAGGGACTTTAACATGAGATTTGATGTAAAAAGTCCGCACAGTAAAGAGCATTAACATGGTTTTGCAGAGTAAATAAATCCAAATACCCGCTATTCCCTGTCCTCAGTGGGAAGGGGTGCGGAGGCAAATGCGTACATTAAACTTTTGTTTCTATTTGTCATATGTGCTGTAGCTGGAAGAAGTTCTGTTCAACCATCATCATTTATTAATAGGCCTCGTCGCGAGAACACGGGTTTCAGACAAAGCGAGTTCAAACAAGTCTCCTCAGCTACCGAGACAAGCTAGAGACTTTAAATTTCACTCGTAGCAAGTCTAAATATGTCATTTTCCAATAATTGAAAAAAATTAGGCTCTGATCAGACTGCGCGGATGTGCAGTGTGGTTTGCGCATTTGTTGTTCGCAAACCCCGGAGGACAGGTTTTCTCGCGACAAGGCCCATTTGATACTCAACCATCATCACTCATGTTTGTAACTGAGACAATCAGCATACGGTATTTAGTATTTAGAAAAAAACACCCAGAAACAGTATATGATGTTTCTTTTAAAAATTATTGGAAGTAGAACAAATGTTCAATTGGTCTTAGCCATCGTCATTCATGTTTTTTTTATATTTATGAAACATTTTTATCATTTGTAATAAACGTGACTATATATGTTAAAATAAGATTTCATGTATTATGTTTCAAATCATATTTCATGTGTTATAAAGTGTATGTAGAAAAATTACTACGGGACATATTTTAGATAAGTTTGACATACATGTATTTCTTGTAATATAGCAAGTAAAATTTTCAACCATTATCATTTACTTGTCAGGTGCATAACTTCCAAAAGTTAAAAAATATATCACTTAAAGCAGTTAACTTTTTAGCAACAAAAACAAAAGTAACCTGTTTGAGTGAAACTGTCTTTTTTCATCTGCATATTCCGGAGTTACCGCAATTTTTACGGCCATGTGGGTAGTTTAATCTGAAAGATCTATTACATAGCTTTACGATTATGCAATAAAATTGTGTACGCATCGTCTAGAAATTTGTACGCGAGATCATTGAAGATCTGAAAAATAAACTACTTTTTAACTTGAATAAGTTATATTTTTGACGGCCTAAAATTTGACCTTGGCGTAAATAATTTCAGATGTAACCTAAATAAGTTACTTTCAATAGCCTCACTTTGAACTCATTGTTGAAAAGACACAATTTTAACTTCTTCAAGTGATATATATTGTAACTTTTACAGGTTATGCCCCTGCTTATCCTAAACATTCATCATTCATGTTTTTATTCAAATATGATATATAGTCTAGTGCATAAGATTTAGGTACTTATCGTGTATTAAACGTTTAATTGACGTATCCATTGCTGCCAGATGTCTGCTTTGGGTATTGGCTTTCTCCATTACCATATATTAGTGTATAAAGGTTCGAACGCTCTCGCGAGTCTTCTGGGCCGTTCTGTCCCACTGATGTGATACATTTAAATACCCAACTCCCGGGTACTGACCTATAAGCAATAGACAGAAAGCGAACCTGAGAACATCAAGTTTATCAGTTTAAACCACTTAAAAAAGCTGGCGATTTTTAAACGACAATACATGCTTAGAGTAATTTAAAACGCAACTGATACATATACTTTTCTATACATAGCAAAGGATGTATAGGGGGTACCAAATATCCCATATCCCTTGAAGTAAACAGGCAAATATCCCTTAAAAATTGGCAAATATCCCCATAATTAATTTTCCTAAATTTTCAATATCCCTGGAATTAACGGAAATATTGAACCACGTATCCCATATCCCTGGAAGTAAAATGGCAAATATCTTGTATCCCTAAACCCCTATACAAGCATTATAGCAACGTGATTCCATTTGTCTGTGTATTTACAAGCTTCCCTAACGTACAAGAACGTTTTAGCAAAACTTGAAATTGATAACGTGCATGTACTTAATCTGCTCATTGTATCTTATGATAGTATACGTGATCTTGGTAAAATTTGCTGATTGAACATGAGCAGCTGAATTGCTACAATAACACGCAAACAGGAATTAGCAAAACCAGTTCTAGAATTATAATGGGGTTGCGGTTCTCTCCTTTTTTTCTTGATACATTGGCTGGGACCCAGCATTTACTGTTCACGCACAAAAGGAAGAGAAACCAAGAATATCAGGCATACCCTTCACCCCAAAAAAGGATATTTAAGCGACCAAAAATAGTTCTATTCTGTACCTGGACCTTAAAAAAGCCATAAAATGTATAGATATGACCCTACTCTGAGACAGTAATTTTGTTGTGGTTCGGCTCCCAAAGGTTGCATAATGTCTGCTTGCTAGAATCATTATTTTATGCAATTTACACAACTTTTTAACCATACAATTATTTTTCTTAGTTAGCAGGTCGATCTAGAATATGTGAGTCATGAAATGAGATTTCCAAGAGATTTCCAACAATGTGGTATGTGTGACCAGCAAAGGCTCAGACCAGCCTACGCAGACGCGCAGACTGATCCGAGCTTTTCCTAGTCATTTGAATATTTTATGACAGTTAAGCTACTGACCGAACACCATTGGGAGTTTCTAAACTTAAAAGGAGGCTGTACGTGCTCGTCTGAGTCTAGACCTGTCAAAATGCCACATTGTTGGAAATCACATGTCGCGGCTCATTTTTCTTCGTTAACAGGTCGATAAAGAATATATTGCCAATGAAGCAGACATGCAATTTAACCATGCCTTGATCTTGTTTTTAGGAAGGGTCTCTTGTGTGCAAAACATATATAGGTGAGTGTCTTTTGATATCAAGTTTTCCAGGCAAGGCTTGTTGACATCGCCAGGCTTGCCGAGCGATTCAACATGCAGTATCAAAGCCGTGCCTGGTAAACTTGATATCAAAAGACGCAAACCTGGTATTCTATTTATCAGTTTACCCATTGTTTCACTCTTCAAACTAGCAACAATGACGTAATTTTCGATTTGTGTGTTGATTCAGCGTCATTTTAGACATCATTGAAAACGTACAACGTCATCATGACCTGATAAAGGCACATGCCGTGAATAAGATAACGTTTATCAGGCAACTTGCAAAAATGCAGCTAATATGAGAGGTAACTGATAAATTTTAATATACTTGCAACTGCAACCATGAACCTAAAAATGCAAGTGAGGTGATTTGAGTTTACAGTCTACCGAACAGATAAGGACATATGGAAAATGGACTAAGGCTGAGAGTCTAACCCAACAGACTGGAGGAGAGATAATCAAATTGTGAACCTTTGGGTTAAAGCAAGGGATGTATCAATAAAACCACACCCCTCCTAAGCACGAAATCCTTGTAACTCAGAGGGTCCTAATAGAATGCTGTGCTGAGAGGAAATGAGAACCATCATGTTTAGGGGTGGATCAAACAGGGAAGTATACTCAAAACCAAAAAAACTTTACACTGTTAATATATGAACCTTTTCTGGGTATTGGTGAGTGGCATTTTGAATGTGTTTAATTCATATTATAGTTCAATCAATAATTCATATGAAAATTGAATTTCATGTTTTCGGTGTCATAAATGCAGCCACAATGTCCTAACGAAAGAGGCAAGCGGGCACAATAAACTTTTCCAAAACGCATCACTTTTGATGTGCTAATTTAGCTTTGCGATTGGACAGCTTTTAGCCCTAACATACCTGTCTGAAAGGCAAGCTATCTAATGGTAGTTTAAATTTCAAATCAGCCCAAATCACCGTTTCGAGCAATACAAATTAGAGTTGTGTTTTAAAACCACATCCCTTTTTTGTGATTTTTCAGTGTTTTTAATGGGATTTCCAATACGAAATTGTGCTTGCCATCTTTCTTTTAAACTGATGAGAATTTTTACCAGATTATCTTGTCACGTACTCAGGTCAGAAGTCCAACACAATTTGCTGATTAAAAACAGCAAATGCCATCTGAAATAAAACTTTTAGCCAGGGCCAAAGTTTCCTATATTTTAAATTCAAAGTGAGGTTATTTCAATGTGATCCAACAGTAGTAATGGATGCCACTCTGGCCTCATTTTTGTTTAAGCCTGAAAAGAACTCAGAATTTTTCAGGCTAAAAAATGGGGCCAGAGTGGCTATCCTGGTAAGCTGGGGTGACTAGCTGTGAATAACTTAGTTTATTTTTGGGATTATTTTTGCTGGGTCTATAATTGTGATAGTTTCCTGGGCTATTGGGGAATAACTTGGTTTATTTTTGAGGACTATTCTGGCTGGGCCTATAATTGTGATAGTTTCCTGGGCTATTGGGAGATAACTTAGTCTATTTTTTATTTCTTTGTAATAGTTTCTAGGGCTATTGAGAATAACTTAGTTTATTTAGGGGTATTTTGGTTAGGCCTGTGATTGTAATAGTTTCCTGGGCTATTGGGAAATAACTTTTTTTTGAGGATTATTCTGGCTGGGTCTATAATTGTGATAGTTTCCTGGGCTATCTGGGAATAACTGAGTTTATTTTTGAGGTCTATTCTGGTTGGTCTATAATTGTGATAGTTTTCTGGTCATATCCACTGTTTGGCTAGTAATTATGATAGTTTCCTGGGCTGTTGGGGAAATAACTTAGTTTTATTTGAGAGGTATTAAAGATTCTGCTGTGGTGATATATAAAATAAGTTAGTTAATTTCAGCTTTGAAAATAACTTAGTCATTTTAAGGGGAATAAAGATACTGCTGTGATGATATATAAAAAAACTTAGTCAAATTCAGCTTTGGAAATAACTTAGTCAATTTATCTAGAGAAAGTGTGTACTTAGATATGATTAGGCTGCTTGAAAAAATTTAAGAATTACACTTTTTCAGATTCTTGCATGAAGTCATATTTGATAGCTAGTATCTATCTTATGATTAAGTTAGAGCTTCTGTAGATATCTTAGATAATCATCATTGGCATGTAATAGTATTGGGGTTTAATGATCAGATGTTGATGAATGTGTCCATATCGCTTGAGATGTGGGTGCAATGTGGACCTTCACATGTAAAATGTGGATGCAATGTGGATCCACAACATCTCCACATTTTGAATGTGGATGTAATGTGGAGCAATGTGGTTATATTGTGGAGCAATGTGGATTCCCACATTTCAAATGTGAATAAATGCAGATATATTGTGGGTCAGAATAATGGAGATTTACGTTCTTTCTTGGGTAAATACGAATTATATGTGGGCCGCCACACTTAAAATGTGGATCCACCACATCTCCACATCTTGACAATGTGGATCCACCACATCTCCACATCTCCACAATGTGGAGTTTCCACACCTACACATTTGACAATTTGACTTGTACCCTCTCTCCAATCAATCCCTGGTAGGCTGGAGCATTGAGCTGTGAATAACTTTTTGGGCCATTCTGTCTGGTGTATGATTGTGATAATTTCCAGCTTTGAAAATAACTTAATCAAATTTAGCTTTGAAAATAACTTAGTCATTTTAGTTGAATAAAGGTCCTTCTGTGATGATATATAAAATAACTCAGTAAAATTCATGAGTCCAAATTTTATGTTGTATTTCTGTCGGTATTCGATATGCCATAACTGATGTGCTCTCTTTATGTGTTAACTGCAGATAAAATAAATATAATGTATGTGATAAGATAGCTATTGTTCTCAGCTTTTATAGGGTGAAAAATTTTGAAAATCGGTCTAGGCAAACTCAAGTCATTGCGAAAATATGATTTTTACTTTTTAGAAATCCCGTTCTTGCTTTTTCATGCCAATAAATTATCTCCCTTGTATAAAAAATTTCACGGTAAAAAATTTTCAAATATTTACCAAAAGATAGCTCTTATATTCAAGTTATCGATTTTACATACTATAAGGCTTGAAAACTATAATGGGATAGAGTAACATTGAGACACCAATTCAAACTCATCTTGTTATAGGATTACTTTATATATGAATCTCAAATATTTGCTTATTAAGTCAGTAGAGATATATGTTGAACAAAAAATAACTGACCACTGGTACTCTATACGTCCGCCTAGGCCAGTAGAGAAGCTTTGTGCTTCAGAAACTGTTGAATATGCATTTAAAAAGGTAGAGCAGCTTCGGCTGTTTAAGGGCGCCAGCCTTCGGGTTGGAGTGGCTCTGCCTCAAATTCTCTGGTCCATAGAGACATGCAGGAATTTGACTTGTATTTGATTGTGGTACTTGATTGTATCGATTCCTGATCTTTGCACCTTTACTTACTTTGTATTTGAGACAGTTTCAATCGCCAGGGATTCCGAGATTAGGATAGTACTGGGGGAGTAATGGTACTGTTTATACAGTGCCTGATACTTCTTGCTAATTTTTCAAAAAATGTAGTCTCGCCTGACACTATAGTCCTAGCAAAAATTGTAGTCTCGCCTATCACTTTAGATCTAGCAAAACATGTAGTCTCGCCTGCAACATTGTGAAAATTTCAGTAGTTTGGTTAGTGGAAACTATTTGATCGGATGAAAAAATTCTAGTAGTTCTGCATGAGAACTAGTAATCTTGAGTGAGGTTTTTTTCTGAACTTATGGAAAATATCGATCGGATGAAAATAGTGATTACGCTTTTGTGAAATTTCAACTGTTGATTTCAGAAGATTTGGGTTTTTCCCACAGATTCTATATATTCTATCTTCATGTGATTAATATGAGAGTAGCCAATATATATATATATGACGTTAAGTAAGGTCTAATTGTCATTATATTTCTATCAAGTGTGTTGGTTGTTTCACATATGCGATCATGGACGAATTTTATCTGAGCTTACTGAGTGATAGTTCTATGGATATTTTCCCTAAAAATAAACAGTTCTCATTTACCACAAAGCTACATCATCCTATTCAAGTCCAGAAAACACAATGGGTTGTAGCGTTGGTAAAAATTATGACTCCTTCGGAAGTTTATAACATTTCACATAACAACAATTATTTTTATGTTCACTTCTACGATGAGAATGTTTTGGAAAGACTGGGGAAAAGTAAAATGAATACTGTATGCATGAAAGATGGAAGTTGTCCTGAAATAAAATTGTTTATCCCAGCAGGAAACTATAATTCGCCTCAGCACTTAGTTGATCAAATTCAGATTGCAATTTAAGAAAAATGTGGAGCTATTCTACGTCAAATCCACAATATGATCTCATTAAGTTATAAGAAATCAGGTAATCGTGTAAACTTACATGTTGAAAATCCAAATAGAGTTCAAATAAGATTTTCAAAGTCTCTTGGCGAAATACTTGGATTGAATCCTGATCTTTCAAATAAACTGATTGGGAATGATAGCCAGGCTTTTACATATGCTGTTGATTTGAACATGACCCACCATCAGATGTTTGTTTATTCTGATGTTGCAGATTACACTTACGTTGGAAATATAACAGCTCCTATACTTAGAATTGTTACTTATAAACAGTCAAAATCTAGCACTCAATCGCATCAAGAATTTGTGAATTTACATTATGTACCTTTGGCAAAATCTTATATTGATCAGGTTCATATTGATATCAAAGATGAAATTGGCAGGTCTGTCCCTTTTGTTGGTGGGAAAACTTTAGTAAAATAACACTTCAAACGTATAAAAAGTTGATCAATTTTGCTATCAGTATAAATATGATGGTTCTGGTTGACATGTCTTATTGTTCTACGAACACTAAAAGAAGAAGAATGGATCTCTCAGCAAGACAGAAAAATACAAGCTGCAATGATGATATGATAAAACCTGCTTCTAAAAAGTCAACTAAATATCAAATGAGCTATGGACAAATTCGATATCTGATGAAAAGGCTGAGTACAGCGTTGGATAGTAAACTCAACTAAGGAAGACCACCAAAGTACTGTAGAATGTGCCATAGAGAGCTTCGTAAGCTGATAGGAAGACAACTAGAAAGAATGCCATTAGAGAAGAAATATATGAAGGGAAGAAATATTGTGGAGCAAAGATGTGATTAAAGAAAGATTTTTTCTTCTGCAAAAGAGAACAGCAAAGCAAGAAAATGCAGTCCTCTCTCAAGTGTTGCAGCAAAAGAAGTACATGCAAATAATAAGACAGAGTAGAAAATGTCATATTTTTGTGAGAAATATTGACAAAACTGTGGGTTTGTATGTCACTACAAGTTTAAAAGGATACAATCAAGGAGAAGCTGTTCATTAATGAGAACAATTTCAATGGGTCAACATCAGTGTCCAAAGTGTGAACAACAGTTTGCAAGATCAGACAGTTTGAGACGACATCTGACAAGTGGTATATGCAGTGAAGATATGGAGTCAGAAACAATGTCAGAAAATGAAGACTCTACTATGTCTGAAGAATCTGATGCAGAGACTTCAAGAAGTCATCAAAAGGAAAACATCTTAAGGAAATATACAGACAAAGATTATGGCATTCATGACAATAGCAGTACAGACTGTACTGATGAAGATGATGAAGACCAACATTATTCTAGAAAAAAGAGCAAGTTTGATCCTTGGACATTTTTTGTTAATGGAGCTCATAGTATCCTACAAGACACATTCAATGAAGTTGTACAACATATAATAGAGAAAAATCCAGACATTGACACAGAAGAGGCAGAGGAGGAGACTTTCGATAAACTAGAACCAAGATACAGAGCAGAAGCCATTGGTCAATACAAGGCCTTCCTTAAATTATCCAAGGCAATGAAGAAAGATCCCTTGCACAAGAAGATAACAGATACAGCAAAACGACTACGAGATGAAGATGAATTTGATGAGGATGACGCTTTGAGATATGCTATTAAAAAACGATGTGGAGATGTGGAGATGTGGTGGATCCACATTGTCAAGATGTGGAGATGTGGTGGATCCACATTTTAAGTGTGGCGGCCCACATATAATTCGTATTTACCCAAGAAAGAACGTAAATCTCCATTTTTCTGACCCACAATATATCTGCATTTATTCACATTTGAAATGTGGGAATCTACATTGCTCCACAATACATCCACATTGCTCCACATTACATCCACATTCAAAATGTGGAGATGTGGTGGATCCACATTGCATCCACATTTTACATGCGAAGGTCCACATTGCATCCACATCTCAAGCGATATGGACACATTCATCAACATCTGATCATTAAAATGTAATTTTTACCTTATTGGTAATAAAATTAGTTTTAATAAGCGTACCTACAATATATTTATCTTATTGCTATAACCTTATTGCTACCCACAAAATTTTGAAATCCAGACCTTGGGGCCCTCAGAAACGGTAACTATGTCAATAGTCACCGACCGACGACCATGTCAATAGTCACGAAGTGAAACTATGACGTCTGAAATAATTTTGGAAATATTACATGAATTATGTAATAAAAGTTCAGGGAATGGGGGGATTGGGATGGCTGGGTACTCCTAGATAAATATATGGTAGGTACGCTTATTAAAACTAATTTTATTACCAATAAGGTAAAAATTACATTTTAATGAGCGCTTAACCTACCATATATTTATCTTATTGCTAGTAGAATCACTACCACCGGAGATAGGATTCCCTCACCAAGGTTGATTCCAATAAATATAAATTTCCAGAGATAAACTGAGAATCTTATAGTAAATTTGACATTGTCAAAGCATAAGATCTCTGGATGACTGATAAGGTAATGGTCTAGATGTAAACATCTAATACCTCAGTCACAGAGCTTGGAAGTAAATAGTTAAGAATAATATCTTAATACTTCCAACACCATCTCTTTGTTTGTTTGATTTGATTCTTAACGTCCACTCAACAATCTTTCAGTTATGCCGGACGGTTCTTCCTGGGTTTAACCAGTACTAAGCTAGGATAAATGTGTCTTTCTCAAGGACCACAACGCAGTGACGCCGGTGAGGCTCGAACCCGCTACCCTTCGGTCTCGAGTCAAGCACTCTACCACTAAGCCACTGCGCTCCCAACACCATCTCTGACCAACAGTTAGTTATCCTTAATCTATGAGACATCTGTCCTCATAGGCTAGGATTAATTAAGGCCATGAATCATTCCTCATTAAGAGGTCAGATTCCCCCCCCCCTTTTTTTTTCTTTTGATCCCTACATAGGTTCAAAAGGGAGGACATATTTTAATCCTGAATTAGTTCAGTTAATACTGAATAATTAGGACAATACTAGATTGTTGTCTCAATAATATTCCTTAAATGAATGAAAAGTATATAGACAACCAAAGGCACGAAAAGTCCATGACTCATGTGCTTTAATATGAAATTAATCTGAAAAATTCAGACTGTTATTAAGACATAACGCACACACTTGTAGGGAAAATAGACATGAAGATCTTATTTTCCTACAAGCATAAAAGCGATAGAGATTTCTCTTAAAAAGAAACTCAGTTTAAAAGAATCCATGAATAGTTTTCTCCTATCATACAAGAAATTAAAATCAATTTCTCTGTTAGAGAGGCCTCTATTCAAATTTGATAAAAATCTTGTGATAAATTTTTATCAAAAAATAAACCCAAAAGGTTCCCGAAAAAAAAGTACTCACACTCAGTAGTACTCATATCCAATAGCCTACATAAGACTAGAGATATATGAGATGTCAAATATCATCAAATATCTTGCTATTGAAGGAGTAGAAAAGTAAATGTTATCAATTTGCTTAAAACTAACATAAGGATCAAGCAAATTTAGAAAACATGTGAAAAGATAGAATATAATTTCTATGATTAACATGTTGTTGAGAGAGGAATTGCAAGATTACTGAATCTTTACCAGAACACAATAAAGTTTGAAAGTAATATCAGATGAAAATATATCTGTAACTTCCACAAGTATTCACATTTGATACTGTATAATAATAATTCTTCCTCTTATCAAATTCATTGGTTTGATTAGAAAGTAAATATTGATAAATTCCTCTGACATAATCTCTCAGAATCTAGAAAAATAATAATATCTTTCTTCTGTATAAGATGATGTTATAATTCCAAAACAGGAAGAAAACCAAACCACCAATTTGGTATCTGAAGAAATTTCCTATAAAACCCAAGATATGGTATTAAAGGAAAAATCTAATAATTAATTAAATTTATTGACACCCTAAGACTCAAAAGAATGACTAAGAATGTCAAAGGTTTAGTCACTGGTAAAGAAAATTGTCTCATAACCAAAATGATATGTAGATACATGTAGTAAGAACATAGAAGGTAACAACCTTCCGAGTCACTAAACAGAAAAACTACAATCAATTAATCTTAATGTAGTTATTCTGTTCTCAATATAAAAGTCTCTGATGAAATTATCATAAGAGGGTCTGGTATGAATGTAAGTAGAATACATACATAAAATGTACATATTGAAATAACTGTCTGACTTCATAGTTTCAAATATATTTAATCAGGCAATACTAGGTGATTGCTGACAAAAATAACTGTCATTGTTAATCTGAACTTATCAGTTCATATACTCCTAGAACTATATGACTGAATAAGTTTATTCAAGATTTAATAACAATGTTAGAACCATGTCTAATGAAGCGTCTCCTGTACTATAGACTAAGAGTGATGATCAGAAGAACATAGAACTACTTACTTCAATTCATGACCAAGAAGAAAGTAGACCTTAGAAGTTCTTCCATCAAATGAAAAGAAAGCAGACCACTTACTCTTCCAGTCTGTCTAGAACCAAGACATTCATGATGAAACATGGACTCATACGCTTCTTCATTGACTTTAAACTTGATCTCGATCTAACCAAGAAAATAAGCAAAGAAGGGTTAGAAGATAAAGAGTATCTAATACTCATCTTCAAATTAGCCCTATACATGTATCTCTTCCTATAACTCCTGTACCAGAGTAAGGAAAGTGGTTTTCCCTCAATCCAAACAATATGTACATATTTTGATTTAAATGAGTATGATTAGGAAATACCACATAACACACTGTAGACTAACCCACGTTATTGTGAGAAAGAGCCACAGAACACTAGCAGTCACCGGATTTCAAAAGACAGATAAAGCACTGCAACCGGCTCTGTCTTCCTAGTCAAGATGATTGCAGAGTAGAAACGGCACAATAAAAACTAGAAATGTAAATAGATATTAAACAAATGTCTGAATCATCAGACTTGTTTTCATCAGCTAGTATAAAACACATCATTTAAGTTTTAGCCAGTCGTAAAACGGAAATGATAGTTGATTTTACAATCCATAACAAATAAATTGTCTTAAAAAGACATAATACTGACACATTTTAGTAAATAACTGCTAAAATCAGTACTCACGAGTTCTCATAAACTCCAAATTAGGATTATTTACCCCAATATTTGGATTCTGACTCTTTCAAGAGTTCTATTAGAGAACTATGGTAAAACTGTAAATTTTCTGGTAGACAGCATTTTAACTCCAATTTCCAAACCATAGTGAGAACTCCCTGGTGAGCTGTTATTGGCTCTCTAGCAAAATGCCATTAGAATGGCATTTCGCTGGCAGGCCTATGGTGGCCCGACACTGTCTAAGTATTGAATGGAGATGAGAGACCTTCTATTAAAGTCTCATTGGAGTGATAGTAGAAACCATGGTTCATTTTTTACCGACTCTTGTTCAATAAGGTAAAATAGTTTAATCTCTTTGCCATGCATGTTCCTACCAATAGTGTTTGACATACTATATTCAAATAGTCAAACCATAAAAATTTTCTGTGAATAAAAATCAATAATGCCACCAAAAACAAGGTATAATTGTGTATAGGTGGTGATCATATCAAAAAACAAAATAATATGGAAAGTTCTTCCAATTATTTGTTTAACATGGTTCAGAAAATGTTGACTGGTCATAATCATATTCTGAATAGTATTAATAATAAATTAATAGTTCTGAATATTCTGTATCTCTATGCTGATTACTCAACCCGATCCAGAATCTGTCAATGAGCAAGATCTGATCCGTTGATATTAAACCAAAGCATAAAGCAGGCCAGTGTCACATAAGATTGCTGTGAAAGGCTGCTATAAAGCGGCCCTGCCCTTGAAGCATACCAAAATCTTACAAAATGCGAAAACAGCTTTGTAAAATTCATGGAAAAAGTTATCCCGTGGTTAACTAAGAAACAATCATGTTAATTGATTCTTTACATCCCAGTAAACAATTTTATTTATATTGGGACGGGTTTCCTCAGTTGAACCAGTACTAAGCAAGTTTGAAATACTAAAGTACTAATTCACACAGCAAGAAATTTTGTTTGTTCTGTAGCTTTATGTTCCAGTTAACAGCTATGGTCATGGGGGGACACTCAGTCCACCCAACCACACATTTTCCTGGGAAAGCTTGAGCACCCGGTTAACCAGTAATTCGTGAACATACTTTCGATTGTAACTGACAATTCGTGAATGAATCAGTGGAAATGAGGAAAATGACCTTAGAAATTATTTCATGATCAATCTCCATGAAAGTATGAGACCGGGCCGGAATTGAACTTGCGACCCCTAGATCTGCAGTGAGCACCCTACGGACTGCACTACGAGGCCTGGTAAAGCAAGTGAAAGTGACAAAACTGGTGTTCGCTTGAAATAAGCAATAAACAAGTATAAATCAAGTATGTATTTAGTTCCTATTAAAGGAAAATACATGGAAAGTACTTGTATTAAGCCAGCCCATTCTTTAAACAGGCATAGTAGCTGTGATTTCTGATACAGGTGGCCTGACCATATGTGACTTGAGAAAATTGACAAGTGGTAAAATAACTTTGCCTTTGTTTCTCTTGGTGTCTTGAACTGTCCCTTGAAGTAGACAGACAAGACAAATGATAATTATTTAACTGATAAATAACTACCCAGATTTATCACAAATTGGTCACACTTAAAATTAAACTTTTAAGTTGAAATACCAAGCCATTATTATTAATAATAAATATATGGCCCTTCAGATTTGACTTCTAGATTCTAAGAATAATCCTAGATCTATATGATTGGCAAAAATTTTGACAAGTCAACGGATTTAGTCAAAAGATACCAAAGACCAGAAGATTTCAACTAGAACTCTTCCATAAAAGATCTTCCGATCTGTCAATAAATCAGATGGAATAAAAGAATACTTTCTTAAATTGGTGATCAAAAAAGTATCCATGACCAAAGCACCATTTGTTAAAGACCTTGATTAGTCCTTAATGGATGGTAGTGGTAGATTGGTCTATTTGTTCTCTAAAACAATAGAGAATCACTGATCATGTGGTAAAGTCTACCAAGATCGGTGATTGTCCGGTACCGATAGCCAATGCCTAAAGCAGATTGCCTAAAGAACGTACCGTTTGTGTACATGTCGTAGTTTGTTAACTCCGCTAAGATAACGAATTCGCTGCTTATCTATGACAAGACTGAGAACTAACTCTCGGTCTGTTCGAGAAGACTTACCTGGAGCTTGCTAAATCTGTATGGATTAGCAGGTAAGCATAGATTTCCCGATGAAATTTGCCTCTGGAATAACAATGTGTTGAATCCATGGGGCGCTCGATTATTTGTGTCCGGTTAAAATTTCACCACCGGAAATTGTCCGGTACAACTTCATTAGTAATTGTCCGGTATATGACCGGTGCATAAATTACCGAAGTTTGACAAGTGTTTTCGAGAAATTCACTTGCTGAAATAGACTATGTAGTTCTCGTGTCCGGTAGAGACTCCTTGAGAATGAGACCTCCGGAAAAGAACAGAGTCATTATGTCCTGAGACAGTTTGACAAGTGTTTTCGAGAAAATCACTTGCTGAAATAGAGTTCTCGTGTCCGGAAGAGATTCCTAGAGATCCTTGTGCGGATGAGACTCTTGACTCTTAGTCTATTTGGTGCCCTTTCAACCGGTTCCCGAACTTGTTCATGGATCCGGAGGGACCTTGATCTGAAATCTGAGACCTCTGATCATCATACTTACCGACCGAACATCGGTTAGATCGATGTCCGGCAGAGGACTTTGAATCATGGATCATATAGGTAAACTATACATCCGAGTTAGAATTGATGTCTGAAAAAGACATCAAATTCAGTGTTCAGCGTTCCGGATCGAGCTAGTTCCGGACTTGTGAACTTGTCCTCTAAAAGGTGATTCAGACAGGTAGCCCCGGGGATGAGTCCTAGACTCGACCGGATAACCAGATAAATCTGAAAAACCTTTCCCGTCTTGGTAGTTCTGGCGGGACTCCGAGGAGTCGATCACTTCCGAACTACCGAAACATTTCCACCAATGTGCCTCTTCTTGACAGCATTGATTCCTTCTTCGCCATCTTGACATGGATGAGCGGTGTCTCTCGAAGTTTCGCCAACAAGCTGAGAAACATAAAACTCACAAGTTTCACTTCTGAAACAATAAGAGAAAGTCAAGCACGTAGTACCCGTAAATACCACGCGTACGAGGCAAAACAGGACAGGCGGAAAGAGGGGGAAATCGCGAGTTCGAGTTACCATAGTTGAAAAATAAACGGGCGGAAGCCATAAGCTCCACTCGAATCGAAATACGCGAGAAAATTGCAAATTAGAACAAAATAAACGCAGGACAAACCTTGCGAAAAGTAAATAAATTAAATGAGTAGCAAATACAATGTGAAAAAGGAAAAGACGCAAGGAAACTTAGAATTTGATAAAAAAAATTCTATCCAGATTCTCTGCACGTGTCTTCTTCCTCGAGCACAAAAAATATTTCTGACGTCATAGTTTCACTTCGTGACTATTGACATGGTCGTCGGTCGGTGACTATTGACATAGTTACCGTTTCTGAGGGCCCCAAGGTCTGGATTCCAAAATTTTGTGGGTAGCAATAAGGTTATAGCAATAAGATAAATATATGGTAGGTTAAGCGCTCATTAAACCCCAATACTATTACATGCCAATGATGATTATCTAAGATATCAACAGAAGCTCTAACTTAATCATAAAATAGATACTAGCTATCAAATATGACTTCATGCAAGAATCTGAAAAAAAGTGTAAATCTTAAATACTTTCAAGCAGCCTAATCATATCTAAGTACACACTTACTCTAGATAAATTGACTAAGTTATTTTCAAAGCTGAATTTGACTAAGTTTTTTTATATATCATCACAGCAGAATCTTTATTTCCCTTAAAATGACTAAGTTATTTTCAAAGCTGAAATTAACTAAGTTATTTTATATATCACCACAGCAGAATCTTTAATACCTCTCAAATAAAACTAAGTTATTTCCCCCAACAGCCCAGGAAACTATCATAATCACTAGCCAACCAGTGGATATGACCAGAAAACTATCACAATCATAGACCAGCCAGAATAGACCTCAAAAATAAACTCAGTTATTCCCAGATAGCCCAGGAAACTATCACAATTATAGACCCAGCCAGAATAATCCTCAAAAATAAACTAAGTTATTTCCCAATAGCCCAGGAAACTATTACAATCACAGGCCTAACCAAAATACCCCTAAATAAACTAAGTTATTCTCAATAGCCCTAGAAACTATTACAAAGCAATCAAAAATAGACTAAGTTATTTCTCAATAGCCCAGGAAACTATCACAATTATAGGCCCAGCCAGCCTAGACGCTAGTCAAACAGAATATATTTTGTTAGGTTTGCTACGAGACTAAGCCTTTTCTGTCTTAACCAATAAAGTGTCATTTTTTTAATGTAAGAATAAAGGCAAACAGTATGTACCCATATCAAGTTATCCCTAAAGGAACAGTCTCATCTGGGTTTGACCAAAATGCTTCTAAAATATTTTGGGGCATGACATAGCAGACACAATTTGTTGTGATTGGTACTTAAGGGGTTATATAAATAATATATACCTTTCATGTCAGCTCCAATACATGTCTCGGAGCTGACAGTAGCCTGGGTTTCCCGACTACATTTTACACAAAACTCTTCAAGGCCAAGAAACTGTGTTTTCAGCCAAACCCAACGCCATGATAAAACCCACCAACCTCAGTTTTGATCAGTCTCGTCAATGACTATGAAGTCTTAGCCACTGTCGTGGAGTTTAATGAGAGCAGAATATTTATTGTACTTTAACAAACATCAGAATCTAGGGCGAATATTTGGTACCATTAAAATGCATTTAAGCCCCTTCTCCATTTCCCCGGGAAGCTAAGGCTGTCGGAAGTTCTAAGGCGGTGGTTCTATTGTTGTTGATTCGTTGTTTAGGGAAACTCCCATTGTGGGAGTGTGTATTCGTTCTATGTTATATACTTTTTGTTATAAATTACTTCATGGTCATTCTACTGAGTAAATGCACTTAAGCCTCCCACCCTGTGGCTTAGGCTGCTGTCCGTTTTAAAGCGGTTGTGCTGTGTTTGCTGATTCGTTGTTGATTGTTACTGTCATTGTGGGATTCTGTAATTGTTCTATGTTTAGCTGTGCGTTACTTTGTGTCCATTCTTGTTTTGCAATCATCTTGATGGGGCTGGTTGCTTTGTTTTGTTTGTCTTCCTGGTGTCTCGTGAGTATTGCTTGGTTCTTCCTGGCAGTGTCATGGGTTTGTCTGCAGTTTGTGATTTAGGTAATTCCTGATCATACTCACTTATTATGTTTGGTGTATAGGTATTTTAGGTCAATTTAGTTCAATATTCAGTTATATGTATTTTAGGCGTCATTAAATCCTGACTCTTGTTTTACTCTTTTTTGCGTCTTGAATGTATGCCCTTGATCATATTATCTTTACGTAAAGAGTTGGATCGTCCATTAAATACATACATCTATGTGTTTTAATCTGCATACAATCTAAGGGCCATGTTGGTATGGTGAACATGTTAAAACCATCATGTGCTGAATTAGCTGACCGTCCCAACGTGGTGCCTTTTTTAAATTATCTTTTGTAATTGGTCTTCGTCCGTCGTCCATAGTCTGTCCATTCGTTAACAATTTTCTTAAATGACATCTGCTCCTAAACTCCTGGTAGGAATTTGACCAGACTTGGCAGGATTAACTCTTACATGGCCCTCTTTAACAATTGTTCAAATGGTTTAGGTCCGTTGAATATGGAAACTTTAAAAAATCTTCTTGTCTGAAGACAGAGGCCTAGAGCCTTGATATTTAGTATGTAGCAAAACCTAGTGGACCTCTAGTAAAAAGATTATTCACAGCTCGCATATATATATAAAATAAGCCTCAGTCAAAAACAATTCCCCACTTGCTAGCTAAAAATAGCGCAAAGGCACGCCCCAGCATTCTCACAGTGGCCAATATGTTGCTCTTGTGTTTCATCCAAGCTAAAAAGGGGGGCCCTCCCACCCAGGACGTCATACTTACAAAGACAATGGACGTAAGAAGCACAGGGGCTCAGTTCGTAGAGTGTTAAACTAGGGATCGAAGGATTGCTAATTTTTAGATCACCAGTCATAGTGTTGTGTCATGGGGCAAGACACTTTATCATCTAAAAGTACAGACATTGAATACACATGAATATTAATTTTTCTGACCAGAATTTCTGACCAGGTATAACTCGGAACGTATTGAGGGGTGAAACAGGACCAGACGGTTAAATATTTTTGGTCATTCAGATGTGTTGATAAACGATAAGTATTTTTTGTGAACGCCAATACATGAACGTTTTAAGACAATCAATACAGATACGAGGACTGTTCAAATATGAATGCAAGGAGCTTTATAACTTTCTTCTCATATATGCTACGACAAAATGGTAAACGTTTCTATAAAGGACTATATGCCACCTTTAAACTGGCACCAGACTTAACGAAAAATACAGTATACTTATCGAGCTATAGCCCTTTGAATTAGGGGCACGTTAGTATACTAACAAACTCAATGTATCAAACATATACCTGTGATATAGACGAGCATATAATTCTTCGGTAAACAGATGCAATTTCTTGACATTTTTAAAGAAGTATCCCCATATTTTTATATATTGATTCCGTGAAAGTTGCGAAAATCTGACATGCTTTTGTTAAATTACAACGAAGCGTTTTCACTAAAGTCTCCTTGTGTCTGCAAGCACAAGGCAGAAAAAAACATAAAAGATCCACAAAAGAAGTACCGCCTTGGAACGGTCAGTAAAATATTTTACTGGAGGGCTTAAACTGGTTTAACGGCGCCAACCTCACCCTTAGTTCAGATTTGGATCAAGACACATAGATATTTGGTTTGCATGAATTACCCCTAACTTATCAATGCATCATCTCCCAGAACATATAAATCAAGATATAACAAAGTGATGAAGCAAAGATAAGGACTCAACTGTAAATAAAAAGATTACATAGTGGTCACTTATTACAGAAGTTGACAATAGATAATGTGTCTTCTCTATTTGTGTAAATATGGTTAATCAATGTGCGAGAATTGCTTGTTAATCTAGTAGGCTGACGAATAAGTTGACTTAAACCCAAAGAAAGCGTGAAATTTAGCCAATACGTGTCACAATTGTCAATGCTTAAATTTCTACTAAAGTCACCCATTTAGATTATTTCCTGACCTTCATTAGATACTTTGTTCATAAAGTCTTCAAAGCTGTCATTTTATTCAGTCCTAGAATCAGGAGGACGATACAAATTTCCTATTAAAAATGATTCGTCCTTTTCCTGTATAATCTCTAACCAAATACATGAAATGGCATTTGTTTCTAAATCTACCCTACGTTTCACATTTATCCCTTTCTTAACATAAAATACCCCTCCATTATTTGTAGTATTGCCCTTCCTGAAACGTGTTTGATAACCTTCAATTTGAAAAGCATTTGCCATTTTATGTTTTTCCAACTTTGTTTCACTTATGCCAAATACATGTAAAGTACTGTTTAATGGAGTTGACAAAAGTAATTTTAACTCAGAAAATTTTGTCATGCTTTTACCACAAATACCCTGAATGTTAATATGTCCAAAAACACATCCTCTTTCTGGTAAAATCAAAGACAAAATGTTGTTATTATCATTCTGATTGGGCATAAAAGAAGAAGAATTTGAGTGTAAAGATGACGTAAAAGAAGAGGTTTGAGAATCTGAAGAAGCTCAGTGAGAGGTATTATTATATTCAGGGGCTGAACGTGAAATACGGGAAGTTGAAGGTAATGGAGAGGTAGGAACTATTGCGTTGTGTTTAAAAATCCCTTAGGACCGTTCTTGCGGCTATAGTGTAACTGTCAGGGTTGACTTGGAGGATTATTATTTTAGCCAAAAGTTGTCGCAGACTTTGTCGGGCCTGCGCGAACACCGAATTATCAGAATATGTGTGTCCCCAGTGGGAAGAGATAGGCCGTATAAGCTAGAAGTTCCAATAATCCAAGGGCGCATAAATAGTTTGTCCCCCCTGGACCACACTAACAGAGTGGGGAACAGTTCCCCTTGCCAGCCAAGAGTCTTCGGTCCGGGTCCAGTGCCTTGTCAGAATAACGTATTGAAGATATCAAAAATGGACTGACCCAAGTGTCAGGATAACGAGTAAGATAATAAATTTATAATAGACTGACCCAGTGCCAGGAAGACGCAATTTACCCATACAAAATGAACTGACGCAAGTGTCAGAAGGTGCAGTCACCCCAAGATGAGGACGTAATCATCTGAAGAAGCTGCAGTGGTACCATCAGAATAAATATGAATAAGGCTGCGATACAATCAAGTACCACACTTGTCACAGGATACAAATCACGGAGCGCTCACGCGAATTAATTAGTTAAGGTGTGTGTTAATTTTACGTTACAGATTTTGTCTAGTTAGCGTACGACTAAAACGGGACACTCTTAGATCGCTCCCATGGAAACCATCTTAGAGTGGAAACTTGTTTTAGAAAGGGATGGCCAACTAGCAAAAAATAACAACGTAGGCATTGTCCTCGTTTTATTCCTGTGTTATCGATGTTTTGTTGTACATAAAGTACTTAAAAGTTTTGAACTAGTTTCGTGCATTATTTTCTTTGGTGGTATTGTCAACGCATAATAGAGGTAATCCAATAAAACTTCCCCTCTTCCGTCTTGATCGTCTTTACGACGTACATAATAGTTTAACATATGCGCTATTGCAGAAGAGTGCTAAACTAATATTGTATTTAACAATCAACTCTGAGTGTCTGTGGTAGAATTTAGAAAATACTTGACGAGTTTTATAATATCTATAACCTTGTTTTAATAACTTAGCCGTCAAAAGTTTTTTTTTCTTGTAGAAGTCACTAAGATTAGAACGTACACTTGCAAGACAAATAAGTTGCGGAATGTAGATTTCACATGAAGGGGAGCGAGGAACATCTCTACCAAGAAGCGGGAAATTAACCATTTTAAAATTAAAAACATCCCGTTAGATAATATAAGTTTTAGTTGAAACTATGTCATTTGTTATGGACACGTCCAAATCTTTAGTATTAAAGGAATTCGCCTTATCATATCATGCATGGTGATGTCAAAATGTATGTGATGCGCTGATTTTTTTGTTGGGCAACTTTTTTGCTCGATTTGGCACCAAGCTGTATAGACAAGTAGTTCAGATTCCTACGGGCACTAATTGTGCTCCCCTGGTTGCCGATTTATTCCTGTTTTGTTATGAGAGGGACTTTATGATGCATCTTACTGGTGATAAGCAGGCTGATGTTATTGATGCGTTTAACACTACATCAAGATATTTGGACGATATTTTAAACAATACATGTAATACTATTAATTTTGATAATATGGTAAGTCAAATATAAACTTCAGAGCTCCAACTGAATAAAGCAAATACCTCTAATACCGTAGCCACAGTTTTAGACTTGCATTTGTAATTTCTTATGATATTGTTTCTACCAAAATGTATGATAAACGTGACGACTTTGATCTTGAAATCGTCAATTTCCCGTTTTTAGATGGTGATGTTCCTCGCTCTACATCCTATGGAGTCTATAGCTGTCAACTCATTTTTTTTTTTTTGCTAGAGCATCTTAGCTATTTTACTGACTTCAACAGTCGCAATAAATTGTTAACTCAGAAACTTCTTAAACGAGGCTATCGGTATAATAAGCCCTCCAGTAAAATATTTTACTGACGGTTCCAAGGCGGTATTTCTTTTGTGGATCTTTTATGTTATTTCTGTCTTGTGTTTGATATGCCTTTGTGCACGTCTGTTTATATGTGCCTTGTGGTCACCTGCTGAAAAAGCTGACCTTTTGGCTCTCGTTTGTGGTGTCTAACTGTGTGTTTGTCACTTTCCCATTGGTATACTGGGTCAGGTTTGATACTTGATTGTATCGGTTCCTGATCTTTGCACCCTGACTTACTTGTATTTAACTGCAGTAGAGTGGGATATATCTGCAATAAGAAGACATGTGCATACGAGGCTGAACGTCCGCACAGTCTCGTCTACGTTGTGCTGCTTGCGAATTCGATAAGTACCAAATTATCATGAATTGACTGGTATTTTGCTATTTTCTAGATATATTTAACATGCGTGTATATGGCAACAGAATAAAGTAGTCAAACAAATTAATACACTTTTGTTAATGTCAATATTTGCTTGTACCGAATAATTCCAAATTGTGTTGACATTCATCTTGACTTCATAGCTGGATGCGTATCGAAAGTTTAATTATTTCAAAGCAGTTACAAACAGTATTTTGATCAAGAGTACTTTGTATACTTGTATTGTTAAAACACAGACCCAAGTTCTCACATTTTGCAAAAAGTAGAATCAATCGAATTGCGGAAACCAACAACTCACTAGCCCTGGCGCAAGAAATACTTTTTGCAGGATTTCCGACCAGATAAGGGGAAAACTGTGCTACTCCGAACTATACTAAAACCAAGTTCTAATCGGTCGCCTTAAATTTTTACGCTAGTTCAGAAAGTGAAACATAGGGTATACAAAGTTTATGTTTTTTTAAGTGTAGCATTACTTTGCCTAGACTCTGCAAGTTATTTCATTTAAAAATGGCGTGTACTTCTTGCACGGACGAAGTTAGAGAAAAGGTACCCTCTTTAAAAAAGATACACTTTATCCACGATATAAACCATACCACAGAGCCCTTATCAATTAAAGGTTTTGTTTGTTTGAAGGTGTTACTGGCTACCGTGATATAAGTAGAATAAACCTCAAAAGTTTTGTTTCCATCGGACTTGTCGTTTTGGCTACTCAACAACATTAGATAAACAGTTTTAGCAGGTTAATCGTTGAAATTCAGCTTTAAGCTTGCGATTTCCAAAGAGACTTTGAACAAGTCGTACACTTTATTATCAGCGACACGGCATTGAAATTTTCAGGGATTATTCATTATTAGATAGATATCACCGTTCGTTTTTTTTAAATTGAAAAAACAAAAATATAATGCTATCAAATCGATTTTTTAAACTCTCACATTGAAATCGGAACGGCGCAGTGGTCGTAAACTTTAATCGCCAAAAATGGACTGATCAAGTTATACTGTCTTTGGCCTACAGTGTTCAAATAAAATTAAGTACATTTAACAAGTTTACCAGGAAAATAATGGTGAATTTTAAAAATCTCACAAAATTTTGAAAAATGCAACATTTTAAAAATGCGTAAAAATACACCATAAGCCAAATTTCAATTGTTTGGTGTTTTTCAAGTCGGATAGACCAATTTGAAACCACCTAAACGTCAATTTTATAAAAACTTCTCTCAAAAACCATTTTTTCTTAAAAAAAGGTCGATTTTTGCATTTTTAACCCCCAACACTTTGAAGTAAAAGAAAACTGTTCAAAAACACTGCTCAACGTTTGCCCATCAAAATGCACATGTATAGGCAAAAATCAATTCAATTTTATTAGCGTTTGGTCAGAGTTAATGAGTTTGAAAAGTGACCGATTAGGACCTGGTTTTAGTATACTATCTGGAATAATTTAATACTTGCATTTATCATGTTACGCTTATATACTGACGAGAATATATAGATATCAAATATCAAAGACTGCGCTGTTTGGCATCATTTGTCCATGCGAAACGAAATCAGGTTTTCTCAAGAAAACGCCATACATAGACTTCTCTGAGCTATACTTTTTACTCTGCTTTGATTGTGGACGCGCATT
The DNA here is from genome assembly GCA_964019695.1 of Loripinus fragilis. Classification (NCBI taxonomy): domain Eukaryota; kingdom Metazoa; phylum Mollusca; class Bivalvia; order Lucinida; family Lucinidae; genus Loripinus; species Loripinus fragilis. Next base: position 17,687,063 of record OZ026529.1, on the reverse strand, counting down.
TTATTTATCTACTTTTAATATGTACATGTATGCAAATAACTTGATTTCTAACTTTAGCTCGAAAACACACGAGTAGGTCACACACAGTCTTGTCCAGTATGTTACTTACTTCTGTCGTGCATTATAATTTCGTTTTTAATGCCCATACGTACGTATTCCCTTAAACATGTACAGTTCAAATAATGACAATACAGAAAGAGTTTTTGATATTTCAAGTAGCGTCTGTATCAATATTGAGATATCATATAGAAACCTGTTTGTCCGATATAGTAACTACATCTGACTAAACTACCTGTTAAGCTGCAGAGATAAGCGCAAACATTGATATTTGGATTTTAGTATGACCATAAACACGATTAATGTTAGCAACCAATGTACTGATCTGACTAGCACATGGTTGTTCGTGTTGATTTGCATCTTTGTTTAAGCACAGGATAATCATAGTTTCTTGTGACTTGACTTATTAAGAAAGTAAAACAAACAAACAAAAAACAAAACTACGAATATTTATTTTCTTTTTATTAAGATATTTCCAATATAGCGTCCTCTTCATAAATAGATTAGTGTGTTATTGCCATGCTTTTTTTGTTTTTTGTTTGTCCTTATTTTTGTTTTTGTTTTATGATGCTGCATACTTTTTAAAAGACTTGACTGATCATTTAGATGTGTCAAAAACAACAGACGTTTATCATATATTAAGGTACAGCATAGAACGATCTATAATGCAGTGCAACGCCACTTTAAGATGCGCATGCGTTACCAACATTGGACTGTGGATATCTGCAGGTATAATTTCCATTCTCTCTCTCTCTCTCTCTCTCTCTCTCTCTCTCTCTCTCTCTCTCTCTCTTTCTTTTACATAGTTTGTTGATGCTGTTGCTATTTATTGATATGTGTCACAATCCACACTCTTTCCATTATATTGGGATGTTTCCCTGGTCCATTTGAAATTTTCAGAACCTAGAAATGTTGAGTACAATGAAGTTTTTTGCTGATTTGTGACCTGCAACTTTGGGCAACTCAAACAATTTGCATAAATCCAAGATGGCCGCCATGAACGAATAAATTATCAACTCTTTTATTTATAACCATTTTATTTGAGTCCAATATGTCTTAATAGGGGGATTGTGGTATGCAAAATTCGTTTCTGGAGTTAATTTTGCAATTTAATACTTCATTATAGACATATCGAAGATGGCAGCCAGACGCCATCATTAAATTGACTATTTAACTGATTATCATATGTTACAATCATCTAATAATCGATCCTTTAGTATGCAGATCAAATTTTGGCCAGACATTTTGGCTTTTTGTATTGTAACAGACTACATAATTGGTGGTCAACCCAATCACGGTTGGCAACTTTGCTACCCACTTTAATTACACGTCGGTGGATCGGACTTTAGACTCTATGATGGTTCCGACTCTAAGACTTATCTATTGATGAGATGGCAGGGAGCTGATGCTTTGGCTGTTTATCGGGCCCACCGGGGTTTACCTGTTGGATTTCTTTTGCTCTGGTATTCAGTTTTATTTACTGTTGAGTCATTATCTTTGCTTTATCTCCTTGTTATTTCTTGATTTATATGATTCAGGAGATGATGCATTGATAAGTTTGGGGTCTTTCATGCAAACCAAATATCTATGTGTCTTGTTCCACATCTGAATTAAGGGTGAGATTGGCGCCGTTAAACCGGTTTAAGCCCTCCAGTAAAATATTTTACTGACCGTTCCAAGGCGGTACTTCTTTTGTGGATCTTTTATGTTTTTTCTGTCTTGTGTTTGCTATGTCTTTGTGCGCATCTGTTTATATGTGCTTTGTGATCACCTGCTGGGAAAGGGTTGACCTCTTGGCTCTCGTTTGTGGTATCTTACTGTGAATTTGTGAGGTGTGGTACTTGATTGTATCGATTCCTGATCTTTGAATCCTTGCTTACTTATCTGCTTCTAGCAAGAAGTATTGATCAATCAAGTTCATCATAAAAACACAATCAGCCCAGTCTCTGATGCAGCAATATCGCCAAGATTGAAGGGACTTTAGAAATTGGCAAATTTTCGTTTATTGTATCTGGTTTTCATTTTGGCATCTCTCTAGGGCAGTTGCCTTTTGTCTAATCATGAAGTTGTCACTTTTTCATTGTTATCCTGAATCAGGTGTGGTGCTTGATTGTATCGATTCCTGATATCTGCCCACTTTCTTACTTTTTTATGGAGAGGTCATAGACAGGTACAGCTCCACTAGCTTGCAGAATCCTGTCATAGTCTTTGGCACAGATGTCTTGATACTTGTCAAAGACAGCAAGCTTCAGAATAGTTACTAAAAAGGTTCTTCGTTCGATGCAATAAGTTCAATCAGACTTCTGACAAGTGGCCAGATAATGCGATAGAAGAGTTGTGCAGCCATCACTTTCGGATTTTTCTTTTTCTTTGTGAAAATAATTTAGCGAGCAGATTCCATGGATGTTCCTGGTGGCTGACCATGTAATGCAACAAAGAAAGGTATTGCTGCATTCATCAACTCTCTGTGAGTGGTACTAACGTCGCTTACACCTAAGTAGTTTCCTGATATCATATTTTATTCAGTGCAGTGGCATTTCCTTTGCCATGAGGATAGAAAGTTGTATCATAATGACTGAATGTAAGCATACCTTGTAGCTGCAAGCATCTCTGACCAAAGTCAGGACAGGTGACAGTGGTGTAAAATTCTGAACTACCTAAGCGCCCCGTCTGTATCTTGCACAACATGTCTGCCCAATTCACCCAATACAAAAGGTAGACCAAACACATCTGTTTCATCACTAAGTATGCAGGTCTTACACAGACTAGACTAGCGCAATTGTCATGTCAGCTTCATCAAGTAGAAATCTACCATCTACTAATTTCATTGAAATAATCTCGGCAAGATTGAAGGTACCTATCACACTGGCAAGTTTTCGTTAAGTGGATTTGTTTTTCATACTTGCGTCTGTCAAGATGACTTGCGATTGAGAGGTCATAGTCGATAACAACTTCACTAGCTCGCCACATGCTCTCACTGTCTTTGGCATAGATGTCTTCGTTCTTGTAAAAAACCAAGAATCTTCATAGTAGCATCTATATAGTTATTAAAACATTCTTCAATGGATGCAACTAAATCATAGTGGCTGCCGTCATGAGGCCTTGAGGTGTCAAGAATATCTGTAATTTTGACCAGGCTAGTTTTATAATCGATGCTTTCATGAAGAAATCCCTTACCATCAATAAATTCTGGACAATGCAAATTGCAAATAACTCACAGGCAAACAGAAGACCAGTTTATATCTTCCCTTGTTACCTAATCAGAAGCAGTGAGAGAAATTTGTTACTTTCCCATTGGTATCCTGGGTCAGGTGTGGTTCTTGATTGTATCCATTCCTAATCGTTGGCCTCTTTCTTACTTTAGTATCTTTTACTTGTTTAGACTGTGTACCTTTGGCCTGTCCCTTAAGCATACACATCGTCTGAACCAGGATGCTAATAGCTTTGTAGAAACCATCAAGGGAGACTTACTTTGAAATTGCTTTCCACATTTTAACCAATAATAATTGAATCATCTCTGTGTATGTCTTATGAAGCAATTTTATAAGTAAAATGGATTGTATAGGTTAGGCTGATTATTTCTAGAGGATGATGCTATTTTTTCTTTGGAAATCCAAGGCTTGCTGGTATTTCATTTTCGCCCTGTGCATATTCTGTTATATTAAACCATGCTCTAATCCTGAGTAGATACTCTCCCATTAATCAAAAACTGTATCCGTGAGATACACTCATTTACCAAATCAGCAGATCGTAGTATGGCTTTTGGCACCCCTTTTTCAATTGTAATGGCAGTTTGGTCACAGAACTTATCTGACGTAACAAAATCAACATTGTCTTGGCATTCTGATCAAATAAGAAGTAATGTAATGTGAATACTTGACATATCTAGCAAGGAAGAACTATTTAATCACTCACTTCATCTTCACCTGTTTTTATTTGACTTCACCCTCCCACTCAGTGGGCTCAAACTGGTGGTTCATAAATATTGGCAGGAGGAAATTATCCACCTAGTGTGGAGCAATTGGATGTTTATGAGCTGTTTCGAGTATTGACATCAACAGTCTTTTGTCTAATTGACAGAAATCGTTGTAAGAGTGCAGCTGCAACACTCTGAAATAGTCCCATAGCTTTCAACCATGATTTATCAATGTAAATACCTCTTATTCCTCAATAAGCTGCAATTGCACAGAAATCCAAGGCTGAGCATTTCATTAGGGTGGTAATGTAGGAAAAATGACTATTATATACATACAAGCTTGAAGGACTAATATGTTCTGGAACTTTCTAGGCTGGTTCCAGCACACTTGTATCGTCACATCATACAACTGCTTGTCAAAGCATAAATGAGCCTATTTCATCCCCATACCACCTATTGACCTCTGCATATATATAATATATACTTAAGGGGCTGAGTATGGTGTTACTCAGAGGACCCAACACATACACTAAACAAACTTTTTGTTCCTTTTTAAACTTATTAGTTCTGATCAAGCGCTAATAACATTGAAATGAATTTTTGCCTGTAAAGGTGCAGTTTAATGAGAAAGGTTTAGCGGTTTTTTTCAAAAAAGTTGTCTTTTGATCACGGTTTTTTTGGTTAAAAATGCAAAAATATGTTTTTTTTTTGAAGAAAATGGTTTTGATTTAAGTTTTATATCAAATTTAAGTTCAGTTGGTAATATATTGGCTTAGACACCAAAAAACACTGTCTGGATCAAGCTCCGGATTGGCTGTTTTAGGAAGCGGAGCGGACCACCCAAGATGGCAGACCATTCAACACAGGCAAGGAAGGTGTGTCATTGTATCCAATATTTTGACTGTATAAAACATGCATCAGCCAAACGAGCCAAATTAACGCACATAGAATTGATCTATCTGCATAAAATTGTAAGTTAGTATGATCAGGAAATACCACGATCACAAACCGCAGACAACCCCATGGCACCGTGAGGAAAAGCCGATCAACCATCACAAGACATAAGGAATACAAATTCAGCAAAGCAACCAGCTCTCTCTTCCCCATCAAGATGATTGCAATACTAGAAGGGCCATAACGTAACGTTCAACAAAACAAAGAACAATTATAGACTTTCACCTGAATTTAATGGACCAAAATATTTTTTTTCCATTTCTTTCATAAACTGTTGTGCAATACTTAATGTCATGGTTTTTAATCGCAGTGAGGCAAGAAGTCAAAATAATAGACAACTCACACTGGAGTGTGAATGCACTGGAATTAGCAATAAAATGCGACTTAAAAGGCCGTTTATGAAGTTTAGGTAACTTGTTTAACGCAGGAAGCTTGCTATGGTCCTCATCAACAAACAACCCAAACTTACCTGCCATACGACATCGATGCCTATCAACAATAGATTTCTCATCAAACCTGTTACGCTCATATGTTTTTGCAGTACTAAGTTCTTGCTATATGGTGTTAATATAATACCTTTTTCAAACGACCGCAACATTGTTAGCAGCCTTATCTGCAGGGGCTAAAACAAAACTCCTATGGACTTCCTGAATTCCTTTCTTCAAATGTCTAAAAATGAATTAAGATTTAGGTGGTAGAAGATCTAAATTGTTGCAATAAAATGTAATTCTACCATCAAAAATCTTAAAAAAAAAATAGTTTCCAACTATTTAAGGCATTAGACTCAACATGCTCTCGTTGACATCAGCATAGTAAGTTCGGCGGCAAAAAATAAACAGTGTTGCATCGGTTCATCGTAATGTCTTCATTGTGCTGATAAATTTTGAAGTGATGACCCAATTATTTTTTATCATTCCTTTGAAACTGCATGTATATATCCGTATATCCGTATTTTTTTCTATAAATTACGATGCATAATTCAGCTCTGATCCAGACGCCGCAAATAGCAATAAAATCTCTCGGCTTGTTTTTAAGAAATAGTTGTTTATTTTAGCTGTGTAAGCGGCAATTGTTGACAGATTAGACTCGCGAGTTAAACACAAATTATGCCACTATATGCTGTATTTTGTCAACGGATTGGCTTGCGAAAAATCATAAAAAAGTCTACGGATAGGACAAACTTTGGTCTACATACTGTCAGACATCATACTAAACGCTATTCATGTTGTCTGTTTATACCTTTGCAAACACTTTGGACTCAAATCAGGACTAACAAACATGACATGCCCATCGTAATGTCTGTCCTGATCTGGGTCCGCACTGTTTGGCACCCTGATGGTACTCCTGGAAAAACGTTTTGAAAACATCGAATTTTGAGAAACAAATCCTACTTTGGACACCACAAAAGCGAGAAAAGAATACCGACGTCAAGACGTTTTGTCCATATCGTAGGGCCTTATCTAAGTCCATATTGTAGGGTCTGATCTTAATCCAGATTATAGGGCCTGATCCTAAACCATATTGTAGGACCTTACCTTTAATCAATATTGTCAGGCCTCATCTTAATCCATATCACTGGATCTGATCAACGCCGTAAATAGCAAATTGTATGGCCTGATCTAATTTCATACTGTCGAGCCTGATCTTAATCCACATGTAGGGCCTGATCTAAATCCATATTGTAGGGCCTGATCTTAATCAATATTGGCAGGCCAGTTCTAAATCCATACTGTAGGGCCTGGTCTAAATCAATATTGTCTGGCCTGTTCTCGATCCAAGCAATTTGAGTCTGACCACATTCATTTGCTGATAACCTTTGCGTACAGTTTACACCCAGATGGATGTATTTGATTTGTATAACTTTTGTTATATATATTCTGGTCGCATTTAACCTCTGCAATGATTTTTGTTCAGGTCTGACATATTGTCAGGCCTAATCATAATACAAACTGATTGACACTCTAATCAAAATTAATGTGCTGATAACCTTTGAAAACAGCTTTGACTTCCTGGTGTCTCGTGATGGTTGAGCGGCTCTTCCTCGCGGTTCCACGGGGTTGTCTGCAGTTTGTGATTGTGGTATTTCCTGATCATACTCACTTACTATTTTTGGTCCAGATCAGACCAAACATCTTGTCATGTTTGAAATGGATCCAAACTATTTTATATTCAAGTCACGTTTAACCTTCGAAAATAGTTTGGATCCAGCTCAGGCCCAACGAAACTCGGTGTTTTGCTTTTAATACGTTCATGCTGTCTTGTGGCTGTCTGTGCTCTGTTTCATTTCAACTCAAGGGAAACACTACCTTAGAATAGCTTGAAATTAAAGAAACAATATTTTTAAAATGTTGGCAACAGCTGTCAAATTGGATGGATGGACATAAACGTCTGATGTAACAAGACAGCAGTCTAACGTACAGCTCAATCACCCACCAAAAAATCTCATTACCCCAAAGTGCGACCTTCACCTTGAATCTACGTAGCTGATTCAAGGGTTCCGTCTAGCAGTGTTTAAGTGAGAGAACCATTTGAGGGATGATTAGTGAAAATCTATCAAGGGGTTTAGGAGATATGGAGCCGATACAAAATTCAAGGGTTAATCCCAATACCTTGAACCGAGACCTTAACTATTAGTCTGGCTAGCTGGGTCATAGACTCTGTACATCGTCTTTCTGACGGAAACATGCCAGTGATGTACAATTAAAACATTTCTAAGGGTTGAGGAGTTATGAAATGGTCATGGTCTTCAAGGGTAAAGTCCATGACCTTCAAGTGTGGCCTTGGCTTAAAGTCATTATAGTGGAGTCCTGAATTCTGCACGCCTTACCATTGAGGAAATATTTGGGTGGAAATTCATGAAAATCGTTGAAATAGTTCATAAAATATGGATTGGACATGAATTGGAGGGTAAATACCATTATTTTTAACAGTGATCATGACCTTGAGTCTACGCAGACCAGTCTTGGGTTCTGCATATTCATTTTGTCTCACTCATATGAACATTTGGGTGAAGTTTAATGAAAATCGTTGAAAGGGTTCAGAAGGTATGGAGCAGACATGAATATAAAAGGTAAATCCAATAACTTTATATGAGACCTTGACCTTGAGTCCTGCTAGCCGAGTCATAAACTCTGTGCATCATCTAACTTTAAAAAACATTGAGTGATGTATAATGAAAATCTTTATCAGGGCTGAAGAGATATTTACAGGACATAAAATTCAAAGTTATATCCGATGACCTCGACCTTGAGTTTCCATAGCTGAGCCATGTGTTTTGCCAACCGCCTAACTGAGAGAAAGATTTAGGTGAAGTTTTTTTAAAAATACTAAGTGAGTGTGATCAGGAAACACCGAGATAACAAACTGCAGACAAACCCATAGCACAGCGATGAACAGCCACACAAAACACGAGACACAAGGAAGACAAATAAGCAAAGCAACCAGCTCCTTCTTCCCCATCAAGATGATTGCAAAACAAGAATGGACATTAAGTTGCTTAAAAGTGTTTAAAGGGTTCGTGAAATAGAAAGTGGAAATGAATTGAGTGAGTAAATACCATGACCTCGAATAGTGCCCTTGAATTTGAATCTACGTCGTAAGTTCTGCACATCGTCTCACTCAGATAAGCATTTGGATGAAGTGTCATGAAAACTGTTGAAATGGCTCAGAAATTATGGAACGAACACAAATAACAAGTGTATATCCCATGACCTTGAATGGTGACACTGATCTTGAGTCTGGCTAGCAGAGTTGGTTCTGCATATTGTCTCACCAAGAGAAACATTTGAGAGAAGTTAATTGAAGCACGAAACCAAATTGAAGTGTAAAAACCATGACCATTGAGTGTTTCATTAGCCCTTAGTCAGCGTTTCATTGAACGGTGATCTTGACTTTTGAGTCTGAGAAGCTGAGTCATGGGTTCTGCATATTGTCTCACCGAAGAGGAATATTTGAGTGAAGTTTAGTGAATATGGATCATAGAGTCAGGGGATATGGAGCAGACGCAAATTGAAAGGGGAAACACATGATATTGAAGTGTAACCTTGACCTTGAGTCTGTGTAACTGAGTTATAAATTCTGCACATCGCCTCTTGAATGAGGTTCAGTGAAAATGATTGGAAGGGTTCGGGAGATATGAGGCGGCCACAAAATTCAATGGTAAATCCCATGTCCTTTAACTGTAATCTGGACCTTGAATTTGGGTAGCTGAGTCATGGATTCTGCATATCGTCTCTTTGGGAGATAAAAATGAGTGTAGTTTAATGAGATCGTTCATAGACTTCAGAAAATATTCAGTGAACAGGTGGACTTACGGACTCACCGATGGAATGACTGACTGACAGAAGAAAGCCACTCCTATAACGTCGGTTATAAACCTCCTGTAAGAGAATTGATTTTAAAACAAGAGGCACTTAGACCCTAGGTCACTCATCTGAGAGTGGCTAATTATAAGGTCATAGGAAAGCATGATTCTCTCCAAACTACCAGCTCTGAAATATTGATAGAACAACAAGTTTCATTACGCCTTTACATGGAAAAGTCCCCATCATGCAGAACAGCGACTTTGCTTTATAATAGTCTATGTAAGCCTCGTAAACCAAGGGGCCTGCCACTTTTGGTCCCAGATGCATCTTGGTAGGGGATAAACGGATCACGAAAAATACGCAATATCAAAGCGTTTAGAAAGGCCTAATGACTTCACTATGATGGGGGTTCAATATGTAATGAAAGCACATTCATAATTCAATCCGCATTTCTAAAGTACATGCATATGCTAAACAAAAGATCAATCCTGCGCCTAACAACATTATTCATCGTTCTGACTTATTTAGGTTCAGACTTTAAAAAGGACATACTCATAGACACTGCTTAAATTTACTCCAGATTTCAAAGAAACATTATAATGACTTTAGGAAGGCATGGTGTATTTTCTAAAAACCCTTTAGTCAGCTAAGAAGCATGAATTGCATATCCATAGTTTTAGATGAATTTCCGTTTAACTGCTTAAGCGCTGTCAACTTGTGACTAGTACCGATTTCTCATATAACAGCTTTATTACTTTACTCCCACTTACAATGACGTCGTTTAAAAACAGAGACGTTACACTTAAATATGTACGCTTCTTGAAATGGGCAATTTGTGCTTGGGTCAGGAAAAGACAACTTATTCTGTATTTTAATACAGATTAGATCACCCACATTCCAAATGAAATGATAGGCAGTCCATTTTTCTGATGTTTCCTTTTCTGTATATAATGAAACGCGAGATGGTTTTTTTGAGTGCCTAAAATGCTGTGGTTTGAAAACAGGAAAATAATTTTCCATTGAATATGCCTATCTGAGAGTCTTATTCATTTAAAAACAGACATTAGGTTCTTATAAGTCGAAAACGGCTGGAATTCAATATAAATGTACATGTAGGTAACAGATTTGCATTTAAGCTCCCTGGTGGCTTAGGCTGCTGTTCGTTCTAAGGAGGTGGTTAGTTGTCGATGATTCATTGTTGATTGTTACTCACATTGTGGGAATCTGTAATTGTTCTATATTTTGTTGTGCGTTGCTTTATGTCCAATAGTTTTGCATTCATTTTGATGTGGAAGAGAGAGCTACTTGCTTTGTTTTTTGTCTTCTTGGTGCCTTGTGATTGTTGTGTGGCTCCACCTTATGGTGCCACGGGTTTCTTCTGCAGTTTTTGATTGTGGTATTTCCTGATCATATTCACTTACTATTTTTGAGATGAGAGAGTAAATATATGTAAAAAGCATCTGAATAAGATGCTTATTTTATGAATAATACCAGCATTGACAAAATGACGTAATCAAAAGAGAAAAAAATAAAGCTAGCCAACAGTACATTACAAACGATAAACAAAAGGAAAATACTTTTTATGATTTTAATCATATATGTAGGTCCAGATAACCAAATTTTTTAGAGTAAATTTTGTCTTTATTTCTTGTCTATAGGAGTTAGCACGTGTTTGCTGCTCGACGAAACCGCCATAATGACTTGTTTTGAGTACCCACACCATAATTTTGTGTTCTCAAAAGAACCGTCTTTGTAAGACAGCATAATATATGTTTTGTCTGGAATTTGGAAAATAAATTCTGGTGGCCTGATTAATGTTTTTTTTATCAGATTTAGGTGTCTTACAAATCAATATTAATGTATTTTTATAGTAAGAATCCCATGTAAATATTGATGTATGATGCTAAGGAAATTTTTGTTATGCACCAGTCATTTGTATCCCCGCCCCCTCGGGACTGCGGAAGAGCGAGGCGTTTAACTTTTAAATATTCAAAGCCCTGTTAAAAGCCCTGCACTGCAGGGCCACATTTGTGGTAAAATCCCTGCTAAATGCCCCCGCCCCAGGGGTTAACAATAATGAATAACAACAAATGACCTAAAGCATTTGAATAATATTTCAATCTTTTCCCTATCCCATGGTGGTGCCACATGAAATATGGCTTCAGTTGGCCGAGTGGTTTTGGAGAATGTACGAATATTATGTCCAGAGCATAACACAGAAACTATAAGAGATATCAACTAGAAATTTCACTGGTAGATAGATAAAGTTTTATAGGTTTCTTTAGGAATAAGTATTAGAAACTCCACACCACACCCCTACACCGACCTCCACAGCGCCTAAATACGTGGACTCTCCCTCCCTCCATGGACATTTTAGTTCCCTTGGAATGGTCAATTGGAGCATGTAAAAAGTAAGTAAAAGACGACTAAAACGCCAGTCAGACTTAGACCACCACCCCCTCCCCCCCCCCCCGCCGCCGATACGACAATTTCTTGAACAGCTACTGCCCGAGAACATGCAAATTGACCACCAAGCCCATCATGTTACACCCCTATCGGTTTATATTGGCAAACATATAGGTAATTGTTTAGGTGCGTTGTTAAGAGGACCTTTCAGACAAGTTCTTTCAGAAGTGGCCTATTATAGCAAGAAATCCACGGCAATGCAGGGACACATCATAGGTCAAATTCTGGTACTTAAGCCCCGCTATGTCCCCGATATACTTGGCCCCAGGGGTGCAGGGCATACAAATGACTGGTGCATTACTATTTTGTTTTAACTGGGAATTTCTATAAAGCAGTGTATTAGGCAATTGTGTCAATTCCTTTTTAATCTAACAGAATTGATAGCCACGTATCTGGATAGTCAATCTCACGTTAAGGGGCCCATTAATATTAATCCCGTAAACCTGGGTATCAGTAATATGCTTTGGGTATAAAGTTAAGCATATTGTACTTCCAATGACTTAAATTATAAGATCTGATGGTCTAACATTAAATGCTTCTTATATTAGTGTACCTTGCTTATTTGAGTCAAAAATCGAACTTTAAGTATTCCAAAATACTTTCATTGACTCAAACGACTGGGTTTTCTGGGTCAACTCTCAGTATGCAAAATGCCTAACTTCGATGCTGTGTACAAACAACGGATAGAAAAGGGCTAAGTTTTTTAGACTTTAAAGACCAATGTTCTCTCTAAGTTGTGACAGCAAAGTTTAACCTATCAGACAATCTGGTAAAGAGCTTTTTGAAAGTAAAAATGTGCAATTTTTTGTAATGAAATGTGTTAATGAAATGCAATTCATGCAATTATCTTGTTACTTGACTTTTTTATCTGGTTCTTTTTGCTACAAAATATTGCTTGGTGATGTGAGAAGAGTTGTCGTGGCATTTCCAGACGATAAAAGGTGTGAAACAGATTTCCTAGACATTATCAAAAATACAGCGTAGTCTCAAAGGGCATTTTATTCATTATTTAAACCCATTCGAAATCGCTAGATCGGTGTTATTTGGCAGGGATGCTAATCTACAAATTTGGCATACAGTTAAAAAAATGTTTCTGAATTTTGGAGAAAATCGCCATTTTGTTTTTAGGAAGTGTTTTAGTAGGTTCAGTTCTCGCATTGCTATGGCGTCATCAGGATTCGCAGAGCTCTATATTACTGACTTTTGGATAGTAGAATAACATTACTTTTCAATGGTCAATAGATAATTTTGTAAAAATCATCATTCTGGTACAAATTAGCAACACCATCAAAATATACTTAACGTAATGCCATGAGTATATATTTAAATTGGTTAATATACACTGCTAAAAATATTTAAAGGAACATCTGATGCTTTTCAATAGGTGATAATGTAAACCCCTGTCCAATAGACAAGTAATGCATTTTACTAGACTATAAGGTAGAAACCCAGTTTCTTTTGCCATTGTGTTACGATAGTCAAAGTTTTGGATCAAGAAAAGTTTTTGATTAAACAATCGCTGCTTAAGTTCATGGCTCAAATTTTGTAATTTTTAATTTTTTTGAAAATGACGATTTTTTCTGGAACTCTGTAGAATCTTCTGAATTCGTTAAGAGCGTAACCTAATAATTTCTGCAACATTAAAAGGCTATTGACTGTACAGAAATGATGCTGTTGTGGTGCTTGATTGAAACATCCTCTTAAATTTTGGTTTTGAAAAAGGGGTATTTTTTAGCAAAAATCCATTTTTACATAAAGCATTCCATGGAGATTTCTGGAAAGGGATAACTTCATTTTTATTAACAAGCATCCTCCTTGATGGGTAACCAAACTAATCACAGGATAAACAGGTTTTGGCCTTATTAATCTAACGCTCCTTATAAGTCTGACTATCAGTTACTTTTTATTGTGATCCATGGCAAAATTCGCAGTGTTCCTTTAAATATTTTGAGCAGTGTAGAATTACCCTATGCACATCAGCCATAGAATAGCGTGTTTTTTCTATGCATTGTAAGAAAATCATTTTGTTATAGTGATTGTCTGTTCAAAGTTAAGTTGGTCCAAACTGTTGACATTTTAATGATTTTTCACGTGCCAATCCGTTGACATTTTACAACATATAATAGTTTAATTTTTGTTGGACTAGCTAGTCTGATCCGTCAACAATTGCCGCTTGTACGGCTAACATAAAAAACTATTTCTCAAAAATTAGCCAAGGGATTTTATTAAGGTTTTCGGCGTCTGGATCAGAATGGAATTGCGCATCGTAATGTATAGATATAATACGGATATATGCATGCAGTTTTTAAGGAATGACAAGAAAACATTTGGGTCACCACTTCAAAAAGTATCAGCACAATAAAAGACATTTCAATGAACCGATACAAACAATTGTGTATATTCTTTGCCACAGAACCTGCTGTTCATGCAGATAAATCAATTCTACGTGTGTTAATTCGGCTCGTGTGGCCAATGTATGCTTTATACAGTCAAAATATTGTATACAATTAGACACCGAGCTTGCCTGTGTTGAATGGTCCTCCATCTTGGGTGGTTCGCTCCGCTTCCAAAAAACGGCCGATCCGTAGCTCGTTTCAGACAGTGAAAACACTTGAAATTTTGACTAAAGTAGATTTTTACTCATTTTTTGAAACACCACATTTTTGAGATTTTGAAATTCATTTGTAGCTTTTGCAAAAATTGCTGTATGCATTTTATTTTATCTGAACAAGATAGCCCAAACAGAATAGAACTTGACTCGTCCATTTGTGATGACAAACATGTCACTGCTGCTGCACACTTCCGGTTTGATTGTAACAATTAAAAAGTCAATTTGACGGTACTTTGCATTAATTTTCAATTTCCAAACTAGAATAGTGACGTCCAGTAGTAATACATAATCACTGAAAAAATCAATACCGTATCACAGATAATAAGGCGTACAAAACAGTGCGAACCTCCTTGTAAACTGCATGCAAAAAGCTGAATTTCAATCATTTAGCTGCTGGTAGTGTTTGTCATCATACTATTACGTAACAGAAAAAAGGAGTCTGATTGAAGCGAATCATTTAAAGTGTGTTTGTATTTAATCACAGCAGTCAGAAACATTTTCATACAAACAAAAATACAAGTGGACGGCATCTCTGTGGAATATTTCATATTGTAGGAAAAATGTGACTTTTTGAAATGAGGGTACCTTTACACTAGCATCGTCTGTGGAAAACGAACCACTCATTTTTAAATGAAATGACATGCAGAGTTTATGCCGGACATTGGTTGATTTAGATAAGCATGACTTTTGTATAAACTAATCTTACTTTTAAAACTAACAAAAAAACGGTAGATTAAGGTGACCAATTAGAAATTTTGCTCAGTGTACACATGTACATGTTTACAGTGTGAAGTATATTCTGCTCGACAATTCATTGTTAAGCCCATTCCAGAAAACCTAAAAGCGAGATATTTCATAAGGCTCTATGACTATTAGTAACATCCTTTTAAAGATAGCGTTTGGTGCACATCTTGGATTTGAGAATGGTTTCCGCAACGAAAACCCGCCTTCAAAGATATATTTCATAATTTTCCATGGCGTACATTGAGTTAAATACAATAAAGATGGCATCTGGCGGCCATCTTTGATAAGGTTATTTGAGATCCTCACAATGCAAAAATGCACGCAGAATTGGATTCCTCATGCCCGAAAGCTTCTAAAATGACAAACTGTACATGTACAACAGTTAGTGACAAATATTGGAGTTTTTTTTTCTACAAAAAGGATTTTGATTTATTTCGTCTGGAAAAAATCGTATTCTTGTGTTTTTTTTTGTGTTTTGACTATATATGTTATAAGCCCCTGTTACAATTTACCTTGATAGCCAAGAGTCAATTATCAGGGTGTTTATAGTTTATTTACAGCTTTATTTGATCTCGACTCACCAAAGTTCTACAGCGACTTGTACATGTAACCATAACTAGTTTTCACACATTTTATTAAAAACAGAAAACAGTTAAGGAAGAAGAAGAAAGAAAGTCAGACCTCTGTCTCTTGTCCATTGTGAAATGAAGGATCATTCAAAGAATGACTAAGATCTTGAGGTCTCCAGGAAAAGAGAAATCATAACCAGTTATGCAGGGTTTACCAGTTCTCTTGTCGCCCTTTTCAGTAAGGTTAAATTCACTTTATGTCAAGAATCCTGGATGGGTTTATTTATATTTGTATTATATTTGGAGGGTATTATTTATCTTTATCAAATCATTATTATTAAGGAGCATTTTATCTTTACATATTTTTATTTTCTATTGTCATTTTTGACTTCTGCTGATGTTTACGTTGCTATAAATTTGTATTTAGCAAATTCTTAAATGGTGCCCAAGCTTCTAAGAACTTTTGCAATTCATTTCTTTGTATTGCAATTTCTCTTAGCCTTTAAAATAGTGAGTAAACATTTATCTTAAATTCCAAAAAAAATGGAAATGAGGACATTTTATTAACCTATTATTATGTTAACGTTGCGCCCGCTATAAGCCGAAACATATGTTAGGCTTAACGGACCTAACGTCATTGTAACGTTGGTTGCTATGTTAAAATGTAGAAGCGACGGGCGCACCAGAAGTCGCCATCGAGCCATTGAGGAGGCTTGCAGAAAAATGGACAGCTGCATGGACATTGTGCTAGAAGTACTATACAATTTCTCTGATTTCTATCTGGAAAATAATGATCTACAGAAAAGTCATAAAATAGTCTGCGAAACGGAAAAAAATTGAAGAACAGATTTATTCAGCACACAAAGCCAAACGCGATTATCTGGACTCCAAAAGGGACGATCGATCAAACATATTGTCAATTGATCTTAAAGAAAAAATAAACATTTGTGACAGTCGAACAGAAAGGAGGCAAACATCTTTAATGGAGGTATCACGGACAAATAATGAGGTAACGTCTTCCAATTTTAAAAGCATATTAGAGCCCCATGTTACCACAGATCTTAAAAGAAACACCTATTCGCTGTAACCCTATATTCAGTGAACATGAACGCAATACGCACGAGCACGGACCGCTGACGTTTAACGAGATACCGAATGTAAATAATGGACGTCCTCTTACTGGGAAGTCAATACGGGTATGCAAACTGTAAAAACACTATCTCTAAACAGGATGTCCAGTCATCAGGAGTACACGCGAACGCTGCCTCATTTCAAACACATTACGAAGCCAAATACGCAGCATCGCCGTTGTTCAGCAAGGAAACGCCGACTATAGGACATGACCTTTGGAGGCAGTTAAAACGCGTAGAAATACCTGTTTTTACTGGAGATAAGAGAACATATTCGAACTGGAAGGCCGCTTTTCTAGCTTGTATTGATAGTGCCCCAGCAACTCCAGAATACAAATTACTACAACTGAGACAATATCTTGCTGGAGAGGCCCTTAAATCAATAGAAAATTTGGGACATTCTGCAGTAGCGTACGATGCAGCAAAGGAGCGACTGGAGCGGAAGTTTGGTGGTAATGTTGCCAAATCGCTATATACCTGGATGAGATAGAGTGGTTCCAACAAATACGACTCGGAAATGCTAGGGGTCTCGAACAGTATGCTGATTTGCTGGACGTAGCAATGATAAATCTTCAAGAAGCAGGCGAATGCCACGAACTCGGAACAGGGTCATTATACACCAAGTTGCAGAGAAAACATCCAAAAAGCATGCTGGTGCGCTATCACCGTTGGATATTCGAAAATTGCCAGACAGAATCAGTCCTTTCTTTACGATCCTGAATTATTCAAGAATCAGAATTTCAGATAAAAGCTTCTGAGACAGTCCATGGATTCAATGGTGACAACGAATATACGCAAACGACGCGACCAGTACCAAGATACAGAAACCAGCGAACACTGTTTGGTGAGACAGGTAACAACCGTGGTCAGAGCATGTCTCCCTGTCAGGTATGTGATAAACAACACAAAATTTATCTTGTAATGATTTCATACTAAAGAGTATACCAGAGCGTTGGAACATTGCATGAAAGTTCCAGCTGCTTACGAGATACGCACTACGGAAAAAACATGCACAAGAAGCCGTCAGTGTGGGATAGACGCATGCCAACAATTGCATCATAGACTGCTACACCAAGAGTATCGTAAGTCAGGTGCTACCGATGTAACAATGTTGTCATCGAGCAAAATAGCATCGAAGGTTGTTGATATGACAGAACTGAACCATATACCACATGGATCAAGTTATCTCCCCCTGGATTCACTTACATTCCATTTGGAGGGGAAGGAGCAAGAAAATGAAACAACTTTGATGGCCAAAGATGATTATCAACCTGATTTCATTGCCCTTCGCACAGTTCCCATAATGGTGAAGAGCGGTGATAAGTCAATAAAGGTAAATGCTTTGTAAGATGATGGCAGTACCAAAACTTATATTAATTTGGATGTAGCTGCTGAGCTTGGTCTACATGGCAAAACCGAATGTTTGACAGTAAATGTGTTGAATGGGCTGATAAAAAAACATTTAATACCAGACCAATCAAAGTTCTGTTAGAAAGTTTATGTGGCAATGTGAGAACTAATGTCACAGCATTTACGCCCCTTGGATTGACCTGTATCTGGACTCCAGGATCAAATAAACAACCAAAATTACTGACACGGTTTTCAAGTACATTTTTCGTGCATGATCAAACAGAATTAGAAAATAAATGAATATGAATCTCAAAAAAGTTTTGGGAGATTGAAGATACGCCATCATCAAAGGAACAACCAATCATTCGAGTGGAAGAAAAGTCAGCACAGAACAAACTTGCAACGTCACTTTGGTATGATGATCAAATGTACCGCGTTGGAATCCCATGGCAAGAAGACAAAACCAAGTTACCAGATAATTATAAAATGGCACTACAAAGGCTGGAAAACGCTGAAAAGAAACTTCAGCGTTCACCTCACTTAGCAACTGCATATCAGCAAGTGATTGAAAGTTACATCCAGAAGGGCTATGTGAGAAAAGTACCAGAACAGGAACAGTCAAATTCGAAACGGTTTTGCCGTATTTTCCAGTAATAAGACCAGATAAAGATACTACAAAGATCAGGATTGCTTTTGATGCTTCGGCCAAGTGTCATGGTGCTTCACTCAACGACGCCATACACCAAGGGCCTAAGCTGCAACAAGATCTGTTTGATATATTGCTGCGTTTTAGAAGGTACCCAGTGGCCCTAGTATGTGACAAAGCTGAGATGTACTTAAGAATTGGCATATCTCAAGAGGATAAAACCTTCCACAGGTTTTTATGGAGGGGAAGCAATTACAGTCATAAACCGGATTTCTATGAGTTCGACAGAGTGGTATTTGGCTTAAATTCTTCACCTTTTCAAGCCCAGTATGTGTTAAGGCAGCACGCTAAGAAATTCCAAGGTGACTACCCTATGGCAGCTGAGACCATCCTTCACTCAACTTACATGGATGATTCTATGTACTCAATACAGAATGAAGAAAGTGCTATAAACCTTTACCAGCAACTCTCTCAATTGTTGTCAACAGCCGGAATGTACGCTCGAAAATGGCTCTAATTCATCACCAGTGTTGGAACACGTTCAGTTATGAGACCAGAAGTTAGAGGTAGATATAGATACCGATCCACTGCCATGTGTTAAAACGCTTGGAGTGAGGTAGCAAGCCACTGAGGACGCATTTACATTCAAAGAAAACGCACCAGAAGACGCTATGGTGTATGCCAAACGGATTTTTCTAAAAAAAGCTACACTCTTTGACCCTATTGGGTTTCCAGCGCCTTTCACAATTAGAGCAAATATGTTACTACATGACATGCGGACAGCGAGTCTAGAGTGAAACGATGAATTAAGCGAAACGCTAGAGATATCTGCACGTGCATGGTTCAAAGAACTTAGTGATTTACACCAGCTTCAAATTCCACGATGTCTTCAGGACAAATCAAAAATGCTTCGTAGCATGTCATTACAAACCTTTGTGGATGCTTCTGAAAGTGCAAACGGATCAGTCGTGTACTCAAGATGTGCCTATGAAGATGGTTTAATCTCTAGCAACATAATAGCAGCAAAACCACACGTAGCACCAAACACAGCAACAAGCATCCCTAGGTTGGAACTGATGGGTGCTGTAATTGGCGTTAGGCTAACATCAAGGATAGCAAAGGTTGTCAATGTACATATGAACGATTGAATTTTCTGGTCTGACAGCTTCAATGTGTTATGGTGAGTTCGGGGTAGGAGACGCGAATTCAAGCCTTTTATAGCTAATAGGGTAGGCGAGATCCAAACTAGTACATGGCCTGAACAGTTGCGGTATATTCCTACAGCCCAGAATCCTGCAGATTGTATTACAAGAGGAATGATTGCGGCAAACTTAGTTAAAAGTGACACATGGTGGAGAGTACCCGAATTTTTAAGACAAGGTGAGGAAAAATGGCCTGCAAGCAAATCCTTTGAAAAACCAACTGGAGATGTAGAGTTGAAGAGATGTGCGACTACCACATTAAATATTCAAGCATCGCCATTCATGGATAGAGCATACTTAACTGTTGCCTTAGAAGCTGACAATTTGAATTTCCCACTAGATTCAAGCCACTTCTCAAGCTGGTTACGGTTGCGAATAGTTCTCTCTTGGGTCAATCGATTCATCAACAATTGTCAAAAGTTCCGGACAGACAGGGAATATGGGGAATTACTGTCTAAAGAGCTGAAAAATGCTTAACTTCAGCTTATTAGATATGCAGAGCAAACAGAGTTTCCGGATGAATGGGCAGCCTTTTCACGGGGACGACAGTTATCGTCAAACAGCAAGATTATAGCACTACAACCAAAGATAGACGACGATGGACTTTTAAGGTCAGACCGGCGTTTACAGAATACAAAGTTCCTGTCTTTCTATGTTCGTTAAACAGTCATACTACCACGAAACAGTAGAATAACAAAACTCACTGTGAAGGAATTCCATGAAATGGGTAACCATGCATCAGAGACCAACCAGACTCTAGCAGCACTATCAACTAGATATTGGATTGTTTCTGCACGTGAAGTGATACGCCAATGGGAGAAAGAATGCATGGAATGCAGACGACGAAAGGGAAAATCCTGTGAGCAGATCATGGCGCCACTACCCTTATCAAGGCTAAAAACCTCAATAAGAGCATTTTCAAGGCCGGCAGTTGATTTTGGCGGTCCATACATCACTGTACAAGGTCGGGGAAAAATCGCCAAAAGAGGTACCAATGTCTTTTTACTTGTCTGGCAACCAGAGCAGTACACCTGGAAATAGCTTATGGACTCGACACATCCTCATTCTTTAACGCGTTTTATCGAATGGTCAATCGCAGAGGACTTCCTGCAGAAATGTACTCTGACAATGCAACAAATTTCAAAGCCGCTGGCAAGGAATTTAAAGCGTTGCTCCTGCAATTAGATGAGGACAAAATCAAAGCATCGACATCAAACAAGGGGATAGTCTGGCACTTCACTCCACCACTTGCTCCACATTTCGGTGGGGTGCACGAATCTATGATAAAGTCAGCCATAAGATCACTTAACGCCATACTAGGGAATGCGGACATAACAGATGAGGAATTAATGGCAGCGCTAACCGGTGCAGAGGCACTTGTTAACTCTCGACTGCTTACATACCAATCTGCTAATCCACACGATGACAATTCATTGACCCCAAATCATTTTCTGCATGGTCATTTCGCTCCATCATCAGTCGACCACACACAGTACAATCTTCGAAAGAGATGGCGCCGGATCCAAGAGTTGGTTCGGCATTTTTGGCATAGATGGCTGCGTGAATGGATACCTACTCTTAGCGCTCGTAAGAAATGGCACAAACAACACCGTGACGTTCAAGTAGGTGAGATCGTCATAGTCATTTCACCTGACACTACACGAGGAAACTGGCCACTGGGAAGGATTGTTGGAGTTTACCCTGGGACAGATGGATGGGTGCGTGTCGCCAAGGTTCAAGTTGGAGAAGGTACTTTGGTTAGATCCGTAAATAAACTGTGTCCACTAGA
Source organism: Loripinus fragilis (assembly GCA_964019695.1). Taxonomy (NCBI): domain Eukaryota; kingdom Metazoa; phylum Mollusca; class Bivalvia; order Lucinida; family Lucinidae; genus Loripinus; species Loripinus fragilis. The sequence continues at coordinate 17,665,325 of OZ026529.1, read as the reverse complement.
GTGTGATATTTGATTGACGACAATTAACTTATACACGAATTCATGTTTGAGATTAACAAAACAACAACAACATTTGCTTAAGTTTTCTACTTCTATGAAATATATCTAGTAATATCAAGAAACAATTAAATTTATCAAAATACAATATTTTAAGGAGGGGAAGAATGGAAATGAGGACATTTTATTAACGTATTATTATGTTAACGTTGCGCCCGCTATAAGGCAAGACTTACGTTAGGCTTAACGGACCTAACGTCATTGTAACGTTGGTTGCTAGAAGCGACGGGCGCAGCAGAATTTGATTGCTGAAACTCATTATAGGAGTTTTGTTTTAATTTCGTACATCTTCCATAATCGGGAAGCATCGCAAGAACAAATGCCAAGTGCTGTTTGTGTGTTCCTCTGCAAATATTGATGTAATATTTTGCAACCCGCATTAAAAATTGAAAAGTATTGGAAGTGTTTGGGAGAAATTGCCTACCATAAAATTTCTTTCATTCAAAATTAGTGATACACTCATTTCTTGAATTTTTTCTGTTACTTCTTTTACGAATTGTTGTGTTTTAGAGCACTTCCTAAATAGATGTTCAATCAATTATTCATTAGTTCTGCAAAAAGAACAATTAGGACTGTCTATTGTTCTTATCTGGTAAAGAACTTTATTCGTGACTAAACTGTTATGGTTTATAAAGGTTTGAAACAATCTAAGCTTTGTACACTTTTGTTTTTTTGAAAGGAGCCATAAATATATATTCCCATGATTTTCGTCAATATGGTACAAACGGTTCCATTTATTTTATCCTGTTTGTTCGTCATTTTTCTTATTAAAAAGTTTATAGATGTTTTGGGAGCCTATCTTTTGTTTAAAGATTGATTGATTGAACTAGTTTTGGAATATTGGACCAGTTATATTTTTTCAAGTTTATTGATCAGTTTGGTTTTCTTCATAAGCTTTTCGGTACATTCAATAACTCCTTGATAATGTAGAAATTTTGTTTTGATTGATGTTGACTGACTAAATGCATTGAAATTGAGAAGATTACGTTCATTATCCATCAGATCCCAAATGAATCAAATTCCTTGATCTAACCATGACTTGTAGATGAAGCGTTTTCCCCCATACAGAAGTTTTTGTTGCAAATAAATGGTGTTTGATATGGATAGACGGAATTTGTCACAATCAACATTTAAGTGTTTCTGGAGATTTAATAGAGCTTAAAGTACATCCTTCAAAAAATATTTATAACATTTTTTTTAAAGTTGAATAAGTATAATCTAGACCACAACAAAACATTTTTATATTTGAATTTATTTTTATCAGTACTTGCCACTTGCTGCCTTTTTGTAGGATATGTCTTAGCCATGTGGTTTTTAGTGCCTGAGAAAAAGCATTCAAGTTTATCATATTTTCAGACAACCTTCAAACTACTGCTTAACTTTTACATATTGTTTCATTTTAGCTCTCCCAGTCCACAGAAGTCATAGAAAATGCAACTTATAATATTTGATATCTCTGTGTCCGGGTAAGGCAGGGAAATAAAGATAAATAGAAGATATTTACTTGTTTGAGGTGAATACCAAATATATTTCATCGAGTGTGTTGAAAACATCAGAATTTTCATGAGTGCGCAGCACGAATGAAATTTTCGATGTTTTCAACTCACGATATGAAATATATTTGGTTTTTACTAAACAAAAGTAAATTTTCTTTTTCTTTTTTACTGTTTTAAAAGATTTACAGTTAGTCAATTTGTTAACCATGCTTCAAAGCTAATCACAATAATGTAAAAGAAGGCAAAGGAGTATTTGTGACAGAATACCTGGATCAATCTACATGTACATGATCTATAGTCTTAATGACTTACAGATAAAAAGAAAATTGTTCAGCGTCAAAGTGCGAGACAAGTGACGTCATAAGCGACGTCATAAGTTGTTGATGATGTTGCGTAGCATAGTTTACATGCAATGTTTCACTCACTGAAGCGGGGGGGTGTTGAAAATTCAAAATCGAAAAATTTCAGCAAATCTGAATTAGTTTGGTACCAAAATGTTCCTCGTGTTCTAACTAAGAAAATGACTTCACACACTTGATGTTTTTGTTCACAAATAAGAAAGTTATAGGCGTTTGAACTTTCAAAGTGAGCTGCTTTAAGTGAATGGAAAAGGCAGAGGTGATCCGAAAAACGCTACAGTGAAAATATATGCTGATATCAACCACTAGTGATTGATATTATATCATTTCACTAGTGATTGATATCACTTTTATTTGTTTTTTATATGCATTGATTTCACTGCTAAGTATTAAATAAATGTGATTTAATGACAGATATTTTCCCTAAAGGGTAAGAAATCTTCTACGCCAAATTTTTATTGAGTTCTTTATGTGTGCTATTTTGTCCATGTAGTTTACACCTAGCATTTTATCTAGATCCACATTAAACGTTATCCCCAGTAATTTAAATTGTATTGTTCCCCATGAAAGTTTCCATCTTGTTTTTATTGCGCCTGTGCTGTATTTGTTTGCTCCTATTCAAATTACTTGTGTTTTATCAAAATCAGTTCTTAATCCTGATATGATTGCAAAAGTGTCAAGCTCAAGTAATGCCTCTTCAAGAGAAGTTTGTAAAAGGAACATGTATAATACCTTAGGAAGCCGTAATCTCACTCCAGAAGTTTTTTTACGTTCAGCAAAGGTAGCCAGCATACATACTATATGAACAAATTAAATTATTTGACAGTTAAATGCATTCTTTCTGTAACTCAAACTTTTATTTCTATATTTCTAAATTTGATATGGTAACATATATAACAGGCTGTCAGAGGCTAACATCTCAGCGAACATAATGAAAACATCTCATAAAAGACGCAGCTTAAAATTTTCTACAAGATAGTAAATGTCTGCGAAATTCCCTAGGGGGAGGTGAACCATTCTCAGCCATCAGTCTACTTGGAGTAAGTATTTCATCATTATTTGATGTCTACATAATTGACATTGTTAAACGGAATTATTGTTTATATTCACCATTCAGTGTATATTGTTCATTCAGCATTCAGAATCTCACAATTGAAATATTATTCAGCAGTAATAAGGGGAAATTGAGGCGTGAAATGTGCTTTCTAACAATGCGTAGCGCAGTCGGTAACGTGTTTGGCAACAGATGCGAGTCTGACTGCAGATCCAAGGGTCACGAGTTCGATCCCGACCCTATCCCATACTTTCGTGGAAATTGATAATGAAATAATTTCTGCGGTCATTCTCCTTCCTTCTGCTGAATCATTCAAGAAGGGTTGTTGTCAGTCACTAGTCTCCTTTTAATCTCAATAACTACCAATGATGATTAGCCATTATCACAGCAGTCATGAAATATCCAATCGATTATCAAGGCTCTGATTAGACTGCTAGTAGATGCAGCATGATCGGAGGCTACAACATACTTTTATTAGTTGGAAACCTCATGTCACATGTATGTTTATCTAATTTTAAACAGACAATGATGTGTTAAAATGAAATTAAAAAAACTAGCATCAATGTGTATCACACACAGATAACTTTGATGTACCCATATGACTCATGGAGAAAGCAAATACTTCAACCAGAACATGTCATCATCCATATTAGAACTTTAAAGATTCATTTTTTGAATTGTGGTGGACTTATTATTTTATTCATTTCTCATTCAATTAAAGTTTGTGGTCAACTCAATGTATAAATCAGTAAATACAGTTACCAATGACCTCTCTAAACCAAAACACATCTCGTTTGGGGATAGTCTCATGTTCCTGAAATTTCTCTTAAAATTCAAGCAACACTGGTTCAAGCTTCCCACATTACATTGCTGCTGATAATTACACGCCTGTGCTTATAGGTAGAATGGACATGCTTTTGCTAGTTTGGTTGAGCTGGTCCCTATGGTGTCAATCAAGTGTAAATAAATTAAACAATATAAGTTTCGATGTTTTCTATAAAAGAAAAGCTTGAATTATTAGGATATAGATAGATACATAAGATGATGCAGGCATAGATTTGCATATGATCTTTGCAATGAGCCTATCTGCTTTCTGAACAAGTAAATACACATCATTTTCCTGACTCGTACCATTTTCAGGAATTAGGTGACCTCCAGGTAGCATTATAGCAGCTTTGTTGTATAGCAATCAATTGTTTAATCAGTACCTGAATCAGGTTAATTGGTCAGTTTCTTCTGCTCCTGCATAGTGAAAGGATGTAAGATAGTGTGCTGACATTTTAAACTACCTTCACAACCCCCTAGTCTACCACCCGTCAAGTTTGTATCTTTGAGGGACCAGTGCAACCTACGTTTTTTGTTTAGCATACATGTTGAGCTACATTTAAATGTATTTTTATATTCCCCTGATATTTACGCCGATTAGCATCATATACGTGTTCTATGTGGTTCATGACTGGGTATAAAGTAGGTCAAGGAAAGACGTTGACGTTATATTGTGCATGATATTGTGTGGTTATTTACGCGTTTTGTGAAGCCTTGTAGTGTCATGCTCGAAATTGCCAGGTCCGTTATTTGTATGAAATGATTAATGATATTTTGTGCATGAACCCCGTTAAGGCTGAGCAATAATGATGGATGGTTGAAACGATTACGTGGGTGAGTTAACGTGTAACGCGATAAGGACGTAACGTTGTCACACGTGCTCGACCAGGTCTTGCACGGACTCTGACAGACGCGTTGCCGTTGTACCGGTTCATAAGATAATGAATAGTCCGTCTAAAGCAGCCAAAATGATGCGCGATATCATTTACCGTAGACCCCGCCTTAAGTATACCATTAACTTGGTTTCTTGGATCTTATGAATGACGTGCCGTCACTATATGCAAGCGTTTTGCAACAATAAATTAACTTTTTTATCATAAGTTGCAAATGATTTCATGTCGGTTTTAAAGCTGTTTTGAGCCATCTGTTCATGAGCACGTCCAGGCATTGACGCTTGAATAGCCCTGGGATTTGGATATAAATTGCATAATCGTTAGCTGCGACGAAATTTCGATAATCGTGCGTATACCATACAACGACACGTGTACTAACGAAACAGCTTTTCATAGAAACAAAGAGAAAAGTTTCATTTTTGGTCAGTGTATTTTCCATTTAGTCCTTAATATTGCATTCATATTGAAAAATATCTAAGTAACCTTTTCTAAAATGCTAAGTTAAACTTTTTGTTGTTGTAATATTTCTATACGTATATGTCAGGCATGGTGTCAAACATTAAAATATGTCACAAGCAACAATATGGTCATAAATGCAATAATTTCAGCATTATTTCTACTTCAGCAATTCGAAATAATATGACGAACTACGGAACGAGCTTTCTTATCACCCTTTACATACTGTCAACCGACTGTTAATTATGATTGAAATACAATTTGAACATTGGAAATTGTCCCGAAGTGAAGCTCAGAGAGTCGAAGGGAAGCACAACTAATGAACTATTTCTTCTTAAATAGAGGGCACGTTAATAATTTATGGCTATTCGAGACAGCCTTCTCGCCTTTGAATTTCACAACATGCCTTCCCATTTACTTTAGTTTAAATGAAAATTCGATAGTAGTAATGGTAGGCACTATGGGGCAATTTTTTTAAGCCTGAAAAGAACTTAGAATTTTTCAGGCTAAAAAATTGCCCCATAGATGCCTACCCTGGTAAGCTTGAGTGACTAGCTGTGAATAACTTAGTTTATTTTTAGGGGTATTTTGGTTGGGTCTATGATTGTGATAGTTTCCTGGTCATATTCACTGGTTGGGTTGTGATTATGATAGTTTCCTGGGCTATTGGGAAATAACTTAGTCATTTTTGAGGGGAATAAAGGTTCTGCTGTGGTGATATATAAAATAACTTAGTTAAATTCAGCTTTGAAGATAACTTAGTCATTTTAGGGGGTATAGTATGTGGTGATATATGGTGTGTGTAATAGTCAAGGCTACTAAGTACCATGCGTCTTAGAGTCTCTTGGTCAATTAAGACCTCAACTCCTAGAGGCATCACTCTGTAGCGTTAACTAGTGTATAGCTAGCCGTCTCAAGCTTACTACTACTGATTTTTTGAAAAGAACAACAAAGACTGGTGAACATTTCTATAACTTTATTGCCCCGCTAACTATAACTGATTACAATGACAGAGGATTAGGGCCGTCCCTCTGTTCATTGTTTACAATAATTTCCCTTAACATATTTACAACATATTATACATAGGATACTTCTTTGAAAGGTGATGTGAATAATTATGACATTTACAAGTCTGTATTCTGTGTTTGAATAAAAAGTCAGGAGGAGCCATGCGTCTCATTCCATTCTTGGATAGGATGACTCTGGCATAGTTATAGATGAACCACATCTCGATATCTCTGTCATTCTGGTATAAATCTTCTCCAGTTCCATATAGTTCTTGATGAATGGCTGTGTTTAGATCTAGTCCTTTGTTGAGCTGGTGAATGATGTAGATACACCAAATTCCACATGCTTTGCTCCATGGACTCTGTAAACATTCTGTGTTATGGATCCATCTTGTAGAGTTTCTTTCAATAAATGGTAGAACATATTGTTCTTCTGGTGGTCTTCCATATGAATCAAAGTAGATAACTTGATCTCTTCTGAAGTAGATAGCCACCCAATGTTCTCCTGGATCTGTGGATATATCTGTATTTACAATGTAAGCCTTCATATCCAGTGGTTTCTTCTCTGGTAGTAAATCCTTGGCACATACTTCTCCTTTCACAGGTATATTGTTTATGACTTTGATAAGTTCAACAGTGTTCATTTTTTATTCTGTTTCTGGGTTCTTCTCGTTTTCTTCAGTTTCCTTTTCTTCATAGGATTCTATGAGTTTCTTGGCCCAGTACGTCTTCCACTGTTCTGTTAAGTCACTTTGATTTTTCTTGAAGTACTGCCAGTTTTTATAGGCTTCTTGATTTTCTTCTGGCGTCAGGTGATTGATCCCTGTTGTAAAGTCCATAGGGTGTCGCAAACTGTCGCCATACAGATAGTTCCAGATTCTATCGTCAAAGTCTTTCATCACATCGTAGATGTTTAGGCCCTCTAAGGCTGGATCATGACATCCATAATCTTCAATCCATTCTCTTGGAGAAGTCCATAGACAAATATCGTGGTATTTCTGACTTGGGTGGTTCATTTTGCATCCATGACATTCATGCTTCGCACAGTCTCCAACTGCCATCTTTAGACAAGTCAATATGGCTTGTTTTAGAAGAGTCTTCATAAGACAATCAATATCCTCATTGTCTTCTACTTCTTTCAGTAAGGTACTCTTCTCATCTGATGGCTGGACTGTTGCACTGTATGCATCTGTTTGGTACATCAAATCCTGTTCAATGAAGTATCCTGCATTCATCTTTAGTAATCTGTGGTAACTTCTCTAAGTCCGTTGATTTCTATCAGGTTGTCAAACTCTGCATACACAGCACGTTGATCGTCTTGTCAAGTGATGTTGCAAACTGAAGCTCCAATCTGAGGTTCCCAGTTTTTATAGGGTGCAAATGAGACTGATCGGCTGCTTGATCTGGTGTCAAATCATATCCCCAAAAGCAGTAACCTCCTTTGTAATCTTCATAATCAATGTTGCAATTTTGGACCTGATTCTGACTTGCCAATGCTTGGTAAACTGATAGAAAAGATCTGAGATACTGATCATTTCCAAATCTAGGTTCAAATGGTTTTCCATAGACACTATGTCCATCACAAGTGACATCCATTTTACTTAGATTGAAATGTTGGAAAAAGAAAGGATTAGTTTCCAAAGTCCCATTAAATGCCTCATTTAATACTAAGCCAATAAAAACTCGTTTTGGAAGTTGACCAGTGAGAAGATGGTCTTCAATTTTAGATCTTGTGCCACTACTGATTGTAAAAGTTTTGACTTCAACTCTTCTGATCGGAAATTTAGCATTGTGATGAGCAATAGTTTGATTCAGTTCATTGCTAATGGCTAGTAGAAGCTGTACATTTCGTACTCTCAAGATAGCAGTATCAATTTTGATTTTTGCAGGAGAATTATCACTCATCAAACAAAACTGAGGAGATGATCGATTGAGTCTAAGTTTGAATTCTAAGCCATTAGGTAAATATTTTTCCTGCATAGCAAGATCCGAATGTAATTTACCCTGAAGCTCCACTGATTTGCTTTTTGCTACGCGTTTGCCACGATCAGTGATAGATGTATTTGTTATATCTTCAAAAGCTCCTGCTTCATCCTCAGACCAAAATTCTGCTGCTTTCAGTTGATTATCTTTGACATCAGAACCATAAGAAAACAAATTTTTAAGGTATGCTCTGTATGGATACGTGTCTGAATTATTCGTGATCAATTTATTGTTGATATACAAATCGATGCCACTGAACATACTGTGAAAAAAGTTGTTAATTGGAAATACTTTTGCACCAGTTTCAAGATCTTCACCCGTTTGCTGTAAGATTCTGAATTTGATATACAGATAGGCTTGAGACAAATCAGTGTAAAACTCGGTGTGAGGTGGAATTAGAAATTCAATGGGTGCATGATGACTATCAAGAGAAGCGATGGGATGATAATCATTCCACTGAGTGCCTTGCATGGTAGTCATGGTGGGTGGAATGGATTCCATATCCAATTCGGTTTTAGTGCAATCGCAAGAACCTTGTTGAATCATTTTTCGTCAAATATATCTTTTTCAAATACCAGACGTTTAATTGGATTAAACTTTTTTGCTCTGCTTTTAAAACCCCTCTTAACAGTTCGGTGTCTAGATTGAGACTGAGGCTTTTTGCGTTTTTGAGTTGAATTTATAGCCAACTGATTTATAGTAGACTGACCAAAAGATTTCAAAGCTGTTTTTCCTCTTTGTTTTAAAACTTTTTTTACATTTTCACCACTCACAATGTCTTTTAGAGCTTGAACCCCTTGATCTTTAGCTACTTTTTTCACGCTTTTTAAACTTGCTTTTGCGACAGGTTTTAAAATAGGAATCACTGTTCTCAATGCAGCTTTAAAAATGGATCCTAAACCATTGCCATATTGTCTTGAAACGCCTCTGTACACGGGAAAGTCTCCTTTCCCAGATTGAAGAGACATAATGCTTCTCGATTGTTTCAACATTATTCCTTCTGTCGAAAATGTAGTTTCACTAACGTTTTCCCAGAGATAAATGGCACATTTTCACCTGTATCACCTTTTATACTAATGTGCACCTGATCTATGAAAGATTTTGCCACTGGTACATAGTGTACATTGACAAATTCTTGATGTAAATGATTGTTTTCTCTTTTACTTTCAAATGGCAATACTCTCAAAATAGGTGCAGTAACATCACCAATAAATGTATAGCTTGCTAAATCAGAGTAAATGTAAAGTTGGTGAATTTTTGTATTTAAATCCACACCATATCTGAAAATGTATTTTTCATTTCCTAATGGTTTATCAAAATAATTTCTATCTACACCTAATATTTCTGCAATTGCCTTTGGAAAAATAATTTGGACTTTTGTAGGATCTTGAACATCAAGTTTGACTCGAGCACTGTTTTCACCATAAGTGATTGAAATGGTAGCATTGCTATTTTTCAGTGTCAGTCCATATCGAAAATTGATACTTTTTTGAATTTCTTCAACCAAATGGCGTGGAGAAGCATAATAACCATTTTGGATATAGATTTTTTGGTCTACATATGAATCATACTTTGTACAGTTATCAATGTCTTCACACATTTTTCTATCAATAAATCTTAAAATCACATAATTGTTTTCCTTAGTGATATTATTTACTTCAGTTGGAGTTATGACTTCTACCAAACCTACTTCCCAATTATCTTTTTCAATTTGTATGGAATGATCTAATTTCACTTTAAAGTCACATTGTGAATTTTTTGAAAATGTACTGAGTGAACTATCACTCAAGAGTGTCAAATAAAAGTTATTCATGGTTTGAGTTTGGGCGAATCTGTTTCGTCAGTAGAAATTGGATTAGTTTGTTTTCTAAATTTTAATCCTGGGGATGGTAGTATGTAACCAATAGAACTACTGAGTAGAATTAGCCACAATTCTTTATCTGGACTTCTCAGACTGATTTGAACTAATGATGTGATAATGATCATGTAAACAACAATGATCTGAGCAAAAAAAGTGAACCGATTTTTAACAATTCGATCACGACCTTCTGCAGATTGTACTGAAGCAGTGTCACCACGTACAAATGATCCTCTGAGATCCATTTTCATGCTTTTATACAAGATCAGATTCTAAAATCCAACTGTCAAATTTTGAAGGGTAACCTTTCCAGTGAACTTTAATTTCTTTCACCCACTTTTTTCCTACTTTACGTTTTCTGTGATCTAAAACAGAATCAATTTCGTAAATTTGCTCTTTCTCTACACGTTGTAACTCGTGTGAATAAAAAGTACCTTTGACCACTTCACCCTCAAGATCTTTTATTTTATAGGTGATAGGAATCTGAGTTTTGACCACTGCTAAAATTTGAAATAATTCTTGTGTCCAGTTTGGTAAATAACCTTTATCAAATGTGCGTTTTGTTTTATTGATACGCACAAAATCACCCACTTTGAATTTTGGTTTGACTTTTTTAGAATTCGATTTGCCATATAAGTTTTCTGACACCTGTGGTTCATTTTTAAGAGTCACAGACACAGGTGCACATTTAATACTTCGATGATAAGCGTGATTGTAACCATGTACTAATTTGGGAAGAATGTCTACATATCTCAAAGTGCGATGATGAGTAAAATATTTCCACATGCGAGTTTTCAAAGTTCTTTGAAAACGCTCGACAATACTGGCTTTGGTTTCAGGATTTTCAGTAGTGAAGAAATGAATCTTCTTAGTTTTCAAGAAATTTTGAAATTCTTTATTTTTGAATTCAGTTCCTTTATCTGTTTGCAAACTTTTTGGACATCGTCCACTTTTTAACACAGATTTGAAAGCAATTACTAAAGTTTTTCCAGTTTTATCTTTAATAGGTACCACCCATGCATATTTTGAAAAGACATCTATGATGCAAAGTAAATATCTATGCTTGTCATTGGACTTTGATAATTTTGATAAGTCTGCCAAATCTGCTTGCCACTGAGTATCAATTCCAGCCACTACCGTTTTGCGTCGCAAAAACTTTTTACGAATAGATTTATGTAAAGTATAAGTTTGTTGTTTTCTTAACCAGTCTCTAACATCTTGAAGTTTAACTTTTTTGGATGATTGTTTAGCAAGTTTGTACCAAGTTTGTTCACCTGCATACGCAGCAGGACTTTTAGGATTGTAATACAACTGTTCAAGCTTCATTGTAACTGAGCCATGGAGAAGAAAACTCTTCTTTTATACGTTTTTTGGTGGCAGATAAAAGTGCAGGGGATGAAAAATGGTCTTTGATACGTTTCCTAACACCCAAACTCTTTGCAGACCTGACAGAAACAGGAATACGACTTGCTGTTTTTCTGATAGTGCGTTTTTGTTTGGGAGTAATATAATCCGTTTCAGGAGTTTCTGGAGCACGATGCATCCAGTCCCACCTTTCCCTATTTCCAATCACATCTTGGGGAATATTCATGTCTCTTAAACCTTCTGCAAAAGCTTGCCAACCTGTAGGTTCACTGCCTTTACGATATCTAATGACATCATTGACCAAATCAATAATATTAGACCCTGGAATAGATTTGCCATAAAGTTTGACTGTACCATCATCTTCCCAGGACACATTTGGGTTATTTTTTAGAAGTGAAACTAAAAGCTGAGCTTTACGTTTCATGGTGGAGGGTACACTATCTATAACCAATTGATTCATTTTGGAAGAACTAGGGTCAGATGGTGAAAAAAGAGATGTTTCTTTTAAAGCTTTTTGATGAGCCATTTTAAATTTGTGTAAGGTCTGGCCATACAATTGAGATTTTTCAGCTTCAGACAAATCTTCATTGGCCATGACAGAAGATAAGTCTCTTTGAAGACTGGCTGTGGCAGATACATTAGGATCAGGAGGCAGTCTAGGTTTCTGAATTTGTTCCTCTTTCCAGCGTTTCATGTCTTCCCAAAGTTTAAATGGCACAACAGCCATTTTACGACCATCCATATTTTATTTTTTGATAATTTCACCCAAGACAGAACCTATGATAGGAGCAATTAAAGGTTTTAACAATAATCCTAACAAAGCTCCACCTTTTTTATTAATAATTTTCTTTTTTGTGTCAAGTGGAACTTGCTTAGAACTCAGTAAACGTATATGTTGCTTTCTAGCTCGTAACTGATTCTTTTGAGCATTTGTCAGACGTACATTGCCTTTTATAAGATTGATGCAACATTCCCCTACACAATCAATGACTTCTTTAGGAGATTCTTGAATCATTTTCTTACGACATTTATTGGATAAATGAGTCAATCCTTCCAAAAATGTACCATAAGTTTTAATCAGAGATTTTTTTCTCATTTTATTTTGCAATTTTCTACGACGTGTTGTTGTTACAGCCATGTTTATGAGTGTGTACAAACATTTGATGTACAGTCCTTTTATAGTTTTTTCTTAAAAATGAAGTCGTCGACGTTCAGAATGAGGTGGCGATGGATATTTGTTTGGATTTAACATGTGCATGGTAGCACCAAATCCATGTCTTTTTAACAAATCTTGTGCTCTCAAAGGAGTAAATCTTGCTAAATTTATGGACGATCGTCTTGCATTTGTGTTTGGAGAATCAAGACCTAAATTTTGCCATGAGGCAGGACTTTTACTTTTACGTTTTGTTACAAAACGATCATCAACCTTTCTTTTTTTCTGTTTTCTAGGTTTTTTCACTGATTTTTTCTTAGGATGTTTAGTTTTCTTGTTAAATTTTCTCATCAACTTATTTCCATCCCATCGAATCAGACTTCGAATGATCACACCACCAAAGAATCCACCACCTCCAGGTTTTAAAATGATACTGCGTTTGACTTCAGGGTCAACAATTGCACTTGCTAATTTTCGAACATCATCCTGATGTCTATCCATAAATTTTTGAGTTTGTTTAGGTAATTTTATCTTACCCTGAACAATTTTTCGAGCTGCCAATGAAAACCATTTGATCATTTCAATTAAACCAGCATTTAAGAGTGATTTTCTTTTATGACTATCATGTTCTCTGCTTAAATTATACAGAGCACGTATCAAATTAGCTGATGTTCGTTGAGCCATTTTGACACAAATGATGGATTTAAACTCAAACACACCTTTTTATACTCCTGGAAAATAGACAACAGGTCCTTGTTGATCTGATTTTGTAAACCAGTTTTGAAAAATTTGTGTTCTGAATCTAAGATAATCAGGTGTATTTGGTTTCAAATCGACCAATAAGTATCCGTGAGGTATAGATGTGGCATCGTTAAACGCATGAATCATATGGGGAGCTTGAAGTTGATTGGCCAATACTTTAATTTGCATCTTATCTCTTGGACTTTGAAATAAAACTAAATAATGAGCATTCAAACTGATGGTGCGAGAAGATTTACTTTGTTGAAATAAATTTTGTGTGATGTACACCACACTTGCATTTCTATGATGTCCTTTTCTTGTAAACCATAATTTAATTTTTTCTTCATCTTTATCTCCTAACATGTCATCAAAAATCACCAAGTGCGTTGCACTGGGATCGGTGACAATCTCATCTTCATCATCGGGAATACCTTGAATAAATTTGATATTTGACCCTTCACGTTCTTGTAAGATATTATAAGATTTTTGCCATTCCTTGTAACACCAAACAATACGTTGGGGTAAAATATCAAATAAATCTTCTTTAAACTCAATCATCTTTTTAACAAATTCAGTTTTACCCGATCCACTTGGACCAGAAATAAAAATATTAGAAGGATGTTTAAAAAACAAACTTCCAATATCTTGATTTGAGTCCAACTGGTGTGTAGAAAGGGCCATGTCTAACTGTGAAAAAATAACAAACACAACTTTATTTATACTCAAATTTTAATGAACATGAACCAACAGTTTAATACATAATTAAAAAAAACAGTTTAATATATCAAAAAAACTGTACAATACATGTTTATCAGACACAGCTCAGTACCGCTCTCCCGCTCTCCGAGGCACATCTATAGTAATACTAGAATAGACGTGCCGGAGAAGAGAGAGAGGCAGGTCATGCAAGTGATATCTTGAGATAGTGTATAGTGTATAATGGAAATTCAATAATGGAGTTTATAAATTATATGGCGGACACCTCAGTACATGTTTATTAGAAATAATACATGATCATCAGAACTACTCTATGCCAAATACCCATAAGGAACAGTAGATCCATCTCCAACAATGACACGCTTAGTATAAGTGAACCTATAAGTCTTGGATTGCAATTCAGTAGCCACAGTCTTGTCTTTATGTTTTCTGATCCGATGGTAGTTGACAGTTTCTCTGAAGTCTTTAGATTCTCCCTTCACCCAGTTGAGCATACGATCAAAGTGAATGACTTGAGATGTATTGTAATCTAAAGTGAGTCCTTTCACTTTGCAAGTTGATTTCCTCTTTCCATCTTTGTCTACAAATTCATAGCCATAGTTCTTTGGTCCCATGCCTACAAATTTTACAATTCTAGCATTGGGCACTTCATCTGTCCATTCTCCAAGCCTGTTGTTGACAATAGTAGGGTTCCATAAATGGGGCTTGTGATGATAAATGATAGAGTCTGTATCAAAGTAGAGTACACGTTCATTCAGCTTTTCCAAGATTCCATAGAGCTTCAATCTGGCTTGAGCAGTGACGAAGGCTGCGACAATCACATTACTGCAAGCATGTGGCTCCACACTAGATTCTGTATCGTCCCAGTTGACCAGTAGAAGATTTTCTCTGCAAATGTCCACATTCTTGACAATCTTGTTTGGATTCGTCACCAGATCAAAGAACTTGGAAGGTTCTGAGATATATTCTGTCTTGGTCATATTTTCTCTCTGTGCCAATTTTCCCCAGAGACTGTTTAACATGATCTTGGCAATAGCTCTCATTCCTTTATTCTTCTCAACATTCTCCAATCTGATTCCTTCAGCTTCAAAATAATCTTGCTTGAACTTGATCTTATCTTGCTCAGTCATGCACCAATCAGGGTATCAACTTGATTCTTGTTTGATTCTCAGTAAAGTATCGATATAGCCAGCAAAAATCCCTCCTTCTCCAGATGCTTTATCATATTGAGCTGTCTCTGAGAAATGCCAGACTTCATACACGTCCAATAATTTGTAACCCCTGTCCAAAGCCTCAAACAATTCGATGGTAACCCAAGTCCCTGTAAAACTTCTATCTTCTTCTTGTAAATGAGTACATCTCATATGAGGATCTGTCTTTTCAGCACAACTTCTACACAATGGAAACATCAATTTCTGACTGCATTTCTGAGGAAGTACTGGATGGTACAAATTGGTGGGTGGTAACACTTTACACTTGATCAATCCACAGTACTGTCTGATGTTGTCTTTATCAATGTTCTCTTGAGAATAGATGGTGGGATGTCCAAGTGGAAACAGTCCGTACTTGCAAATAGTTGGATAGAGTGAACACACATCGATGTACTTGATTTCTTCATTGGAGGATTCATCGATTTCCTGATAGAGTTTGGTCGAGTTAGTTCTTCCACCAAATAAAGCATCTCTTGGTATCAAAGGGTCTAAGTTTGTAAATTCTGAGTCCACCAAAGATCTAAAGTCTGGATCTTCCTTGTATCTCTTGTCATAGTCACATTCCCAAAGTTCCACCAGCTGATATCCAGCTTTTCTTAACTCTTCACTCTTGCCAATAGTCAAAATATACAACTGATGCATGGTCAAACACTGATGATGTTGAACTCTGTTTCTGTCTGGAAAATGAGTAGGGCATCCATGCCAGTAACATCCATAGAATTCAAATACGGTTCGAGATTCTTCATGGTAGCCATCCACATAATGTCCATTGATTCTTTGCTCACCACCATTCAATGCATGTTTGATCTCAATACCACGTGTCTTAGCTTCACTTTGAATCCATCTTACAGCTTTGATAGAGTAGTTCTTTTGATTAGGATAACCTTCAGGTGGGATGATGGCAATACTGTTTTCAGGCATATGATTTTTTCTCCATACTTTTGAACAAGCTTGAGCGATAGTGCAAGCTTCAAACAAAGGATCGAGTCCACTAATGTTGATCAATTCTCGTCTGAAACAAGCACATCCTCGTCTTAAAATATCAACATCACTACGACAGTATTCTTCCATCTCCTGTCTGAAGTCAAATATAGCACCACTCTCAATTTTCCCTTTATGCCAAGCTAAAAATATCTCACGATCCTTGACAGACATCTGACCAGGATTGTACATGTCCACAGGAAAGTAAGGTCCCACATACTTTTGGTTTGCCAGTGTATTTGCAAGATGAGGAAAGTAACCTTTCTTCATCTCTGTCAAGCCAAATGTATCTGGGAAATTAGCCAGTCTCATATGCAAAAACTGATAAGAATCAAGGAATGTAACACGTCCTACTTTCATTCTAAGTATAGTATTTCCATTCATGATTACTTCAGGTTTCACTGTACCATATTCTAAGATATAGTGTAAGATGAACTGACCATCATATCCTCCAAAATTATGTGCAATACATGTCACTCCTTTATTCTTATCTCCTAAAATCCAATTGCAAAATTGTGGTAAAGTATCTATGCCTTCAAAGATAAATTCTCTCAGACCTGCTTGTGTCGAACAAGTTTGACAAAATATATCTATAGGCAAATCCATGCAATCATCACAAGCTTTATGAGCAACACAGAAATTCACCTGATGTGTACCTGTTTCTTGATTTGACTCGAAATCAAAGAAGATGAAACGAGTTTTCTTAGGTTGAGAAACCTCTTCTTCTCCTTCATTTTCAGTCAACTCAGATTTACATTCATAACATTGAATATAGCATTGATGATTGGGTCCAACAATTTCTTTACAATTCCTACATTTTCTCTGTCCTGGACACACATGATTTTTCTTATTGCCCACAATCCTAAAATTACATTTACCACAATTATACACAAGTTGACAAATAGATTTTTGCTGCTTAGATTTCATTGCCTTATGCTTAGCAAAACAGTCTCTACTACGAAAAGTCCTTTTACAGTCCATACAACGAGTTTTTTGTCCAGGAATACAAGGAATGTCACTATAGCAATCTTCACATTCATCAGCACATCTGTGGGCACCTCTCTGGTTATATCCAACATCACAATACTCGCAGTAATAGCTAGCACCAAGAAATCCTGTCACCTTGGTAATCGCATCATAGTGATCTACTCCATTAAAGTAAATATGGATCACCTTCGTCTCAGACTTCTTCTTGAACTGAAGTGGGAATATTAGTCCATCTTTAGGATACTGAGAATGGACTTTGATCAAGTACTTGGGAGCAAGTACTGATTGGATCTTCTTGTATTCCTCAATACCACAAGGCTTGGTATGAGGAATCTTGGCTTGATCCAGTAACTTCATCGCTTCTCTGGTCTGCATAGGTCGATCTGACTTTCGAAGCTGTACCCAACTCTTCTTCCAAGACTCTGAGTCATCTTTGTCCACATTGCATTTCGCCACCACCACAGCTCTCGCCATACACATCACATCTTTGGTATTGTTGATCTGGATAATACTTCTTTTGTTGATACTCATATTTTCTGACTCAAAATAAAGTCCAGCATGTAATGGTTTACGTCCGCTGCCTACTGGAAGTCTCACCACTGTGACTTGAATAGTCATCTGTCCATCATTGATGCGAAAATTCTCATTGGACTGGAGCACTTTCATAATCTCTTCTAACACAGCTTCTCCAGTCATAGCTGAGACATCTCTCCATGTCACAAAGACACCCAGTTTCAATCCAGGATGAAGAATAGTCATCCGCATCTTATCATTGGACTCCATCTGGCATCGTTCTTTAATGTCTTCAACCAGCCGATCAAACAATCTTGATATGAACTGATATGGCGAAACATTGTCAGGGAAAGTCTTGATGTTGAGTTGAAATTCTTTCCCTTGAGCTCGAAATAATCTAGACTTCTTCTCGTTGACTGCCTTGATAGTGAAATAAGAAGTCAAATCTTCATCATCTTCATCGTCTGAATACATAGTCATAGCTCTTCTTTTCCTTGGTGGTGGTCTAATATCATCTTCATCATCTGAGCTCTCTGTGTCTGAATAATCCACCAATTTCGGTTTAGGCTCTTCATCATCAGAAGTGGGTGGGGTATTATCTCTCTGTCGTTTAACCATCTTGACTGTTCGAAGTTTAGTAGTGAAATGAGGCTGCAATGGGAATGCGAACTCAATTTATACTGGAAAAACCCAGATTTTTTCTGAAATCAACAGCACCCTATAAAAGCTTAGAACAATTGCTATCTTATCACATTAGAAATAATTCATTTGCAGGTAACACATAAAGAGAGCAAATCAGTTATGGCATATCAACTACCGACAGAAATACAACATATGATATGGACTTATTCGATGTACAATTCAGCTAAAGGGTTAGGATTCAGGAAG
Source organism: Loripinus fragilis (assembly GCA_964019695.1). Lineage (NCBI taxonomy): Eukaryota > Metazoa > Mollusca > Bivalvia > Lucinida > Lucinidae > Loripinus > Loripinus fragilis. Next base: position 17,646,781 of record OZ026529.1, on the reverse strand, counting down.
CAAATTCAAGAAGGATGGTTTAAACTTAGGTTGAGACGCTTGTCAAATGCTTTAGAGACTAAATCTCAGGATATCTATCACCAAGAACTAGGCCAACTACTTCTAAGCATGGACGAATTAATAAATCTTCCTGGCGAGATGCGCTTAAGATTTCATACGGAGATGCTCAAGATACATTACTCCAAATTTCACAGTATTGATAAAGCTCGTGTTTGGGTTGTAAGAATGAAGAATTTGACAATGGATAAACTTTACTCTATTCGTACTCGTGACACAGATATCAAGTATTTTTTGAATGGAATTATCTATGACAGTAATAAGTTTTATGGATGTTTGTACTTAAAGGAAGAAACTCCTAAACATCAGGTCCAATGGTTATTGTCTGCATGGAATACTGAAGATGTATCTTTATCTGTGGCATCTTCAACAGCTGCAGGGATTAACCACTTTATAACCAGTGAACTGATTAGGTATATAAACAGACCAGATTCATATAACGTTGCCATTGGACATTATACTCCAAGACAGATAGAACCACAAATTATTTTGAAGTTTCCAAGTCGTGAATCTGATTATCTGCTGAATAACTGAATATGTATACGATCACCAAAAGTCTACCCGTGTGCTTAGATCAAATTTTACATTTTGATGTCTACAAAATAACTTTAGACCACATCTTATCATTAGAACCATCCAGTGCCGAGTTTTTGAAAACGAGAGCAGGAATCAAGAACTGGTTAAACCGATTTGAGACATTTGATACATTCAGATTTTGGACTAAACGTAATGCTAGAAAGATGTTGAGAATCATTGATGACACTCCTGTCACCTATATGGATTGGGTAACTTATGTGGCAAACAGCGAAAGTGTGATTTCTCACATCGAAGCAGTATTGAAAGAAATTCAACAAGCCTCAGAAGAAGAAGATATGGATTATGAAGATCTCATTTCAAACATAGATAGCTTGATCACGATATAAAAAGAATGATCAAGTCATTTTGATCATCATATCTGAGCTCAACATCATGGAAGAAGCAAGAGAGAAGAAATATTTGGAAATTCCACTTTCCAAGATATTGAAGTTCAGACCTTATAGAAGATTATTGTTCTGCATTTACATCTTGTTTTCTCATGATGAGATCACTTTGGAAGAGATTCAACAGAAACTCAATAGTCCTGAAACTTTTGAAGATTTCAAGAGACTTTGGTGGATCAGTATCAGTTATTTGATGGAAAAAGAGACACTGATCACATTTGAGAATTGGAAAAGATGTGTCGCTGACAATCCTAGTGTGATCGAATTTCTCTACAATCATAGAAGAGACAAAACTATTTCTGGACTATAAATAGGTGGACACCAGTGAGAGAGAATCATTTCACTTCTGACTTTCAAAGAGTAAAGATGGCAAACAGTAGAGATCCAAGGATGGCTAAAGTCTATGATAAGAAGAGCACCTACTATCATTGTGTATCATTGAAGAAACTTTTATCTCAAGAGGAACAAGCTTTGATGCAGCCATTAGAAGATAGTTTGAGACAACAAGACAAGTTGAGACCACCTTATGGAGAATGTCACCATTGTCATGATACGGGACATTGGATTGGAGATTGTGCAGAGGCTAAGAAATTAAGAGAACAACAGATGTCTACCGATAAGAAGAAGCCTGCATATGGACAATGTTTTATCTGTGGACTTACAGATCATTGGGCTCCAAATTGTCCTAAGAGAGAAGAGGATTTTACATCTCAACAGTCTTCTATATCTACAGAGAAGCAACAGTCTTCAGTATCTACAGTGAAGCCTTCAAGGAAACGAAAGGCTCCTGAACCAGATATATCTGATATCAGTCCTAAGAGAAGACGCTTGGATACTCGTTCGACAGCTATCCGTACAAAGACAGGGAAGAAGCCATATTGTTTCATTTGTAAATCAGACTCTCACTCACCTCGATCCTGTACAGAGATGGTGGCGGAGAACTGGGATAAACCAATTTCTAGTGATGAACCAGACAGTGACTCTATAGTGCATATTCATTAAAGACTGGACTTAAAGGATTTATAGTGACGATCAGTTCTGTTTTTAAGATAGTGTAAGTTGTAAATAAAATTACGGTGTTGAATTTGTGTTTGTTTTTTTTATTTATGTGGTTATTCTTTAACGAAACTAATTGAGTAGCCCTAAAAAGGACTGTTTGTTTTAAAGTCTCCTAAGTAACAAAATATTTCTTACTTAGAAGATTTTAAAATAGGTTGAACAATGGCTACAGGTTTTCTGGAACCAATCCCTCTACGAGCAAGAAATTGCTCTAATCCCAACTTATTTTGCTGCCTCTCCACCTCTTTCCAATCTTTTCGCTGCAAAGCAGCACACAACTTAGTCAAACTGAATTTTTCAAAGAACTTCATTTTTTAAGAGAGGCACAAAGTACGTTGGGTTATATAGTTGGATAAGTGGATTGACCTATATTCTACTCCTACGCTAGAGAGAGCAACTTTAATCTGATTGGTCCATTTAAAGATCACGCCATAATCACCCCATTACTGTGAACATGGTTAGGAAATACTACAATCACACATATCTTAGGCATAGCCTTACATACAAAACTAAGTGCAACATATTAAGTTATTCTTTCTTGAAGAAATGGGTGGCCCTGAAAAGGGCCGGTTTGGTGGTTATATTACCACAAAGGCAAAAATTTAGGAGCAGGGGCATCTACTGGGGCGGCCACCACAGGCAGGGCATCGCACAGCCCACTGTTCTACAGTTATAGTTCTTCTCACTGGTATGTAGAAGGGTGGATGGTCTGCTTCCGCATCCCAATCCTCAGAAGGTTGAGGTGTGGGGGAAGAATTATCCCCCCAATCTTCCTCCTCGTCACTGATAGTTTCCACCTTCACTTCCATTTTCGCATCATTAATCAAATTTTCGACCCTTCGACTCATCTCCAACATCTTTTGATGATTCTCAATCATTTGCAGAAGAATTTCACCCGTATCCTTCACAGCATTCACCGTCTCCAGTAGCCTTCTAGTAGCATCAACCATAGCCTTGCCCTGCTCCTCCAAATCCTCCAAACGCGAATCCAAATTGCAAGCCATTTTGTTGTTGTTGTGTAACACAAGAACAGAATGAAGAATTTGAGATTTGAAACGAGCTTTTATAGTTTTCAAAGGGATTGACCTACATTGAACTCCTACGCTAGAGAGAGCAACAATACACTGATTGGTCAGTTCATTTATTTTCACCCAATCAGAGTTGCCTTGATTTCTTGAAACGCGGGAACTTTAAACTAGGTCAATCCGCTTGACAAGTATAAAAGGCTTGAACACACTACACTTTCACCATTCATAATCATGGAGCCATCACTGACAATAGATGATATGATCAACAATCCTGACCTTTTGCTATCAGCAGTGAATGAGACATTTGCTAGCGATACGTCACAACAGTATTATACGCCACAAACACCCTCAGCGTATATGCATCAACCTGTTCAACAGATGCTGCAAAAACAACAGTCAAAGACTCAAGTCATTGAAGTCTTACTCAAAGAACTAAATGAGTTAAGATCTAGAGTGAAGAACTTAGAAGAACTGTCTCAGCAACGTGCACAGCAGCAACCTTTAGAGATGCCATCCATCCAGATTCCCATTAGACTTGACATTACGACAAATGATCAAGACACCAGTCAAAACATAGGAGTTGGAAAAGCAACTAAGAAAATTAGAATTACTAAGAGGAAATGCTAAAAATCACCTAGACAATCAACAAACAGCCCTTTTCAGGGCTACCACTTCCCTAGAAAGAATACCACTAAACTTGCTAAATAATATACACTAGTTAATGCTACAGAGTGATGCCTCTAGGAGTTGAGGTCTTGATTGACCAAGAGACTCTAAGACGCATGGTACTTAGTAGCCTTGACTATAACACACATTAACACTACAGAGTGATTAAGGTCTTGATTGAGCAAGAAAAATTGCATAAATTAACAACACAGAACTCAATTTTTCACATGATATATTTTATTTAAAAAAGTTAAAACTTGTTTTTTTAAAAAAGTCATACTTGTTTTTTGTGACATTATCAGAATCTCATATACGTAATACATTACGTCATCGATTTTTATAAACCACTTCCACTTCTCCGAAAATCTAAAAATAGATTTTCCGGGAAATTGGAAAAGCACGCGACATTCTGACGTCATCACAATGACTGGTTCCCAGTTCCGCTATATGTTATATACTATTATTGATTTTTTTTTGCATTGGTTCCCTGGCACCCTCTCCCACTCTCCCAAGCTACGCGGCACGTCTATAGTAATACTAGAATAGACGTGCCGGAGAAAGAGAGACTATATAAAAATGAACCAGTAATTTATCACAACTGCACTTTTCTCGCAAAATAAACTATCTAATAATACTCAACGTATGACAGACCAGAAAAAAACTATCACAATCACAGATCAGCCTGCGCTTTTGAGCAAAAATAAACTAAGTTATTTTCAATAGTCCAGAAAACCATCACAATCACAGATCAGCCAGCGCTTTTCTCGCAAAATAAACTATCTAATAATACTCAACGTATGACAGACCAGAAAAAAACTATCACAATCACAGATCAGCCTGCGCTTTTGAGCAAAAATAAACTAAGTTATTTTCAATAGTCCAGAAAACCATCACAATCACAGATCAGCCAGCGCTTTTCTCGCAAAATAAACTATCTAATAATACTCAACGTAAGACAGACCAGAAAAAAACTATCACAATCACAGATCAGCCTGCGCTTTTGCGCAAAATAAACTTAGTTAATCTCAACAGTCCAGTAAACTATCACAATCATAGGCCCAACCAAAATACCCCTAAAATAAACTAAGTTATTCACAGCTAGTCACTCAAGCTTACCAGGGTAGGCATCTATGGGGCAATTTTTTAGCCTGAAAAATTCTAAGTTCTTTTCAGGCTTAAAAAAATTGCCCCATAGTGCCTACCATTACTACTTTCGATGATCGAAGTTTAAAAATCAATATTTCGTCTTAATATCCAGGTTTCGTATCAAGGGGTTCTGAATATAGTCTGACAATGTGTTTGTCATGGAGGTTTGTTTACAAATATGGCTATTACTTTTTTTCAAATTTTCAGGCCATGTGGTATCCAACTGTGTAAGGAGAGTGCAGTGTGATTCACCAAACGAAAGTTGTCATTTGGACTCATTTGCTTCAGCTCAGCAATCAAACTGTGAGACAACGTGTAAAGACAGAGCACTGTGCCGGATGTACTATTTTACAGGAAGCGTTTGTTCCTTGTATAGTTGTCAGGAATGTCGCTTCGAAGATAAATCTGGGCAGCATTTGATATATTACTGTACAACAGGTAATTCCTAATTTCTGACAGTCATTTTATTTAGGATGCTACATTCTCTGGCATTCCATTGACAAAGTCGTTTTGCGTGAACGATTACATAGCGAAAATGTATCCGAAAATCATTGGAAGCATTGCCTCAGGCCGCTTTGATGTTAATGTTCAAGTAATACAGCCGATTTTGATATTTATATATCTAATCTCACTCATAAAGTACCCCAAAATACGTTATTTGAAATAAGAAAATCACTTAAAAGAATGCCATATCTGGCTTAGACTGAAATGAATCAGACAAAATACCGCGTTTCATCGGTGTTTGCATTCATTATTTGGACATTGTTACACGTATTTACGTGTTCATTATCTGGCTGGCTAATTTCAGAGGATAAAATTATAGGAAACGAAAATGGTTTACCACTTAGATGAGATACCCCTAGATATTGGTTTCAGTTTAACTGGTCTGCTGCCTATGCACTGAGTGTATTGAAAATTCTTGTGCTTTCCTGGTATAAAGCCATATTTCGACTTTCAAGAACCTTGCATATATTAGTTATACGTCCATTGCTTTAAACGACGTCAACGTAAGATGTGGTAGCGTAATAAAACCGTTTTCACGAGAAATCGGTACTGGTCAAAAGATTGGATCGTTATGGCAGATAAAGGGGAAATGAGTCAAAAAACTATGGATATGTGTTTAATGCATTGTTTTAGAAAATACAGCATGCCTTTCTACCTTTCTTAAAACGAGTTTTTACAATTTGAAGGAAAATATGTGCAGTGCATATAAGTGTGTGTGTTTTTTTTTTTAAATCTGTAACATATAAAATTTGGAAAGATAAAATAATGTTTCATGCACCATTATAACGGCCACGCTTTGTTCTTTCATGTGGCATGTAGTTTAAATCCTAACGCGTTTGTGGATGGAGTTATGAATAGGTTTTCATTACATATTGGAATATTGAAAATTGTCCCAAAGGGTAGCTCAGAGAATCGCGGGGAAGCACAACTAATGAACTATTTCTGCTTATATTGAGGGCACTTTAATAGTTTGTGGCTATTCCAGACAGCCTTCTCGCCTTTGAATTTCACAACATGCCCTCCCTCTTACTTTAGTTTGAATGAGCATTTGATGATCGAAGTTTTTATAATCAACATTTCATCTTATAAAATCCAGGTTTCGTATCAAGCGGTTCTAAATATAGTCTGACAATATTTGTTTGTCATGGAGGTTTTGTTCACAAGTATGACTATTACATTTTTCAAATGTTCAGGTCATGTGGTATCCAACTGTGTAAGGAGAGTGCAGTGTGATTCACCTTTCGAAAGTTGTCCTTTGGACTCATTTGCTTCAGCTCAACAATCAACTTGTGAGGCAACGTGTAAAAGCACAGCACAGTGCCAGATGTACTATTTTACAGGAAGCTTTTGTTCCTTGTATAGTTGTCAGGAATGTCGCTTCAAAGATAAATCTGGGCAGCATTAGATGTTTTCCTGTACAACAGGTAAATTCCTTATTTCTGACAGTGATTTGATTTTAGATGCTTTATTCTCTGGCATTCCAGGGACAGAGTCGTTTTTGCGTGAACGATTACATAGCGAAAATGTTTCCGAAAATCATTTGTAGCGTTGCCTCTGGCCGCTTTGGTGTTCATTTTCAAGCAATACAGCCGATTTTGATATTTCCATATCTAATCTCACTCATAAAGTACCCCAAAACACGTTATTTGAGATACGAAAATAACTTAAAAGAATGTCATATCTGGCTAAGACTAAAATAAATAAACCAAAATACCGCGTTTCATCGATGTTTGCATTCAGATGTTTTATTTGGACATTGTAACACGTATTTACATGTTCATTATCTGGCTGACTTATTTCAGAGGATAAAAGTATAAGAAACGAAAATGGTATGCCACTAAGATGAGATACCCCTAGATATTGGTTTCAGTTTAACTGGTCTGCTGCCTATGCACTGTGTGTATTTAAACTTCTTGTCCTTTCCTGGTTTTAAGCCATATTTCTGACTTTCAAGAACCTTGCATATTTTAGTGAAACGTCCATTGCTTTAAACGACGTCAACGTAAGAGGTGGTAACGTAATAAAACCGTTTTCACGAGAAATCAGTACTGGTCAAAAGATCGGATCATTATAGCAGATAAAGGGGAAATGAGTCAGAAAACTATGGATATGTGTTTGATGCATATTATTTTTTTTTGTTTTAGAAAATACAGCATGCCTCTCTACCTTTCTTAAATCGAGTCTTAACAATTTGAAGGAAAATATGTGCAGTGTATATTAGTGTGTGTTTTTTTAAAAATCTGTAACTTATTAAATTTGGAAAGATAAAATAATGTTTCATGCACCATTATAACATAACGGTCACGCTTTGATCTTTCATGTAGCATATGGTATAAAATCCTAACGCGTTTGTGGGTGGAGTTATGGATGGGCTTTATTACATATTGAACCCCCCTCGTACAATTGGAATATTGAAACTTGTCCCAAAGTGTATCTCAGACAATAGTCTGACAATATTTGTTTGTCATTGAGGTTTTGTTCACAAGTATGACTATTACTTTTTTTCAAATTTTCAGGTCATGTGGTATCCAACTGTGAAAAGCAAACGCAATGTGATTCACCCTTCGCACATTGTCAATTTGACTCAGTTGCTTCAGCTCAACAACCAACCTGTGAGACAACGTGTAAAAACAAGGCACAGTGCAAGATGTACTATTTTACAGGAAGCCTTTGTTCCTTGTATAATTGTCAGGGATGTCGCTTTGATGGAAACTCTGGGCAGAATTTTGTATATTACTGTACACCAGGTAAATTCCTAATGTCTAATTTCTGACAGTCATTTTATTCAAGAAAATATCGGGTAGGATATAATGAAGCCCTGGTTATGAAACTAACACTATGTTCCAATAATGTGGCGCCTTCTCCTTCTTTATCAACAAATCTCTATAACCAGGTATATTTTGACCGTCCAGGCCAGGGTTAGTGATACAGGCTCGGATAATTAGGGTCAGACAAGGTTTATACTTAAGGAAAATAGAAACGCAACAAACACTTTGATTCATTGCATGCATACAATGTGATGCAAGTTTTAAGTGAAAATGATGTTAATTTATGTGAGTGGCAGATAACCGTCAAATAACGGCAGGTTCAGCGTAATTATCAATTACGCATGCACGTTGGTATGTGCGTAACCAGTCTGACCCTCGTAGTAAACTGTTGAAACATGGTCATTTAGAGCAAAATTTATATCAACAACTGGTTTGTTGTTTTTAAAACTCTTGGTATAGAGTGTGGATAGAAAATTATCAGCTGGTAACCTTCCTGTAGGATAAGTAAAGGATTAACTTCATAAACGTCAACTCTGAACAATGCGTTAAATGCGTACCCTTCCTTTTCTACCTGATTTTTATTCAATACAAGGATGTGTTCTTCAATAATTATAACTTTAGATCTTCAGACGTCAAGAAACCGCCAATTATGAAGTCATAATCCGCTGTCCTACATTTTAATAGTTTTCATAATGTGTATGCGTTTCTCCAATGAGTAAATAGTCCAGTGACAAAATTTGGGTCACAGTTGGCAAGTTTTGTGTTTAGTTTCAGCATGTAATCATGTGTTTCCATTTGAATCATGACATACTTTGTTTGGCCAACGTCAATATTAACATCCTGTTAGCATATTTCGACGGTATCTGAAAAAAACAGTATTCCAAGAAATCATGTCCTGATGCCTCTAGAGTCTCGTAATCATTATTCTGACCTTCTCCTCACACGTAAAGTTTTTATATGTTGTTATTCTATAGCGTAAATTCTAGCGTTAAAATGATATTTTGGTATTTCATCACATGCTACAAAAACTCAATTAGACATTTCCAAAGAGATTTTACCAAACCATCATTTAACCACGCAAATAGTATAACCCGTACGAAAACGTATAGTAATACTTTAGAAATACTATGACTGTAAAGTGAACAAGATTCTGGACAAGTATCTGATATTTTGTCTTATTTTCCAGCCATATTGACAGCAATACTACCGCAATAATAATAGGTAAAATATTTAAATTAGCAAGATTTTGTAGGTAGATCGAATTTCATGTAGCGAAAATCATTCTGATATTATTGTCGAGAGTATTGCCACAATTTCAGCCGTACTTTTAGCCAAAATACTTCTGGGATTCTAGCTATAAATAAAGCTGAAATTATTGCTATAATTTACACTTCTCGGATTGCTGTCAAGATCATGATGATTTATGCTGAAATTATTGCCATAATTATTGCTGAAATTCTGGCTTTAATTTTGCCTAACCTGTATGATATATTGTAAAATTCTCCTCTGGCGATTTCACCCTCTACTTCCGGTTTTGAATTGTCTCACCCTCTGAATCGTCTCGTGTTTCATAGAATGGTCTATTCCACATGAGGGGGTTAAATGTGTACACACTCAACCAAAGTAGAATTCCTGTGGTTGTTTTATGTTCCCTTTGAATCATCTCTTGTTTCATAGATATGTCTATTCCGCATGAGGGGATTCAATTAGCATGCTCATACAAAGAATTACAAAATCGAATTGTGTTAACTATTTATTTTACTAAACAAAGCTGGATTACTAGCGAAAACATGCATATATAACGAACATGGAATATTCCTAACGTTTCAACCAAAAGTCTAAGAATCTGCAGTATAATGGGAGTCCCCGAGCACCCGCATGGTGCTTATTTTATACTCAAAGATGATCACCGACAAAGTGAGGTAGCAATTTAAAAGAAGCATTCTAAAGATAACATAAACATACAATAGAAACAAATCCGAGGCCGGTGACGGGACCGACCTTTGCTATGCTGAAGATGAATAAGGGTAACACAGGATGCCGACTGGGTATGTGTTATGCGGGGGAACAACTATTATCAATCAAAGGACCATGAGGAACGACGGCCCGACCAGAAGGCAGACGACCAACGGCCCAAAGGGGTGAACCACCCAGACAAGCCAACCCACAGAGGGGAATTGCTACCGAAAATAATAGAGCAAACATGAGCGGGCCGACAGGGCCAAATATGGGCCCGTCCAGACGACAGAGACGTAGGAAACACGAACCCAATGGCCTGCCAGGACCCCCGGGGAACAGAGTCACATAACCAGTAGGGCCAAAGGACCACCAATAAAACGACGAGACCCGGGAAAACAGGGAAGAGGGGCGGACGGGCCCGCCAGAATCAGCGGGCCACAACGGCCTACCTAGGCAACCTGGATCAAAGAAAAATCGGAGGTCCACGGACCCAACTACCAAAGACAGCTATCACATCACCCAGCGCACAAGGATCTAAAGGCAGGCCAAAGGACGAGGGATGGGACCAGGGGCCAACCACGGCCACAATAGCCCAAGGACTATCCCCAACCGCAAAACAAGAATCCAAAGACCCCAAAGGACACGCTGGGCATGGACCGGAGAAATAGGGGCTAAGAGAGAGAGAGAGAGAGAGAGAGAGAGAGAGAGAGAGAGAGAGAGAGAGAGAGAAGAAACGTTGACCCAAAAGTGTAAAATTCAGCTAGAAAATAGCTAGCTCATCTTAATACAAACTGACAGCTCATAGCATTTTAATTGTTTTTACTACCTCATTGAATGAGAGCTTATCAAGAATCTGTCAAGTTATTTTATCTCTGATTTCTTTTTCAATCTCTTTGCCTACTGGGTAATTTTGCATCGTTTTTGTCGTCTGCCGATTTTATTTCAAAATCAACTTTTTTTCCAAAAATTAGTCCTGGAATATCATCAGAGTGTCAAACAGTTTGGAACCAGATCAGGTACAACGTTTTGCCAGCCTTGAAGTGGATCCAAACTGTTTGCAGAGGTTATCAGGAGACAACACTAGCAGGCAGATTTGTTGTAAATCACCAAATAGTAAAATTCTAGATAAAGTTATTCTTAATTTTACCGTAATTACACCTCCTCCCCCCTAAATTTCATAACAGTTGTCGTCTGCATATACATCTAATGATGTAGTTTGGTAGCCTATATTGTAAACAATATGATCCCTGATAGGGACTGACTGATAGGGGTCATAGTGTTTTCTTCCATTATAAAAATATAGCGCATTTGAATACATTTAAATATATATGAATATTTACAGCAGACATAATAAGCAGACGACATATTTTAAGCCAAAGAATATTTGCATCATAACTTAAAAATGTTTTTTCAACAGTAATGAACCCTTAAAGAGCCAACAAAAATATTTTGTCTGCTAAGACGTCCTCTGCATATATTTTTTGCCTGACATTATCAACTAATTTAGGCTTCTAAAACATATGTTACTGCAGACGACCAATTAGAAAACAGTTATTGAGGATATGGATCATGAAAAAAAAACATTAAACGCATTGAATGGCTCTAAACACGTCTGATCTAAATCTCCAGTGGAGGTCTGAATTCGATTATTCCAGTGCACAAATATTACGACCAAATGTCGTAGCTAAAAAGGAGTAGACTAAGCGTCGCATTCGACTTTTAGACTAATTGTCGCTTTCTTTCGACCACGGCTGTACCAGTATGGATCTGTCCGGGTACTCATTGAATAATCTTATAATGTTGTTTAGAATGTTCTACTAGTAGTTTGCTTCTTAGGCAATACACAGTTCCCGTGGTTTACACTTATCGAGGACAACAATTGTTCACCAATATCGTATTCGATCATTTGGAGTATTCGCTGTTCGAAACGTTAGCAATCGAGTCTGTACATTCTCTAAGAGGTCTTGAATTCTTCTTGCTGTCCTAAGCAACTGCAAAGAAAGTCCCTAAACCCATGCTGGAAAATCCTGGACTTTGATCTGTACACAGCGCCAAAAGATAAGCACCATCCAAAAATTTTCAGTGATCATTTTTCATGAAAGAGCAATAAAGGGGTATGTGCCTTAAGGGGCTAATTTGGCCCCCTCTGGAGCCAAAATCTGAAAGTTGCTTTTCACCCATTTCTTCTGATTGGTTTAATAGAATACTTAACTCAAGTATAATATTCTGGCATTTATTTAAATTTAATGGTTACTATATGCTAACAAAAATGGCTGAAAAACTAGGCTTAAAATAGAGAAATCGCCATTTTAGACCAAATTAAAGGCTTTTGGAGACCGATTTTTTTAAGAATTAGATATCAGCACAGTTAAAAAAATATGTTGTGTGCAGTGATAATTCTCATCATCTGTTAAAATAGATTTTTTGGTATTTGCTTGTGCTCTGTGTTAATTCCTCTGTCAACTGTCTCAAATTAGCTCCAAAATAGCCTTTTCCTGTTTTCAGCCTATTTCGGCTGCCATTTTTGTTACCGTAGCAACGGTAAAAGTCAAATCAATACCAGATGTTTACACTTGGGCTATTGTTCTAATAAACTAATGAGAAGAAAATGGTGAAAAACAATTTTTATAGATTAGCCTCAGAGGGTGGCCAAAGTAGCCTCTTAACGCACGCACAGACACTTGGGGCCAGTATAGAAAAACAAGGACCCCCACCCACCTTCACCCCCCCCCCCTGAATTCTTGCATTCTTACATTTTTTTCATTTACAATATGCTACTTTGTATGCTTGAAGTTATACAGGTGTTAGACAAAAATGACCTAGAATATATGGAAAACTTTTGAAAAAAAATGCTAATTGCTCATGATGATTGATATTATAACGGTGTTAGAAAAAAATGACCTAGAACATATGGAATACATTTGAAAAAAAATGCTTATTGTTCACAATGATTGAAAAAAAACATCATCGTGAGCTCGGACCAAAAAAAACATGGACTGGTCACTAACATACAGTTAAATGTATATATTTGAAATACGTTGTCGTGGCTCAACGGTGGCTGAGCTTTCAAAACTGACGTATGTTGAAGATTAAATAATTATATCTCCGTTATTTCTCTGCATATCTTTAAATTTTCTTCAAAAAGCAATGGTTCAATTTACTAGCTTTACGACTGTATTGTTATATTTATTGAAAGTTTATCCGTCTTTATGAACATCAGCCAGAAACCTGGGTACCCTTTTTAGCCAACTTCAGTACTTTTAGCCGAAAATCGTCCAAAATCAACATAGAAAGAAGAGAAAACTTCAATTATTTTTTACTGTAACTCGTAATATTTCAGCTTCGCATACCGGGAGTAACCTCTTATAATCTTGTGTATGTTCAGAATGAATTTAATTGGCTGTATTATTTTGAAATGGCGCTAAAATAAAGCCTTGACAACATAATTTTGCATTTCCGCCAGTGACCAGTCCGTGGGTCCGAGTCGTGAGCAATAAGCATGTATATAATATTATTATTAATATAATATTATTAATACAAAATTCATACTTTAAATGAAAAAAAAATGTAAGAATGCAAAAGTTCAGGGGAGGATGAAGGTGGGTGGTGGTGGAGGGTCCTTGTTTTCTCTGCTGACCCCAAGTGTCTGTGCATTTGCAATGCCTAATCGTTAACTTTATTGCTAATTGAATCATAATGTCAACATTTTATCTTTTATAATGCAAATTTTATTATAAATCTAAGTTTCATATTTAGAAATCTTCACTTTCTTCTCGGAAAAAAATTAGGCAATGCTTAGCTTTTGACGCAATGTACATTTAGAAAGTCGAGATCAACCCGCACATAGCTTCTCCGTTATCTGCCACTGGCGATTTTGTCATCTGCTGATAATCTTTGCAAACAGTTTAGACCCAGATCAAGGCCGACAGAATGTTGGACTTGACATGGATCCCAACCATTTAACCTTCTGTTATTATTCACGACCCAGGGTTCACGAAATATTTTTTAATGAAAGATTTGATGTTTTTTTTAAAGACAGCAGACGACAAAATCATAGAATGATTCCACAGCATGTGAAGAGTCAATGTCGAATGGTAAACAGTTCCAGTTAATGAAGAATATATCCGTTTATTATTCCAGAAACACACAAAAATTTAACAATGCCGAATACTTTTAACTTCTCTGTGTAAAAGATTCAAAAACCGAATTATAAGCCACTCATTGGCTAATGTAGAAAAAACAACTGTCAAGTATATCATCTTGTTTATGTGAGAAAATTTCTATGCGCAGAACATTGCCGAGACACCAGATAAGCATTTTTAAGTGCATGCAGCTAGTTTTTGGTGACCAGCCTGAGTGTTCTATATTTTCAAACGGTCGACTGCGGGAATATGATACCTAAAAGAAGATGCGTTAGCAGATGACAACTTCGTGATCATACATGTAGCAGTTACTTTTATCGCATAAAATGAATAATCTATTCTGGAGATTATTTAAACGGAAAGACGCTATGCTTTCTCAAGTTACTGTATCTGTCAGGTTCACAACTCATCAGAATGACTTATGTGATCTACATAAACCAACGTATTCAGCAAAGGCTCTGATGAGTCTGCATATTCAGACTCGAATTGAATTTGCAATAGCACCAACGTTGATCTTGATTGCATGATTAATATCATTTTTGAAAGCGAGGAACAAAGGGCTTTAATGAACCGCAATAAATTTCACTCTATGAAGAATCAGTACTAAATATCTCACCTCTGAGTATCTCACACGTTAAAAATTGGTACCAATATGTCACATATTCCGTACCAATATCTTTCATGTTGTGTAAAATACGCATGAAGTCAATTTCATATAGCATACATGCGTATTCCTCACACTGATAGAATATACCCCCAAATCCTGGTGCATTTTGCATTAGATTCCAATTCTTCACAGTTTTGCCTTTGCCATATGTGACAGTTGAGTACCAGTTCTTCACATCTCATATAATTTGGTACCAATTTTACACTTGTCGGAAAATTTGGTACCAGTTCTTCACACGTTAGAATTTGTATCCATTTTTTTCACATGTGACGATTTGATGATGTGAGAATTTAGCCCCAATACGCATGGCGTGTAAGTTTTTGGTGAGAATTCTTCACATTTGTGAAAAATTGGTACCAATTCTTCACATCTGAGAAAAAATGTACCAGTTATTCACACTTTAAAAACTTAAAACGTTAAATTCGAGCACAAATTTTACGCCCGAACATTATCGAAACTGACCGTGCGTAAATTTCACATTTGCTAAAAGTGACGCATTGGTACCAATTCTTCACATTGTGTGACATTTACGAACTGTTAAATTTGGGGTTCACAAGAGCACTTTCCAAGTGCGCGTGCTCGCCTGAACCATAACCATGATAGAGAGCAACACTATTTGCGTGCCTTAGAGCTCTGCATTTATGTATTGCATGCGAGCAGAGAAATGCTCTTGATGCGCAGGTTCGTCTGATCCTTGACTGTTCGCAAAGATGCGATGAAAATCGATGATGTTCTAATTCTCCTTCCGACTTGATGAAAATTTCGCCTAAGTAACCATTCAGCTTCTAGACTAGTGTCGTATACTAATAGCTTTTACAAAAAGTTCGGACCTAGATCAGGTGTGGTAAAACGTCGGGCCTGACCTGGATCGAAACTGTTTGAATTTTGGTGCTATTCCTGAAAAAATGATTTTGAAAAGAAAGAAAAAAAAATGACAAAAAAGAGGAAAAAAGTAACTGAAGGAATAAAAACGCACAAAAACGACACGGTGCGTTAAAGTTATATGTAAACAAGTTTTTTGGATAATAACGGGTAATAATTGTATCAATTATAGACAAGTATACTGGGTATACATCACTAAACTGTGGGGTATTAGACTCGAGGTAGAAGGGTCGCGGTAAACCCAACTGGCACCGCCATATGTCTTTTTAATATAGCAAGACACCAGCTTTAATTGTACTGGCTTAACACCCCAAACCCCCACATACAAAAAAGGAAATCGTCCCTGCATGGCCGACAAAAATGTTGACTTGGACTTGGATAGCAAAAACGTAGACAAACTAATCTTTGGGCCACTATTGTTAATGAACTATGTGTATACCAATTTAATTATAGGGCGATTTTGACATAGGCCGACATGTGTAAGGGCCGAATCGTCCAATGACCGCTACAACTTTGACGCAACTTTGTCCCTGGTAAATCGAATGCTCATATTGATTGGATTTTTTTTTCAGCTGTACTTATTTCGTTGATATTAATTCTAAGTCAAATTTTATACCTGTATAATTTTTGACGATAATATTGGGTGTACTTTTTCATTGATTCTGCCCACAAAATTATGGCGATAAATAGGGATTGACTCGTTCGTCGATTCTGGCGATAATAAAAAGTCCCGTCATTGTAAAGCAAAAATCTGAAATTACCGCTTGAGTATTGCCGTAGTCTCGCGAAAATCCGCTGTGGTATTGTCGAATTTTTCGTACGGGATGTTTACCTGTTGCGTTTATTTATTATGCCCCCAAAGGAACTTTGGGAGGCATAAAGTAATCGCACCGTCCGTCCGTCCCGCTTTGTGTCCAGTGTATATCTCCTATATTCTTTGAGGTAGGAATTCCAAATTAGGTGTGTGGATGTCATTGTGACCTTGACCTTGACCTCTGACCTAGTTTTTAGAATAATTGTGTCCGGAGCATAAAGTAATCGCACCGTCCGTCCGTCCCGCTTTGTGTCCAGTGTATATCTCTTATATTATTTGAGGTAGGAATCTCAAATTTGGTGTGTGAATGCGTTTTGGGATGGCAAAGTGTCGCGTACCATAATTGTGTCACTGTGACCTTGAACTTGACCTCTGACCTAGTTTCCAGAAACTGCATTGAGTCTGGTGCATATATCCTATTTTCTTTGAGATAGGAATTCCAAATTTGGTGTGTAAATGCATCTTGAGATGATGGAGTGTCGCGTACCATTTTTTGGGTCACTGTGACCTTGACCTTGACCTCTGACCAAGTTTTTAGAATAATCCTGTCCGGAGCATATCTCTTATATTATTTGAGGTAGGAATCTCAAATTTGGTGTGTGGATGCGTCTTGGATTGACAAAGCGTCGCGTACCATAATTAGGTCACTGTGACCTTGAACTTGACCTCTGACCTTGTTTCTAGAAACTGCATTGAGTCTGGAGCATATCTCCTATATTCTTTGAGATAGGAATTCCAAATTTTGTGTGTAAATGCATCTGGAGATGGCAGAGTGTCACATACCATTTTCGGGTCACTGTGACCTTGACTTTGAACTCTGACCTAGTTATTAGAATTTCGTGTCCTGAGCATATCTCAAATAAAATTTGAGCTAGGAATCTCAAATTTGGTGTGATGATGCATCTTAAGATGACAAAGTGTCGCGTACCATAATAGGGTCACTATGACCTTGAACTAGACCTATGACCTGGTTTTTAGACTTACGTGTCTGGAGCATATCTCTTATATAATTTGAGGTAGGAATCTCAAATTTGGTGTGTGAATGCATCTTGAAATGGGGAAGTGTCGCATACCATAATTAGGTCACTGTGATCTTGAACTTGACCTCTGACCTAATTTCTAGAAACTGCATTGTGTCTGGTGCATATCTCCAATATTCTTTTAGATAGGAATTCCAAATTAAGTGTCTAAATGCATCTTGAGATGACGGAGTGTCACACATACCATTTCGATTTACTGTGACCTTAACCTCTGACCTAGTTTTAAGAATTTTTGAGTTCGGAGCATATCTCTTGTATTCTTTGAGGTAGGAATTCCAAATTTGGTGTGTATATGCATCTTGGAATGGTGGAGTCTCACATATTATTTTCTGGCCACTGTGACCTTGACCTCTGACCTTAATTTAATATTAATTGTGTCAGGAGCATATCTCTTATATTGTTTAAGAAGTGAATCCTAAATTTGGTTTGTGAATGCATCTTGGGATTGTGGAGTGTCTTGTACCATTTACAGGTCACTGTGACCTTGACCTCTGGCCTAGTTTTTAGAAAAATCATGTCCAGAGCATATCTCTTATATTATTAAAGGTAGGAATCCCAAATTTGGTGGGTGGATGCAACTTTGGATGGTGGAGTGTCACGTACCATTTTTGGGTCACTTTGACCTCGACCTCTGACCTAGTTTGTAGAATAATGGTGTCCAGAACATATCTCTTATATTATTTGAGATGGAAATCCCAAATTTGCTGTATGGATACATCTTTAGATGCTGATGTGTCGCTTACCATTTTTAGGTCACTGTGATCTTGACCTATGACCTAGTTTCTAGAATAATCGTGACAGGAGAATATCTCCTATATTATTTGATGTAGGAATCCCAAATTTGGTGTGTTGATTCCTCTTGGGATGGCGGAGTGGTGCGTACCATTTTGGGTCACTTTGACCTTGACATTGACTTCTGGCCTCATATCTAGGTTTATCCTGTCTGGAGCATATCTCCTATATTACAGCTAACTTTCCTCAAATGTGTCTTATGCTTGACCAATTCCTTTGGGGGCATTCGTCACGTGACTGTGACATTTCTTGTTTACATTTGCTACAGTCGTCGTACGATTTATTTGTCTGCGATTTTCCCTAAGATTTTTTTCGGCATCGTAGGGGGCTATAAGCTACGACGTATGTGCGTACATTGCTTACGATCTCCTTACGATTTCTTCGGCGACAAACTAGGACAAAACTTTACAGAGACCTTGCGGATATCGTACAACAACCGCAAGGTTATCGTACAAGCATCGTGTTATCTTCACGACCTCCCCATATAAATCGCACGATGCCCGTACGATGACCTTGCGGAAGTCGCAAGGAGTTGGTACGCTTACTGTGCAATTGTCGTGTAATTATGTGCATGGATTTAAACGGCCATCCATGTTCATTTTTGGATTCCATTTGAACTCAGTCATGTAATCACAAATCGTGCTATGATGAAGCTAGTGTTTTAGTTGAACATGGTCCAAAGGTATGGAACAGCGTGATACGTTTGTGTATATTTTAATGTCAATTTTTAAGTTTTGCAGTTTTCATAAAGTTTAAGTCACAGAATATTACAACAACCCCTGTTTTATGTTTTACTTTTATAATTTGAAAAGTATCGCTTTAATTGAAAATATAAAGGTGCTTTAATTGTATCGTCTCGTAGATTCAGCGTAGACTCAAACGCTTATTATGGTTTTGTTCAGTTTAATCACCCAAAGGCTCTCTACGGCCAGCAGCACATACAATTTTCGTCATAAGCAAAAATGAAGTCGTTACAGGCGAATAACAAAGGTATTGACCAGAATGTGCTTTCTTCCACCCGGCCTGGTCAGCATGTTGATCATTCGTTTTCAGTAAAATACATTTTGTAGAACATTCATACATTCAATTTTCAATGTTCGAACTAGTCACATGTTCTCACTACGAGACCCATATATTTTATTCATTGAAGTAATACTCAAATTCAAATCCCAGAGTTATAAATCAAAATAAAATATCTGGAATTTTTATTAATCTTATCTCATTTATTAAACCCCTATCCAACCAGCATTTTATATACTGAAAATGCATACGCATTTTACGTTAGATGCATATTTTCAATTGCACTTCAGACTATTTTATCATGGACGCATACTCTATGGGCCCTGATTAGACTGCTTCCATCAGTAAACTGAACTGGGTCCATATTGAGTCACTCCGAGTGATGGTATAAGAGAAATCGCCTGAAGACAAATATTGAAATGAAACAAACAGCTATATAATGATAACCAATATATACCCGTCTGGAAATTGTTGACACGTCGCAAGGCGCCCGCACGATCATTGTGCCATCGCCTTGGGGTTACCGCAGGATGATCGTCCGATGTCTGTACGATTTTATGGGCCCTGCAAGGGCATCGTGCGGCGACCTTGCGGGCTCCCTATGACTAGCGCAAGAGTCTACGATCATTTTTGGGCCAAAATGGCAATCTAAAACCCTGCTTTGTCCTCACGATCACCGTGCGGTGCCCGAATGGGGATCGAATGATGTCACTGCAATGTGTCTACGGGCTACGGGCTTATGATTTTTCAAATTTGTCATTGTGCGGAGTTAAACAAAATCGTAGAGGCCACGATGCCCGTAAATCCGTATGATGATCGCAAGGTCTCCCTGCGGAGGCCGCACGGAAACGGTGATTTGGACATCGTACGGGCATCGTATACTCGTCTTAAGGCATATGCACATCTTCAGCCTATGACCAAAATACCTGTAAAGTTGCAAAGCAATCAGCATAAAACTGTAGGAGGAGATGCATACACATTACTCCAAGTATCTATTCATTTTGACTGTAAAATGACTAAGTTCATTTTGTAAAAAAGTAACAAAATATAGTTTGGGGATTATGCCCAATTATTATGCACATTTTCAGACCATCACCTAAACACCTGTAAAGTTGCAAAGCAATCAGAGTAAAACTGTATGAGGAGATGCATTCGCAAGATACCTAGTATCTATTCATTTTGGCCGCAAAAATTACTAAATTCCAGCCGTCGCAAAAGTCAAATAATCCAATTGAACGTTGTTTTCACCATAAAAAATTTATATTAGTGTGAAGGTAATAATACAATTTATTTGAATATTCACTTTTTATCGCAAAAAACGTTCCAGCTTAATAAATATTAACTATTTTTTCATTTTTTAACGTTAACTTGTTTTCAAAAGTTGTTTACGTCGTGACGTCATTTCCGTGTACCAAATATTTACTCTTTATATTTTAACATTACCTGCATTTCAGCTCCAGTTGTCAATTGTGGAGATCCACCTACTCCCAACCATGGAACCGTAACATTGACAACTGCTGGTGTAACAACAGAAGGTGCTAGAGCTCATCAAGCGTGTAACCCTGGATATGATATCAGTGGTGTTGCTGACATATCTTGTATAGCGAGTGGATTCTGGAGTTCACCACCGGTCACGTGTTCTATAAAAGGTACTAGCAAGCTACAATGTTGCATTAAAATATCAGAAAAGAAATGAACACTTATTCTTAGAAGGTATGTCAGCTATTTGATGAGGTGAATGGGAGCACACACACATACATACGCACGCACGCACACGCGCGCATTTCCACTGTTTCGAGATTAAGAAAATGTAATTAGTTCTATTTTTTTGAAGTTAAGATGGCAGTTTGTGATTGTGTTATCTCCTGACCATACTCACTATTTAGCAAGCATATGCAGCTTTAATCTTTGATGAGAGTTCATCGTTATCTATACGTGTTGTATCAAAGCAGAGAATGCTATGGTGAGTCTGCAATTTTACATGGTCAGTTTAAAAAAAGCAATAATAACACTTTCTATTTTAAACGAGGAATTTCTCACTTTTCCCATTTTTGAAAATCATAGCATCATTTGGGTTCAATTTCTGGGTTTGAGCCCTATTCAGGACCACTTCTGAGCTATTTGTTTTATTTTTTTCATCAAGCCTGGTCTTATTTAGAGCTAATACTTGTGACTTGTCCTTCTTTAAAGTATGGCTTTCCTTTATTTCTTTTAAATCAATGCCTATTGTCGGCCAATATCAACAAACCAAAGTCAAAACAATTCCCAGCATCAACTTATATTTTAATCTAATATGCAAGTAGAATGAAGTTTTAAAAAATCATAGTGAGCATCACTATTTATATACATGATATCTAAATATATTTGTATGCGAATGTGGTTGTCACTAGTATTGTTAAAAGCATAATAATTCGTAGTAACTTTTACCCTTAACATACATGATGGGCAAATCCACCAATAATGTATCGAGTTTCGTAGTGACCGTCACTATTTCACCAATACTTTCTTTGCTTTAATATCTATTGTAAGTGGTAGTAACCATTACTATTAACATACATCATATCTAAATCTAATTCCATTGTGAAATACTTTTTCGTAGTAACCATCACTATTAACATACATCATATCTAAACTATCTACAGGATGAAAAATACTTTTTCGTAGTAACCATCACTATTAACATACATCATATCTGAATCTATCACCAGGGTGAAAAATACTTTTTCGTAGTAACCATCACTATTAACATACATCATATCAAAATCTATCTACAGGGTGAAAAATTCTTTTTCGTAGTAACCATCACTATTAACATACATCATATCTAAACTATCTGCAGGATGAAAAATACTTTTTCGTAGTAACCATCACTATAAACATACATCATATCTGAATCTATCTACAGGGTGAAAAATACTTTTTCGTAGTAACCATCACTATTAACATACATCATATCTAAACTATCTACAGGATGAAAAATACTTTTTCGTAGTAACCATCACTATTAACATACATCATATCTGAATCTATCTACAGGATGAAAAATACTTTTTCGTAGTAACCATCACTATTAACATACATCATATCTAAATTTGTCTACAGGATGAAAAATACTTTTTCGTAGTAACCATCACTATTAACATACATCATATCTGAATCTATCTACAGGGTGAAAAATACGTTTTCGTAGTAACCATCACTATTAACATACATCATATCTAAATTTGTCTACATTGTGAAAAATACATTTTCGTAGTAACTATCACTATCAACATACATCATATTTAAATTTATCTACATTGTGAAAAATACTTTTTTGTAGTGACCATCACTATTTCACCAATTCTGTCTTTGTTTTAATATCTATTTCAAGTTGTACCATAGAGTCTGAACTAAAGTAGACAGTAATGGCATTTCTTGTGCACCTGCTCTGAACACCAGGTGCATCTGGGTTTGCACATTTAAACTACAGGTGCACCTCACAATTTTAGCTACAGGCGCACCACACAATTTTGAACTAGCATTAGGCCAATCAGATAATAAAATTGCATTATCAATAATCATTATCAAATTCCAATGTTTTAATGAATACTTGACTTATTTGGGGAGATACATTTACTGATTATTATTATTTTTAATATTATTATAAAATCCGAAACACCCAAATGGTATGATTCTGTTTAAAATGGTATTTCTGGTTTTAAAAGAAGAAGAAAAAGAACACTGACTCGAAATTCTTTAATAATGATGATGATAATAATGGCACAACTTTCTTTAACAATAATAATAAATTGAATAATAATATAATAAATTATTATTATTAATATCATTATTATTATCACCATTATGTCTTTGTTTTGTCAGTGCAGCCCAAATATACTAAAATAAATGATGTCATGAATTTGACTGGCATGGTAATTTGCACAGCAGGACAAGGGTTAATTGTAACATTACACTGACCATCAGCTGAAATTTACTAAAAAATGTCAAGTTTTATGGCTTCTGTGCTTAATGATAGCGGTATCAAAAGTTGCATTCTATTGTTGAACATCTCAACTTAGCAATATTGCCTACTGGGTATTTTGTATACTATTTTGTTGTCTGCTTTTAATTTCAAAATCCTGATTTTTCGTAAATATATTTTTTGGAATACCATCTGTGTGAAACAGTATAGATCCAGATCAGACACAACATTTTGTCGGGCCTTACCTGGGTCAAAATTGATCAGTAGACAGCACTAGTAAAGAACTAATTAAAATATGTATTGATTGAAATAGCAAAATGTGCATATGAGATGAGACATTGCATAATGTAGTATGGGACTACTACTGGTGTTGAACATCTACGACACTGCATAATGGAGTGTCTCATCTGGGACTACAACTGGTGTTGAACATCTACGACACTGTATAATGTAGTGTCTCATCTGGGACTACTACTGGTGTTGAACATCTATGACATTATCGATTCAATAATGGACAACCGATACCAGTGATGTGGTATATTTTTATTCTCTTATTTTTATATTAGCATTAGAATATATTGCCAAAATATTGACGACTAGACCCAGGCTATCTGAGAACATAAATGATCAGACTATTTTGCTCACACACTAAATGTCCAGACCAGCCTGTCATGCTTACATGCTGAAATTAACTCTTTTTTCTTTTTAAAAAAATCTTCAGAGTGACTTTCAAATTTTCAAACAGTTTGGATACAGATCAGGCAGTCCTGATCTGGGTCCTAAATGTTTGCATTCCAACATGGTTGATCAAGACCTTCGTTGTCTGGCTGATAAAACTGACCCCACAACAAATTGTTCAATATTAAATTAAAGTTAATTTTTTAAAATTTTTCTATTATTTTTTGTTATTGTTGTTGAATGCTGACTGTTTGTTTTCAAAATTAACTGTTTTTACAAATATTGTTTCAGGAACACTGTCAGAGTGTCAAACGGTTTGGATCTAGGTCAGGTCTGACAGGAAGTTGGTCTCAATCTGGGTTAGCTGTTTGCATTGACAAATGTAGCTTAGAACAAAAATTATTTAAGATATTATTTTAATCTAGAAATTAAACATGAAGCAAATTACTTTAATCACTAAATATTTGAGAAAGGAATTCTAATTATTGTCAATGTAAGCTGGTCAATACCTATCAAAATAACTAATTCTAATTCTATTTTTTTTATTTCACTCTAGGTCAACGTAGTTAACAACAAGAGGTATAATACAAATATATACATGCATGAATAAGACATCATGGCGGTCATGTATTTGCCTTATTAGATTCTACATATAAAATACCTAATCATAAATCTCTTTTCGCAGGTGGAGCACAACAAATTTTCTCTTTCAAAAGTTTATTCTCATTACCAGTGATCCTAGACGGTTCAAGAGTAATCCAGCGCACACAGCTCTTGACTAACATTGGCTCGACATTGGATCTAAAATGTAACATTTAATGTAATGTCAGGATCAATCCAGTGCCTTGGCACCAAACTAAACGTGGCCTGACCTACATCAGGGTTTGAATTATGCAAATTTGTGTGCGTTGTAAATATTAAGGAGAGAGGCCACTGGTTTCTCTCTTAACCATAGATGAACACAATGAGTTTACTTTTTAGTCATGCAACTTATGAATAGGTGCCTACTTCGCAATGACGTCAATGTGGCGCTTTTGCACGTCATTGGTGATGGAACAAAGTAGTGAATTCAGTTGTATGGTATTTCAGTTTTAACTTTTTCAGATGTATGAAATTTGAAATGTTTTGTTGCCTTTGTATTGATATTCTTTTTCAAGCAGTAATAATTAACAGTATGCAGAAATCCTAATGCTTGCTGCAACTGATCATAGCCATAATGCCCTGTCACAAATAACCTGTATGTAGATTGTCAAACGATTTGGATCAAGATTAAGACCAGAACCACGGTCCTGATCTGGGTCCTAACTGTTTACATTCTAACAGGGTTGAACAAGAAAGATCTTAGATACTATCTAATTGCATACTTTTCATGCCTTTGTGTTATCTGCTGACTTTTTTTCAAAATAAACTTTTTTTTCAAAATTTCTTCCCCCTGTGAAAATTTAAAGAACACTTCAAGAAAAATTCTTTTATTATTCAAGAACAAGATTCAAAAACTGGACAAGAACATTTAATGAACATAAAATTGGACAATTTTTAAGAACAATCAGCAGACTACAAACGTCACCACTTACATATTATAGTGATTTATTATATATATATATATGCAGTTATTGCTTAATCTGGTAGAAAACAAGATAGGGTTAACACCATCTGTATGCAATACAATATGATCTCTGAATCTCTTTAAATATCTTGTGAACCTTCAAAAACATTTTTGAAACTCTTCATAATTTAAATGACAGTGATGAGAAAACCAAAATGCTGAAAACCCCATCTTAAAATTCCAACCAAGTCAAAAGTTATGGAAGTTTTAAAATTATGCAAATTAGCATATAAGCCCCGCCCACATTATTGTTTTGAGATGATTTTTTTCAAAATGTCATATTTTATGTAGTGCGATTTCTAAGCAATCAAAAACAGCACAGTTACTCTTTTATATAAATATGCAAATGATGCATTTTATCATTTTGAATCATTTTCAGCAAATGAAATATTTAAAAATGTTAAAATAAATGAAACATGTTAAATTTAATATTTTAAAAAGCTCAAATGGCATCATATGAGCCTCTCGCATATTTTGATCTAAGTAAATTTTGCAACCTTTATAACCTGGTTACTAGTTGGAATAATTTTTGATTGGTCTTTCGACATTCTATTTCTCTCATTACTGGCTTTTCAACCAATATGAGTTTAAAAAAGTGTTTTTGAAGATTTACAAGACCTTTAAGAAGTTCACACAAGCCGGTTAGAAGATCAATATCCTGTTGAGTGACAGAAAATTTGGATATAGCTGGGTTTAGCTATAAATCCTAATTTCTTACCCAACTAACATTATGGTCCTCATCTAATGTATAAATAGCTTTATGCTTAAAACTTTATAGGCGACTGGTCTGTGTCTATAGTGATTACATTGTTTAAGTAGTCAAAATTGAAAATAAAATTTGGCAGGATAAGGGTAAAGAACTGTTCAGTTAATTTATATACTTAAGGCCAAAAGTAACTTTACACTGTTATTATATATACCTTTTCTGGGTATTGGTGAGTGGTATTTTAAATGTGTTTAATTCATATTAAAGTTCAATCAATTATTCATACAACCTTTTAAATTTCATGTTGTTGCTGTTATAAATGCAACCACAATGCCCTAATGAAAGAAGCAAGGGGGGAAAATAAACTTTTCCAAAACAAATCACTTTTGATGTGTTACTGTAGCTTTTCAATTGGACAATTTTTAATTTTAAAGAACCAGTCCGAAAGACAGGCTATTGAATTGTTGTTAAAAATCAAATCAGCCTGGATCACCCTTCGAGTAACACAAATTAGAGTTGTGTTTTTACGTACATACCCCTTTTTGTGAACTTTACAATGCTTTCAATGGAATTTCCCATAAGAAATTGTTTGCCGTTTTTCTTCCAAACCGATGGGAATTTTTATCAGATTATCTCGTCACATACTAAGGGCAGAAGTCCCAACAAATCGCTGGTAAAAAAAAATCCTTATGCCACCTGAGATAAAGCTTTTTGCAGGGACTAAAATTTACTATTGTTTTAATTCAAAGGGAGATAATTTCAAAGTGAACCAACTTTAAAATGCTACCAAAAACAAACTATACGTCAGAGACAGAATCTCTTGTAGTATTTTAATGTGCAATCGATGGCCCTTAAAATAGCGTGGTCAAATCCTAGGTTTACTTTGGATTTTGTTAGGAAATGCTGATTTTGTGCTTTTAATAAAAGCACGGATAACTTGAAAGAAGATTAGTTTACCTAAGTTGTTTTTCGTGAATTAGGACAGGGCGGGAACCAGCAATTCATTAAAATATTTAATTTGGTTAAACTCAAAAGCAGTAAAGATATATTCGATAGTTCAAAGTGTAAAGTTAATTTTGGCTTTAAGTATACTTTAGTGACCATCACTATTTCACCAATTCTGTCTTTGATTTAATATCTATTACAAGTTGTACAATGTAGTAACCATCACTATTATTTTGCTTTTATTTCTATTATGAGTAACCATCACTGGCATTTTATTGCATTCTTTGGCTGCTTAGCAGCAGCAATCTGTACTTTACATTATCTCTTGTATATTGAATATTCTGAGGCAGGACAGTTGTTACATACATATGACAAATTAGATTAATGTATGTTAGAATATGAAGGAGATATGTAGTGTTCCATCTAGGTACTTTTAAGGGGGCCATTTTCATTCTATTTCTGGTGAAAATAAAACTCTGTCCAATGTTTCCCCATTTACCTAGTGTTAAAGATGGCCCACTCTATCTTTAACAAAGGGTCACTTGATCCAAAAGGTGGCCCCTCTAGATTGAACACTGGATATGTATCAACTCTCAGTTATTTTTGACTGACCCCATTAACATACATGATGTCCAAATCTATCTACATTGTGAAACATACTTATTTGTAGTAACTATCACTATTAAGACGCAGCTTGAATAATAAGTACTTTCACTTTTGTTTGTTTGTTTTGTTGCTTTACATTCATGTGAACAGCTATGGTCTTGGCGGGACAGTCAGTGTATCTTTTACTGGGCAAGCTTTAAGAAGTCGTTAGACAGTACTTTGTACTATTAATTTTGCTCAAAACTGATGATTCTATATATGTTGAGGGACGACAGACAGACGGCGGAGTCATTGGTAAACTAATAGCTCACCTCCGAACTTTCGGCTCAGGTGAGCTAAAAATACAGCCATAAAGGTATTAACCATTTCTCTCATGAATATTCATGCTAGCCTCAACCCACTATGAATAATTTTATAAATGAACTTTCATTTTAATACATAGAACAAAGAAATTACTGGGCCACTAGTGTAGAATCATACCTTATTATATTTCCATAAGAAAACAGAGTAGATCCTGATGAGACAGCTCTTAAATGAGCTGCCTGATAGGGGTTTGCTCTGTTTGCAAAAGTGTTAAAAGGGGTCTTTTTCAGGTAAAGGATTAAAGGCAATTATACAATGCTTCCAAGAAAAAAAACACAAATACAATACCAATATATACAATTATACAATCAAATAGAACCAAATATGTTCTTAAAAGGGTATCCCTTGGAAGCAAAGACTGCACATAAGAAATGAAACTACACTTAACAACACTTACAAGTGTGCACATTTAAATGGACCCATATCTTAATAAATAAAAGTCAGATCATTTTGAAATTTGCAACAGATATAGATGACATTCATGACATGGTATTCCATAAATTTAAATTTCCATAAAACTTTAACTTTAAAATGCGAAATCAAATTTGAAATATATCGTAAAATCAAAGTTCACAGTTTGCTTCGTTTTAGAATTTATCTTTCTATGACATATCATTTATGAATGTCATTTTATAGTTAAGCATTTTTGAATAAAATTAGGTGGGGTAAGTTTCGCTCAGTTCCAAGGAATACATTATAAAACTAACATTGTCTTCATAAACGGAAACTTAACTACAGCTCGGTATCAACATGAAGTGCTGGATACAGAGGTCATTCCATTGTTGAGTGACCACAGAGGAATGCAGGTGCTGCATGATGGTGCCCCAGCCCATCTGGCAAGGGCCACCACTGCATATCTGAATGATAACAATGTAAATTACGTTGAATTTCCCCCAAATCACCAGACTTAAACATAATTGAAATAATTTGGAATGAGCTAAACCGCTGTGTAAGGAGAACAACGGCTATTCTAGGCACACTGAACCAACTGAGAGCAAAAATTCTCTACGAGTGGAACAACCTCCCTCAGAATTATGTTCACCATTATGTGACGTCAATGAGACCGACGTTGTCTTGCCGTAGTGAACTGAACAGTGTGTGGAACATACCTGCTACTAAGTTTACATGGACATGGACGCCGCTGCAGGATTTGATTAAGAATATTGTGATATTTACTTTGTTTTGTGATATATTCGATCAAGTTTGGTCTCTTCTAAAGTTTTAGATAAATGTGAACTTTGATTTTACCATAAATTTGAATTTTGCGTTCGCATTTTTTAACTTTTTATTTAATTCGAAATTAAATAAATGCAATTTTATTACACACATGTCGTTTATATTTGTTGAAAATGATCTAACCAGTATTAACGGAGATATGCGCCCATTTATATGTGCACACTTATAAGTGTTTTTAAGTGTAGAGTGTGCATATTTCCTGGGCCAGGCTAGCTAGTTTCTGCCATTTAGGCCCCATCAGCGACCCTCTAATAGTTTCAAAGTTCCACAATGAAACCCATGAATCCAATGGACAAGAAAATAAAATCTTCACTATAGTGAAGAGCAGGGAGACGTCCCACCGCCGCCACACAGTCCCAGTCACCAGCTGCAGTGAGGTCAAATATGTTCTTAAAAGGGTATCCCTTGGAAGCAAAGACTGCACCAAAGAACTGAAACAAGAGTGTGCATATTTCCTGGGCCAGACAATTCTGCATGCCATTGTATTGTTATGTTAGTTTCGTATACACTTAACAAAATTCCCAATTGGACATTTTACTCATTTTTTCTGACTAAACGCTTATAACAATGAAATGAATTTTGCCTAATATGTGTAGTTTAATGGGCAAAAGTTAAGCTGTCTTTCGGAAAAATTAACTTTCTATCTACATTTTTGGGGGTTTAAAGATGCCAAATCCGCTTTTATTAAGACAAATGGTTGTGTTGTTTTTTTTTATCTTTATAAATGCAGTTGGTAATAATCTGGCCTAGGTGGCCTCAAAAATACCAAACTCTTGAAATTTTAATTAGGGTTGAGTTTTTTATGCATTTTGAAAACACCACGTTTTTCGACCTTGTTGAATTCATCTATAGCATGTGCAAAAATTGTTAATTGCATTTTGTTTTTATCTGAAAGTCATTGGCCAATTTTGATAGAGCTTTATTCATTTTGTGATGACGGATATTTCATGGCTGCTGCGCACTGTTTAATATGAAATTTAGAAATTCAATTTCTTACATTTTCCAAAATAGCACAGTGACGCCTAGTAGTAATGAATAATCTCTGAAAATTTCGATGCAATGTTGCAGATGATAAGGCGTACAGAGCAATAACATAAGGATTGGGTTTTGTTAGCTTCTATAAATCTCCAAAATTGCAAAATTTTGTTGCCATATACAGTATTCCTGAATTTGTTATATTTGAAAAACTCTGTAGATCCAGATCAGCTGTCTTCCGATGAAGCCATCTGATCAGAATTTACACTGTTTTCCAATCTGCTCATGAAGGCATTCATATAACTTGGAAGTTGTATGTCAACGAAATAAAATAAAAAAGGGTCAAGATGACTCTAAATTTTTCACCTGTGATTTCACCAGTATGCTGCCATGACTTTGATCAAATTGACTAGCTATTCTGGTGATCATTTATGTCATATTCTGTTCTCTGGTTTTACATGAGACGATGCTTTTCAGTTACTTATACAGGTACACCCAGTGACCATTTCCGCGAAACTATACTTAACAACTAAAAAACCTGGCATTTTTTTTGTTCATTTCAAACTCAATAATAACAAATCACAGAGCTTAATGTCTTTCAGTTGAACAATGCATGTATGCTTTATTTCAATGCCCACAAGACGTCCATGAAATAACACAGAAGCAGTTACTGGTGAGTTTTGTGTGACTTCTTTGTTCTTGCCAAATTTGATTTAATGGGTAACACAACATTTTTATCCCTGACATATGAAATTATTTCATCTGTTCAAATTATCTCAGGCATCTTAGTCTACCCTAGTTCAACTATACACACAACAAATAGACACACAGTATGAGTCACGTTTCTTTAGTTGTTATGTATATTTTGAATTCTGGTATGTGGTTTCCCACACCTGACCCAGGATACCACATGGGAAAGTGACAAACCACAAACAATAGCCAAGAGGTCAGCCCTATACCAGCAGGTGACCACAATGCAGTAATGAACAGACAAAGCATGACAAACACAAGACATAAATAACACAAATGATGCACAAAAGTACCGCCTTGGAATGGTGGAACACAGCAAGTACCTCAAGATGACATTCATACACTGAAACAAGCAAACTTTACTAAAATATGAAGCTCATGTAGGTTTTTTATGCCAACTTTGAAAAATTCCTTTGGGATGTCTGTCCATCCTTTACAAATTTAAGATAGGATTTTGAAATTTCATAGATGGATTCCTCATCAAAAAAAAGCTGACCCGTATTTTTCATTTAATCTGGATCATCTCCCTTTGTGGAGTTATGCCCTTTTAAAGGGTCATAATGAAATTTTGGAATCAATATATTTCAAAAACTATACAGCTATGAGCTTCAAACTTGCTCAGCTTATAGAGGATAAGGAGTGATTAAAAATATTTTTTGAGTTATTGCCCTTTGCAAACTTGATCTCAAAAAACATTACAGCTAGGAGCTTCAAACCTGCTCAGCTTATAGAGGATAAGGAGTACCCACAACTTTGAAAGAGGTGAAGGGACATATTGCTTTGGGCTTGTCCTTCTGTCCGTCCGTCCATTACAAATTTAAGATAGGGTTTTAAAATTTCATAGATGGATTCCCACCAAAAAAAGCTGACCAGCTAATCTGGATTATCTCCCTTTGTGGAGTTATGCCCCTTTTAAAGGGCCATAATGAAATTTTGTAATTAGGATATTTCAAAAAACTATAACAGCTAGGAGCTTCAAACTTGCTCCGCTTATAGCTGATAATATGTAGATTACCTGGTATAAATTATTAAAACAAATCATTATTCTTTTTAGTTATTGCCCTTTGCAAATTTGGACATAGAAAACTTGATATCTCAAAAACCATTACAGTTAGGAGCTTCAAACTTGCTAAGCTTATAGAGGATAAAGAGTAGATTGACTTGTGAAAATTAAAAAAAAATCATTATATTTTTTTTAGTTATTGTCTTTTGCAAATTTTGTCATAGAAAACTTGATGTACCAAAAAAGTTTCAAATTTAAGATAGGGTTTTGAAAGTTCATAGATGGATTCCTCATCAAAAAATAATTGACCTATTTTTTTTTACAATCTGGATTATCTCCCTTTGTGGAGTTATGCCCCCTTTTAAGGGTCATATTGAAATTTTGTAATCATGATATTTCAAAACTATAATAGCTAGGAGCTTCAAACTTGCTCAGCTGATAGCTGATAATGAGTAGATTACCTAGAGAAAATTAAAAATAATCATTATATTTTTTGAGTTATCACCCTTTGCAAATTTTGTCATAGAAAACTTGATATCTCAAAAAACCGTTACAGCTAGGGGCTCCAAACTTGGACAACTGATAGAGGGTAATGATAAGATTATGCGTTATTGTTTGTTATTGCCCTTTGCATTTTTCGAGTAAATGCCCTATGCAAATTTGGACATCCAAAACTTCCAATTAAGATATCTCGAAAACTATTACAGCTAGTAGCATCAGATTTGGTCAACTGGAAGACCGACTGAAAGACGATGATGAATAGATTACCTGATGAAAAAAAGGCTGGTAAACAAACTAATGGTTGGGGGCATAGTGTTTCATAAACACAAATTCTAGATTTCTGTAAAATCGTCAGCTTCAGACATATATCTTTCAAAAGCTTCTTTCAGTGCATTAATGTCATCTTGATTAACAGTGATAGTATTGTTTACTATAGCGCCTTTGAACTTTTTTATCACAAATTTCTGATCTATTTTTTGAATATCTCTATTGTTTAGAGTGAGACTGTCTTTAGAAAATGCCAAATCTTCTCCTCTCTTGACGCAGGGACGCTTGCAGTATGTTAGTTTGTCATCGTCCAATACCCCGATGTAACATGAGCCCTTGACATATTCGACAAGGGCACAATCTTTCTGCTCTATTACATCTTCATTCTGAAATATAAATATAAAATGTTAGACAGCCCTTTATCAATTTTAATTATGTCAATGTTCAGTCAATGTCAGTATTTCTTTTTGTAGATCTTTTGTGTCATTTGTGTTTGTCTTTGCTATACTGTGTTGTATGTTTCTTGCAGCCTTGTGGTCACCTGTTAGGAAAGGGTTGTCCTCTTGGCTTTCTTGTTTGGGATGTTTTCTTGTGTTTTTGTCACTTTCCATTTGGTGTCCTTGGTCAGGTATGGTACTTGATTGTATTGATTTTTGCTCATTGCCTTCTTCCTTACTTAGAAGATAAAGGTGAAGCTATAGTGTGTGATGCATGTGGGTGTAAAAACTAAGTACAAATTTGAAACACAATAATTTTTAACAGCCTTTTTCCTTGATTTTTGACACCCTGCCTGTGATCTAAGCTTGCGACTTTTCTTGATACTATTTACTTGCTTTTAATAAGTTTATCGAATGGCTCTTTTTTTAAACAATCACGTTCCTAATACCCATGTCACGTTTTTCTTTTAATTGAACATGTATGTTTGCCTTTCTTGTGCTTGCATAAATTAGAATGAAGGAATACACATAACTAATGAGTCCATAAAGTCAGGTTATTGAAAGCAGTTTTTGCTGCATTCATAAAAATTGACAACTTAAATTATTGTATGACTCAATGTAGCTATGTGCGGATAGTATGACACAGTGTAGCTATGTGTGGATAATCTAGCCAATATCCACTATCCCTTCTATATGCGTTAAGTCTCCTTCACAATTGACTTTGCTGACCTACTTACATTATTCAGTGTTTCCACTGCTCCTAGCTTTGTCTTTTTCCTACCATAGGCACTATCCTGTAAAGAAGAAAATGTGAGAATACGGATAATCTGCTGATCATAGTAAAACTGTAGATGCATGCAATAATTTATTCAGTCATATAATAATGGTCAGTTATCAGATACTGTTTGTTTGCAGGCTGCTTTTAGCTGTGAATCAGAACATAGTGTATGCAGACATCTTGATATTTGTTAATAGTAGTGCTACAAGTAATAAATAAAAGAAATTTTGTCTCTAATATACATTACATATTTGGACAAGATGTCACCCTAATTCGTTTGTCCAACATTCAGTGTGCCGCTGATCAAACTTTAATTGTTCTAGGAATAAGCCAAAATGCACTTAGCTGAAAAGTTTCTAGGAATCAAGCATGATCTATAGTCTCAGATAAGATTATTTTATGTATCTATTTTAGAATTGTCCAAATATTAACTCTGTCTTTATAAAATGAAACAAGAGGCCCTAAATCGCTCACCTGAGTTTTGTTTAAAGCTTACATAAAGCTGGCCATGTCCCTGGTGACACCTGGGGTGGGCCAATTTAGGCCCCACTGGCCAGGGGCATAATTTGAACAAACTTGGTAGAGATCCACTAGGTGATGCTACATACCAAATATCAAGGCTCTAGGAAATGGTTTCAGACAAGAAGATTGTACCATGTTTTTCCCAGAGATATAAACCTATGTAAAACATGTGACCCCCAGGGGCGGGGCAATTTTTGGCCCCAGGGGGATAATTTGAACAAACTTGGCAGAGGTTTACTAGGTGATGCTACATATCAAATATCAAGGCTCTAGGCCCTATGGTTTCAGACAAGAAAATTTTTTATGGTTTTCCCTATATAAGCCTATGTTAAACATGTGACCCCCGGGGCGGGGCCATTTTTTGCCCCAGGGACATAATTTAAAGCAACTTGGTAGAGGTCTACTAGGTGATGCTACATACCAAATATTAAGGCTCTAGGCCTTATGGTTTCAGACAAGAAGATTTTTCATGCATTCCCTCTATAAGCCTATGTAAAACATGTGACCCCTAGGGATGGGCCATTATTGGCCCAAGGGACATTATTTGAACAAACTTGGTAGAGGTCCACTCGGCGATGCTACATACCAAATAACAAGGCTCTAGGCCTTATGGTTTCAGACTAGAAGATTTTTTCATGCTTTGATTTGATTCTTTATGTCCCATCAACAATCTTTCAATTATAAAGAGACAGGTCTTCCTGGGTTGAACCAGTACTAGCTACCAGGTTTAACGTATTTGCTCAAGGACACAACGCAGTGATGCCAGTGAGGCTCCAACTCATGGCCCCTCAGTCTCGAGTCAAGCACTCTACCAATGAGCCATTGCACTCCCATTTTTTTCATGCATTCACTATATAAGCTTAGATGTAAAACATGTGACCCCTGGGGCTGGGCCATTATTGGCCCAAGCGGCATAATTTGAACAAACTTGGTAGAGGTCAACTAGGTGATCCTACATACCAAATAATGAGGCTCTATGCCTTATGGTTTCAGACAAGAAGATTTTTTTTCATGTTTTTCCCTATATAAGCCTATGTTAAAATGTGACCCCAGGGCGGAACCATTTTTGGCCCCAGGGGCATAATTTGAACAAACTTGGTAGAGGTCCACTAGGTCATGCTACATACCAAATATCAAGGCTCTAGGCCTTAAGATTTCAGACAAGAAGATTTTTTCATGTTTTCCCTATATAAGCCAATGTTAAACATGTAACCCCCGGGGCACAGGGGGATAAGTTGAACAAACTTTGTAGAGGTCTACTAGGTGATGTGACATATCAAATATCAACTCTCCAGGCCTTGTGGTTTCAGAGAAGAAAATTTTTAAAGTTTTCATCTTAAATATCTATTTTTATCCTGTGTGACCTAGATATGCAATGGATCAGAACCATTTGAACAATTTTCAAAGAAGACCATATAAGGAGCATTCCTACCAAGTTGGGTCAAAATCCAGCCAGTAGTTTAGATGTCATTTGAAGCAATTGTTGTTGACGGACAGCTGACAATTAACGACAGACATCCAACGATCACATTAGCTCACCATGAGCCAATGGCTCTGGTGAGCTAAAAATACTTTCGAATGAAATTTGTCATAAACCGTTTCATACATGTTCTATTTTGTCTTTTTCAGAACTAGGAGAGGAACCAATCAGAGGACAACACAGAAATAAGTTGAATATCATGTTTATGGTAAAGCGTAGGCCAAGCTGATGAGAAAAACTTTTAGATACTGGTCTTATGATCACCAAGAACTAGTTTGGCTGAGAAGATAATCTGAAATTACTTTTTACCTGGAGGCTCGGTGCATGAATGCATTGTGTCATAAGACTAAATCTAAACTGATGTGTCTTATTGTAATCAACACTAAACTCCGTTCAGAAATTGCGTGGCACCGGTTTTTCGCAGTTCCTACTTTTATACGTCATTTTAGGTCCTACATCACTGTGAGAAAGTTACTCGTGTAGACCTCCCCTAATTTCTCCAGCAGGTTCCGTGCCTGTGCGAGCTTCTGGCAAAGCCCCGATATCTTGGAAAAAATCAAGAAATTAAGAAATACGCCAGCAGACTAAGACTATTTGACACGTTTGAAACGCCCTCCATGTTCTTATATGGAAATGACAATATTTTCATTATAATATTTGGGAGTGGTTATTTCAAATGGCGAGAAATTCGTGGGAATTTATAAAGCGTGACGACACACCGTATATCTGGAAAATTTAACATTGATCTGGCGCTTTACGCACATAATAACATTTCCTCTTATTACACACTGATGCTAACATTTCTCCAGTATACATCTTAAACATTTCTACCTGTTATTGACTGAAGTTACTCTACGGATCAAAAACACTAAACAGAATATACCTTAAAGCAGTTAGATGCTCACCAAGATCAATGGCAGTTCAGCTGCTATTAAATTTGAATAAAAAACTAATTTTCATGGTGTACCTATTTGAAAAAATGTTCGTTGCCGATATCGTTA
Organism: Loripinus fragilis; assembly: GCA_964019695.1. Lineage (NCBI taxonomy): Eukaryota > Metazoa > Mollusca > Bivalvia > Lucinida > Lucinidae > Loripinus > Loripinus fragilis. The sequence continues at coordinate 17,609,439 of OZ026529.1, read as the reverse complement.
CAGGTAGAAAAGATTGGATTCATACTTTATACACGGGTATGAAATCATAAAACACAATTCAAGATGTATTGTCTATTAAACCAAACGAATATAAATGGTAGTAGAAATGCCTGTTCGCAATTTGAAGGTATAAACTTTACTGTGTCTTTTTGTGAGCATATTTATACTTTTGTGAAGATTGATGAATTTGTGATGGGGCATCCCGGTCAAATGGCTTTACGTTGTGCTTGCCACATCCATGCACTATTGACACAACGTGGACATATAACATGGGCTTGCTTGACCATTACCTTGGAAGGACGGTCCTAGAACTAATAACTAATTGCCACTATTGCAGGACCCCCAGCTCCCTTAAGCCCCACTCTCACAGTGCCGGTGTAGCCACGGTTCATCCCGATGCAGGACAGCCGGTATACCGTGATGCATCGGGACACATTTCATAAAAAATAAATTGCGTTCTCACTGTGCCTACGTTACCCCGGTATAGCCCCGGTTCTCGAGAAAATAAGACGCCGGTTGAGCCCCGGTTCACCACGGAGCACTTACGGTGCAGCACGGTGGAGCCACGGTTCATGCCGGTATACCCCGGTGTTACCCAGGTTGTTTACGTTGGTGTCCCGGTAACTGCCGGTTGCGCCACGGTTACATGCCGGTAGGGCCACGGTTGCATCCCGGTGCTACTCTACACTATAAAACCAGGATAAAAACGTGGAGTAACATCAGTTTTTTTTCTGTCTTTATCGCATAACAGTTATGACACAAATTGGACTGCACATCCATATACGAGTTACTAGAGGAATCATGATCTGAGTAACGAAAGCAAAATTGCCTAGTAACCTCGCAGCTCAGTTGCATGACAAATAAGCAGAAGCAGACCTGTTTTCTTACGACGAGGGTTTAAATGTTGTTGATCTGGGCCCAGAATTACAATGCCTCCTTAAAGTTAAGGAAGACTTAATTTAAGTCTTGATACTTCAACATGTACATTAGATGCTTAATAAATTGCCAAGACCGATGCAGTACTCATGGTCAAAGATATCATTGTGATCTACAGAAAAAATGAAACTATTTTGGTTTTAATTAGTTTGGAAACGTTATTTTTCGCATCCTGGAAATTCAATACTTAACTTAAGTACTCCTTTACTTTAAGGATACATTGTAATTCTAGGCCCAGATTGTCTTGCTTTTTCGTAAAAATATATAAACACTTTGAGCGGGGCATGTGATTCCCAACAATATGATATTTTGAGAAGTGTAGACTTAGACAAGCCTGTGCAGTCCCCAATTAAGCTGTAAAGTTGTTCGGTCAGTAGCTTAACAGTCATAGAATAATCAAGCGACAAGCAAAGGCTCTGATCAGACTGCGCCTAGGCGCAGGCTGGTCTGAGGCTTTGCTAATGGCAACTACCACATTGTTGGAGATCTCATGTCGTGGCTCATATATGCTTGACTCTTCAGTAATTATAAGTGCATTTATTCATATTTAGCTGTGTAAATGAGCACATTTATACTGCTGACAATTTAACCAACTTGTGACGAATGGACTTTCCATCCTTATCATTTGGATTAATCTAATTTCATTTTAGGTGCAGCAGGAGTGACTTTTCATTTTTATTTTGCATTTTATTACATATACATAGGCAGTGGAACCACACGGTTTATCACAGTGGAGACACGGATGTTCCCGGATTACGCTGGTATCGCCCCGGTGGAGACACGGTTGCTCCCGGCGTCTTCCCGGTTTATCACGGTATTTGACAGCCTTCCCGGTTACTCCCGGTGAGTCCCGGTTGTTTTAAACATTTTAAAACAACCGGGGACATGAGCCGGTTTAACACGGTTCAACACGGTTCATCCTGGATCTCCAAGGTTGTCCACGGTGCCGCCACGGTTGTGACACGGTTCATCACGGTTCATCCCAGATCATCAAACCGGTGTGAACCGGCACCTTAGACCGGGACAGTGAGAACGGGGCTTTACCAACCCCTGCCGATCCTTACTTTCACAAGTACTAGGACTGGTAAAACGTTAGGAATAAAGAGTCGATTTTTATTTTAACTTGTTATCAAAACATCTAATATTCGAGTAAAGGGTGTGTTGCAATTGAACAATTTAAAGATATATTCAAAAGACGTGAAGCATATCGATGAATATTGATATATATTATGTGGCAATCATCGTCAACTGGACTTAGTCTGTGGGCGCAGTTATGAAATTTCTGATTTTTCTCAAGATATCAGGGCTTTGCCAGAAGCATGCACTGCCACGGAACCTGCTGGAGAAATTAGGGGAGGTCTTCAAGAATAACTTTCTCACAGGGATGTAGGACCTAAAATTACGCATAAAAGTGGAAACTGCGAAAAACCGGTGCCACACAATATCTGAACGGAGTTTAGATGAATACTCAGTGTGCAATACTTATTTTTAAAAACCAATTTCTGTATGTAATGGAGATATATACTTGCCAAATGTTCAACCAGCCACCTATTTTTAGATCATTTTTCTTTAAGACAGCTCTTTTGGTACCATGAATAAGAAAGTCATGTCATTTACTATGGACAGAAAAGAAATTGACAAAAGCTTTAACACTACATGCTAGCAGCTGCTTTGAATATTGGTACCTTCATATTAAAAACTACGAACATAGGTGAAAAAGTTAGTAACATAGTTTTCGATTGCCATTAGTCGCCCGACTGGTGACAAATGGCAATCAAAAAACACTGGTTCTAGCGATTTTTAAACCTTGTTCGATGATTGTTAAGAGCGTTTTGGATTGTAGCCTATCTGATGTTGAAAAAAAATAAGTGCAAAAACTGTTTGATCTCTGCCAAGGGTACTCATACTACTCATCAGATGCAATATCGCATTACAGTGAATGTAGCTTTTTAAGTGTGTGTTACAACTGTACGAAAGGATTCCTTTAATGTGCCCGCTATCATTCATGATGTGTGTTGGTTACTCTTTGCCTGCTAGTATCATCTGCTGATAATCTTTGCAAACAGTTTGGACCCAGATCAGGACTGAAAAATATTCAACCTGATCTGGATACAAACTGAATGACACTCTGATATGGTATTTATTAAAGAACTCCTCCAAAGAGTTGATTTTTGGGGAAAATCAGCACGCAACAAAAACCCATCTTCTTCAATAGAGCATTAAGGTGTGAAGCAGGGGTATCAAATATTACCTTTTTCATCTTCTTTATGAACGATCTTTTCGAGAACAAGTCTGTTAATGACACGGCTGTTGTAACTGTCAATCAAATCAACCAGTTCAGTCCTGCCAAGTCTCACTCAACTCCAGTGTTGTGCCTAGGTCAAGATTTCTTTGGGACACAGGTATTCCTCCAACTGAATTTCAGGCTCTACCTGAATTTCAGGGGGACACTTACAAATTCTGGGGGACGCACCAAATCCTAAAAATTTTTACCTGTTAAATTGAATAGTTATCAGGAAATTTCTGTTCATTTTTATTTAAATTTGAGCTTGATGTCGATAGTTTTTGCTCGAGAAGGGTTGTAGATGACAGTGAAGTAGTTTCTGCCATTACCTTAGTTCTGAATTCACCAGCAAAGGACCTCGGACAGTTTCCTATTCAATCTGCCCAAATTTCGACAGCCTGTGGCTAGAGTAATGCATAACTGACAACTATGGTTTTGTGCTTAAATGAAACCCTGACATTTATTGCATCTAACAAAATAAAAATATTTTGAAAATATTGCATAATAATGCCAGGACTTTAGGGTTTAGGGGGTGGGGGTATTTTTGTGACCAAATTTTATTTCACAGAAAGTAAAAATTTCGTCGAGTATTCACCTAAATACAAGTTAATATAATGTTTGCGGCATAAAACTTGAGACGAAAGTGATGCGTTTGCATAAAATTCGGGTTGAGAAGATTTCATTGTTTCGTCTAAAGAAGTGAGCTGTCAATTACTTTTGACTATTACCTGTAATGTTTCGAGTTCAACCAGTTCACTTGTGCACTGAGGTGTATCATATCTGTATACTGTATAAATCAGAGTCTAGATAAACACAGTTTTTTAGCGTAAAATCGTAATATTTTCTTACACATCAGATTTAACCTATAATTTTGGTGCTTTAAAGAACCGTCTCATTGCGACGGTTCTTTTGAGTACCCACAACATAATGTTTTGGTTGAGAAATGAGACAGTTAATTTCTTTGTAAGCACTCATAACTAAAGCCCTGATATATGCCATTGCAAATTGATATTTACCTACAGGTTTTTACAAAATAAGTTTCTAATAAGTTTTTATAATAAAGCGTTTTTGAGCATTTTGACAGCGTTCCCCCCCGTGACCAAACATGCCGTTTTTATATGATATGTGAAATGTAAAACTACAACTGTATGCAAAAGGATTAGTTTGGTCACGGGGGGGAAAGCACCTCAGTAAAACTTTTTCTATTTTCTATATGTTGAATAGCTAAAACGGAGTTTTCAACCCATATTTTTCATTTGGTACTTGTCCAATGAGAAAACGGCTTTTGTTGATAAGTCGAGGGTTGAATCTACTATCTTTTTCATAGAAAAAATATCATTTTCTTTGAAACTTTTCTCTGGTCATTTTTATGGGCAATCCTTCATTAAGACTGTCCGAGGTCCTTTACAATTTTAAATATTAAATTTCTACTGCTATGAAATTAGTGTTTTCCGCCATTGTTGTTGTGTGTTGGACTGGTTGAGAAATCAATATCCAATGCGGCATTTATCATAGGAAAATACAATGTGCCAGTCTAAATTGCTGTATTTAGTATTTACTCCCCTTTATTAGGTTACACTAAATAGAGAAATGGTAGTAAACTGCGAAAAAAAGGAGCAGAGTGCGTTGAGGTGCTCAAGCTTTGCCAGTAGCCTTGACCTTACCGTGGCCATATCCTCTGGCTTGTTACTGCAGATCTGTCTGATCAAGCTGCAAACAGGCAATCTCATTGAGTACTCGAATTAGAGAATTTCTTCTAGTCCATGCATTTTAATTTTCAGAAAAATGGACTCAATTTCATAAATTAAGAAAAGTTACATCCGTTTGTTTAAACATAATTCTACTTAATGTTGCAATTAAAACATGTAGCACAGTAGCTGTACTGTACACAGTTTGCTTAGGCATAATAGACCTTCAGAGAAAGAATTACAATACTTTAGGTGAAAATTATAACCAGTGACTCTTCAATATATTACAATGGACTATCATGAAAATTTGATAGGACTGAAAAGGGCTAATTATATACTGAACCACACTTCTAACGCAAAATCAAACAGAAGCTTTAATATTACATATATTGTTTCATCCATTGTAACGCAATTTTATCAAAAATTAAAACACTAATTTATGAAAATGAAAGTAGAACGTCATCGGTCAGTTATTCCCTTTTAATCATAACCTTATTTGGTGAATGTCTGCCATAACCCCTGACTGGTACAATGATTTGGGCAATACCTCGTATATTAATTAAAGTAACATTCCTGAAACATTTTGAGTTGGAAGTGTGTGTCAGTATATATCTTATTAAAATGGGCACCAGCATTTCTATTTGATTTTGCTAAGAGCCAGAATAATCATGGGTTGAATAGTCCATTGACCTATCAACAATGTATCTAAATTCTAGATCTACAGATAAGGGTTTTTAATGAAACTAAATTTTACTTATTTCTCAGCCTTGGTATAATCATGTTGTGGGTACTCAAAAGAACCATCTCAATGAGAAGACATTTTGAGCTCCCAAAGCACATGTTTAAACCGGTGGATAATAAATTTCATCACAAATTCATGCACAAAAAGTTTTCTTATCTGAACCTATGCCATAATATCTGACACTCTTTCATGAATTATCATGGCATTGACTCTGGTATTGAAACTTTCATCCCAATCCAAGTGCACATTTCTTTGGAAATCAATCTGAACTGTAGGATAATTCTGGTCATTTTAAACTTAATAAAGCTAAATTTTTGTATATTTGAGCAGACAGTAACAGTGATTTGCAGATGTACTCAAAAAAATTGTCTCAATGAGGCACTCAAAAGTTAACAAATGTTAAAACTGATGTGATTCAGGCAAAAAACAAGATGTCATGCTTCTGGCAACTCTACCGACGCTACTTTTGGGGGTGGGGCCCTACACTAATTTTGGTGTACTTTGAAGTTTTTTTTTTATTTTAGGATAATTATGAATGATGTTCATGCTTTTTCTATAGAAATAATCTTAAAATGAAATTTGCCTACCTAGCAATCCTTAAAAATATTGAGACGTTTCCGCAAACAAGACTTTTGTTGGGGTCTAAGGGTAAGAAATTATTCACAGTTTTATCTTGGCCAATGAATATCTTGCTTTCCTTAGCTTTAAATCTGTGAATGATGTTTTACCTCCTAGTCAACAGCTATGGTCATTTTAAGATGGTTAGTTCACCTAACCACATTTTCCTGAACAAGTTTGACTATGCAGCTAGCCTATTTAGCTGTGTATCCTGTCCCCTTATTATGACTTTTGTGCATGCGGGTTATGACTACTACCTATATGTTTTTATTTTAACAAAAAATATTAACTAAACATTTGTAACAAAGAATAAAACAAACTTTAGCATATCGGCAACACAAAATTTGTAACATCGGTCTTTCATCAAATGATGTCATGGCTCTGGATCACTAAGATGCTTCTTGTGAAATCAATCCCTCTGCTTGGCTAATTGATATTGGTTTTGTTTGATTTAATTCTTTACGTCCCATCAACATTCTTTCAGTTATAAAGGGACAGGTCTTCCTGGGTTGAACCAGTACTAAGCTAGGATTAATGTTCTTGCTCAAGGACACAACGCAGTGACACCAGTGAGGCTCAAACCCGCGGCCCCTCGGTCACGAGTCAAACACTCTACCAGTGAGCCACTGCGCTCCCAAGATTGATATTGATAAGGCTAAAGTCGGGCATGATATATGAATCTACAGCCCATGTTCCTTCTGAATGATTTGGAAACTCTAATACAGATTTACATATTTTTTTTAAAAAAATTAAAAGTCTACAAATGATTGGGTCATTAAAAAATAATGTGACAAACTAACAACTGTAGGATGGGCATTTCATGATAGCAATACAGTACCATTATTAGTGTGCGTATTTGCATATTTACCCAAATTTTAGACAATTTATTGTCTTATTGAATGAAATTGAAACTAGATCCTGCTTTTTCCGCATATTATCTTTGATTTATGAACTCACACTTTGATGAATCCGGATTTTCTGATGTTCCAAGACTCGTCACGAGCTAAAATTCTGATTCACCATGGGAATTAAATTCACCAGATGGATCGAAATGACAAGAAGCAAGCATACTCCCTACACAAACTTTCGCTTGTAATTGGCAACAACCCTTCTTGAATCAGCGTAAAGAGAAGAATGATTATAGAAATTAGTTCATGATTGATCTCAACATAGTAAGGGACCGAGCCGTGATTGAACTCGCAACCGCCTCGATAGCTCAGTTGGTAGAGCGTCCGCTTCGGAGGGGGAGGTCGTGGGTTCGAATCCCGCGGCCGCATCATACCAAAGGTGTAAAAAATGGTACTAGCAGCTCCCTTGCTGACGCTCACATAAAGGGGTTGTGCTAGGGAGATAAAGACAGGTAAGTATCTGTTAAAGATATAATTGTTATGTCGCAGAATAGCTCATGAGCTAATGTTGTCTGTTACACTATACGCGACGTTAAATAAGGCTTCTTTATCTTTATCTTTATCTTTGTATCTGTCGTCGGACAATCTAACGACTGTAGAGAACGAATTCATGTGGCTGCCTGATTCTCATAAGTTCGTACATTACCATTGGATTCGTGTATATATAAATCACGCTCGCGCGGAAATAGCGCGTGTCGGAATTCGGTACAGTTTGTTTCAAAAGCAAGAAAAAATCATCTGCATCAACAATGAGGAAAAACCCGGTATAAAATTGATTAAATCTTGCTGAATATTGTGTAAACTTGTTAAGCACATGGTATTTAACATTAAAAATCTTACTTGCACGCGAGAAAATTCTTTAATTCCAATTATTCCAGTGCAAATTCAGCTCGTCTGTCAAATTGCAAGATCACGTCACCTTATCATGATTAAAAAGAGGCTGGCTAGACAAGTATACTTCAGCAAAAAGTTGAGACCATGTCAAGTCACTTCCAATTAAAATCCAATTAAATGACTGTGATGATTTATTATGGATGTCTGAGAGTCACATGTATATTTGCTGCGGTGAGTAGAAATGACATTTTCCTCTGTCCACACTGTCACCAGTACATTCAAATCACCCTAAAGTGTACATATGTTATAATTTCACAAGTTATTTTTGCATATGTTGATATTCTGAGTTAGTCAATTTTGTGATGTTTAAAAATCGTTGGTGTAACTGAAATGATGGTAGGTTAATGATTTCCTTTGAATTTTGAAACAGCATGCACAAAAAATCCATTTTAATACCAAACCAGATAGATAAGTGCATTAACTTTTTGCTGCGGTATAGAAAAAAATTATTCCCTCCATAGAGCCTCTATTTAGCATCAACCAATCAAAATGCACGAACCCATTGAGAAGCTTCTAGATGACTCGGAGCAGGCATGGTGACTCATTTTAAGGTGAATGTTTACAATGTTGAACGAGTTGGAAAACTTTTGAGTTTGTTAGTTGATATTTCACATGTTAGTGTTTTGTTTGCAAAATATTCCTTGCTGATACTTTTCCCTAAATGCGCATGCGCTACACTCGAAATATAACATGCACGAATCGGCGAGTAAACAGCATACTCTCTGCACTTTCAGCTATTTGGTGGATTCTTTGCTTTGAATTTCAAAATTACATATTTTTATTAAGCTTGTACCAATGTCCTGTTACACAAAAGGCCGAGCACCCTTACTTACTTATATGGCCGTTATTAAGGGAAAATCAGTTGATTTTTTTAAAAAAGCTAACACTTACTTTTCTGAAACTCGCTTGACCCAGTCTTACCCAACTTTTGCATTCACTTGTTAATCCTCCATACTAAAACAAATGCCTTTCAACACTTATATGGCCCCTAATATGCTTAGATAACAGTTACAATTCCCAATTTATCAGACTGAGTATGAGGTAGTTCGATCATTCAACTGAACTTTAGTCCGGGTAAGTCTGGTTCCCGTCACATGTTAAACATTTAATCGGCAGCCAATCACTGCCATCGAAACAAAATACTGGTTTCTTAATTTTTAAGAGTTTGGCAAATGCGGAGAACCAGTATCGACCAAAGTAAAAGGTATGGTTGACCTGCAGGAACTGGACATGCGCAGACGAGGGTTAAACAGGAACAGGAAGATAGATAAGTGATCACGTGACACTAAACCAGAGTGAGTTTGATCAACTTTAGTCTAACCGCAGTACCTGCAGTTGAATGATCGAACTACCTCTATACAATTTTGACAATCAAATCATCCGGGTTTTTGATTCAGGCTAGCTGTACGACAGTCATGTCAATAGAACAATTTACCCCTTAACTTTGAGGCACCCTCTGAGTAATTGCTGTAGCCTGATATTGTATTATGCGACTCAGTTTATAAGAAATATATGGGAATTTTTATAGCATATAAACTAGGAAAAAAGAAGGATAGTTTTCATAAAATTAAGCAAAATTCCAAAATTCATTTGACACTCTATACTCTCCTTCCCTTTTAAATGATTTTATTTCATTGATCTGATTTTATTCTTTAAATGCTTTCGAATTAAAATCTAAAAAAACTTCTGAAGCCGCAAAAACTACCTTCAAAGTTCACTTTTTTTAAAATTTTCCTCAAATAATGGTAATATTGGGAGTGTTACCATGGCAACTTGCATGAAAATTAAACACAGAAAATTTCCCAGTGTGGGACTATGCAATTGCAAAGTTTGACACAAAATGATTATACTTGTGCAGAAGAGCTTTGATTCTTAGTATCCTTTTGACTGTTATTAGGTTTATAAAATACTAACCAAAATGTGTTGGATGAATAAGCCGTTACACCACCCACATTAAAACAAAATTATTTGCTTTTCATTGGAATTTAAACAAACACATAAGCAACAGCTACAGGCCAATAGACCTAATACTTTCACCAAAATATAAAGATATAGAAAAAAGGTGAGTTTTTTTTTTTTTTAAAAATATCAGGACAAAATTATCCATTTTTGGGCTGACCTCTTGGCTCTCGTTTGTGGTGTCTTCTGTGAGTTTGTTACTTTCCCATTGGTATCCTGGGTCAGGTGTGGTACTTGATTGTATCGATTCCTGATCTTTGCAACCTTATTTACTTTGCACATTTGAAAAAAAAAAATAGACAGAAATGTAAAAAAATAATCTAAGATGGCACTGTAAAACTGGAAGTAGACGATCAAATCTGTTTTGACACAGTAAATAACTAGGTTGTCTGGAAGTATCTGCCAAGTTTCGTCAAAGTCGGCTTACCTTGCTTGTGGACGCCTATTATAGGCGGCTGCATGGTTTTCTCAGAGACTGGGTGTTAAGTGAATGTACAAAAGTATTTGAAAGAATCAGATTACCGCAAAGTAGGCAATAGGACACATATCTGTGTAACATAACCAGGCATACAAAATCTGTAATTAAAAGCTACTGCCCTGCACATTTATTTCTAATCATAGGTGGTTGTAGGGGAACTAAGGACACTGAAAATCAACAAGGTGACAATATAATTCCCTGCATTTTAGCATTTCTTTCGAAACCCAGATAAAAATAGACCAAGGGAGAGACCAACATGCTTGCTGTCCAAGGAAAACATTCTGAAAATTACATCATCATGTTACAGGATCATCAACTCTCCATTTTTAGGCAATACCTGAGCCGAAGATTCATGCATGAGTGAAAAATATACTCTGGCGTTTGTATCATACTACGAAAATGTATTTTTCACAATGTTGATAAATTAAGATACCATGTATGTTAATAGTGAGTCACTATGAAAAAGTATTTTTCACAATGTAGACAAATTAGGATACCATGTATGTTAATAGTGATGGTTACTACGAAAATGCATCATTCACAATGTAGATGAATTAAGATACCATGTATGTTAATAGTGATGATCACTACGAAAAAGTATTTTTCACAATGTAGACAAATTAAGATACCATGTATGTTAATAGTGATGGTTACTACGAAAATGTATTATTCACAATGTAGATAAATTAAGATACCATGTATGTTAATAGTGATGGTCACTACGAAAAAGTATTTTTCACAAGGTAGATAAATTAAGATACCATGTATGTTAATAGTGGTGGTTACTACCACTTACAATAGATATTAAAGGAAAAGAAAAAGATTTGGTGAAATAGTGATGGTCACTACGAAAATAGTATGTTTCACAATGTAGATAGATTTTGATATCATATATGTTAATAGTGATGGTTACTACCAGTTACTATATAATATTTAAGCAAAGAAAGAATTTGGGAAATAGTGACATTCACTACAAAATGTATTTTTAACAATGTAGATAAATTAAGATACCATGTATGTTAATAGTGATGGTCACTACGAAAAAGTATTTTTCAAAATGTAGATAAATTAAGATACCATGTATTTTAATAGTGATGGTTACTACGAAAAAGTATTTTTCAAAATGTAGATAAATTAAGATACCATGTATTTTAATAGTGATGGTTACTATGAAAACGTATTTTTCAGAACGTTGATAAATTAAGATACCATGTATGTTTATAGTGATGGTTACTATGAAAATGTATTTTTCACAATATGGATAAATTAAGATATCATGTATGTTAATAGTGACAGTCACTACGAAAAAGTATTTTTCACAATGTAGACAAATTAAGATACCATGTATGTTAATAGTGAAGGTTACTACGAAAATGTATTTTTCACAATGTAGAGAAATTAAGATACCATGTATGTTAATAGTGATGGTCACTACGAAAAAGTATTTTTCACAAGGTAGATAAATTAAGATACCATGTATGTTAATAGTGATGGTTACTACCACTTACAATAGATATTAAAGCAAAAAAAAGATTTGGTGAAATAGTGACGGTCACTACGAAAATAGTATGTTTCACAATGTAGATATCATATATGTTAATAGTGATGGTTACTACCGGTTACTATACAATATTAAAGCAAAGAAAGAATTTGGGAAATAGTGGCATTCACTACGAAAAAGTATTTTTCACAATGTAGATAAATTAAGATACCATGTATGTTAATAGTGATGGTTACTACCAATTACAATAGATTTAAAAAAAAAAAAAAAAAAGATTTGTTGAAATAGTTTCGGTCACTACGAAAAAGTATTTTTAACAAATTGAATGTAGATAAATATTTTTAGATATCTTGTATCTAATTAGTGATGCTCGCTATGAATTTTGTAAACTTCATTCTTCTTGCATATTAGATTAAAATATATGTTAATACTGCTGATTGTTTTGACTCTGATCTGTTAAATTAGCCAATCATATCGATAGATTCGGAAGAAATAAAGGAAAGCCATAATATAAAGAGGGACAAGTCACAAATTTTAGCCCTAAATAAGACCAGACATGACAAAAAATAAAACCAATAGCTCAGAAGTGGTCCTGAATAGGGTTCAAACCCAGAAATTGAACCCAAGTGATGCTATGCTTTTCAAAAATGGGAAAAGTGAGAAATTCCTCTTTTAAAATAGAAAGTGTTTAATATACATGGATACGTTAGGGGTCTTCCATGCAAACAATGTTATGTGCCTTGATCCACATCTGAACTAAGGGCGAGGTTGGTGCCGTGAAACATGTAAAATATATTTACTGACCGTTCCAAGGCGGTACTTCTTTTGTGGATTATTTGTGTTATTTCTGTCTTGTCGTTGTTATGCTTTCGAGCAGGTCTGTTTATTTATGCCTTGTGGCCATCTGCTGGGAAAGGGCTGACTTCTTGGCACTCGTTTGTCATGTCTAATTGTGTGTTTGTCACTTTCCTATGTGGTACTTGATTGTATTGATCCTGATCTTTTTCCACTTTCTTTCTTTAAGTATAAAAAACGTACAGTACATAAACATTATATGACAGGCGGTATGCATGATTATTAACCCAATCCTGGTTCATAGCTATGGTTTTCCCTGTAATTGCACAACAGAGTGTCTGGCCAAAGACTTAGTGATGGCATTGGCTTAAATCTTCAGTCGATGGGTCAGTGCTGGATGTTTGCCTATGGCGATTCTTGGGAGTTTTCTTGAGCTCTGACAGCCTGTGAGTCGAGCACCCTGTTATGTTACATCATAGTATATAACATGATTTAATAAGAAACATTGTACAAGTTATGCAGTTTTAATAAGATACGGTTAGGAAACTGAAATGACCCCTCTTGCTTTTTATTCGTTGTATTGATACTAGCTAGATCGAAAATGATCATTACGCCGCCGTAAATCGCAAATTTTGGAATTTGAAACAAAACTTTTGGCTGTGTTTTTCACTAACTGAGGGGTTACCTAAACTCCTCAGTGTTTAGGGAGTTTACTACCCAAAGAGAAAGACCATCCCACTGTGGAATAATTCGAGAAAAGAAATAGTTCTTCAGGGCGTCACTTATGTCTGGTATATTTACTATTGAGCAATGTGTGTTGACCTGGTAGCTTCAAATTGTGAGGACCAGGTGCCTGTCTGCTACTATTAACACAGCACTACAGTTTATCTTATAAAAGAGATGCAGAGAGAACTGATCACTAAGTGCCTCAGAAGAGGGCCACTCAAGCTCACCAAGCATCTTGCTGACACTACTTGTTTCGTCACCTGATTAATTTCCAAACAAAGTAAGTGCTCCAATTGGGTGCTGCATATTACTCTAGTTGAGGCCTAACACACATTTTGTATGCAGTTTCTTTGGTACTCCAAGACTCTGCGAAGGTAACCAAATTTCTGTGTTGCCTTGGATGAAACTTCTGAAATGTGTGACCACAATCCACATTATCCGAGATGAATATATCAAGGTGTTTTGCTGACTGAAGGTCTTCCAAAGTTTGGTTTTGAATGGAATAGTCCAAGAGTAATTGTTTGTAATGCTGATGTCTAGACACTCTCATAGAGTCGCATAAGGCCAAAGCTTATAGGAGTAATGTCCAGTATATGTGATTTGCTGTTTAACTTATTTGCCTCTTCTTTATGTTGTTGGCTGTGAGTTGGTCAAAGATATGTGATTGTTGCATTCCTTGGTCTTGCTCACTTGGTCTTGTATGCGTCTTTGTAACGAGGTATGTCATAGATACAAAAAGTCTTCTTTGTTGTCTTAATATAAGTTACAATTAGTTGACTGCGAATTTACTATTATAGTGTTGAAATTAAATAGCGTTGGATAATGTGAACCACCGAAATATAAAGAATTAAAATTAAAAAAAAAAGCACACATACAGTAAATGTTTGCGCTTCTTTTTACTCTGTATTATTTAATTTATCAAACCCGCTGCTAAAAAGCGACTAAATGCTTGGCAAGCCTCATATGTTATCTCTTTTCCCCAACGGTTAAAAAATTCAATACAACATGAGCATTCATGTAAGATCCTCTATTATATAAAATACATTTGACATGTGTCACAAATATTACAAAGGCACGAATGTTAGATTCTATGTATTATTAGTATTATTATTATTTTTATTATTATTATTATTGCAAAATTTTCTGAAACGAATTTTAAAGATTATTGGAAATATTTAAATGTTGCATCGTACACATTTAGGATCTATAAAGCAGACAACTAGTCGATTGGTATTAAAATTCAATGCACAACAAAAAATAAGGAGACTAGTACCAACGCCTTTGTATATACGATATTTTAGCTAATAGCGACCATTGCCCTAAACTTATATAGGATTCTGCCTGATGAGTATTCTATACTTTATAATGCAGAAAATAAATCGATTGGACATGAAATTAACTGTAAGTCAAAAATATTACTGAGACTAGTACCAATGCTTTTGTATATACCATATTATTTTATCCAGTAACAGGTAGAAATGAACACGCATGTATGCTGCTAATATATTTATTGGTAAAGCTATACGAACTGCAAGAGAGATGATAACTAAGAGAATAAGCGGACAGCAGAAGCAGCCAGGTAGTTTTATACTACAGGCTGAGCCCTTATCAAGATCGTATCATGTTGCAGTGTCTATATGCAGAATATACAACACCCCCCTTTTAAAGCCCAATATTTTGAGTTTACGGTATGCAACAGTTCATTAATAAAATCGGAACCGTAAAACAGTCCATTGAGTGTTCAATCTTTCATTCACTAATTCCCACGATTGAATTGTCTGTTTATCATCACAGTTTCTCGTTACAGATAAAACAAGCAACACTGATTATTTTGTGGTCCCTTATCAAGTTAATTATACTGTAATCTTTCGGGCGCTTTAGAAATTCGCCCAGATCGAGTCACCACAAATGGTTTATTGCTAGTTTCTTGAGATACGTGTAACGGTACAATAGACAGCTGTTCAGGACCAGAAGAGTTGGACAAGAGTGTATCAGATTCTGTAATCGCTGAATTGTGTGAATTTGCAGAATCACCCTGCACTTTTCTTTCCTGCACATGTACCATCGGCTGAAGGTCAGTTGGGTCGTTAAGATCGACTTCTTTATTCAACCTAACCAAATGTCGCCTATTGCGCGAAATTTCACCACGGGACGTGTCGACCACGTATGATCTTGGTCGGTCTGCAGCTTTTAATACTTTACCGTCTACATTGAATGATTTCACGTGAACGCTATTACCTGCACGTAATGGCGTCATATTTCGCGCTCGATGTCTGACGTCATAATTCTTTTTGGAGTATGCACGTGCAGCATTTTCTTTTTTAAGCAGTGATGTTTGATTGATTACTTTTGGCTTCAATCGATCTGGATTTTGCGGAAGGATAGTTTTGATTTGTCTGCTGTAGAGAAGCTGAGATGGGCTATACCCATTACTGAGTGGTGTGGCTCGATAATGCATGAGCGCAATGTAAGGGTCCTCAGACTTCTCAAGCAAGCGTTTGCACGTTTGAACAGCGCGTTCAGCCTCCGCGTTCCCTAAAGGATATCTAGGCGATGATGTAATGTGCTTTATACCGTATTCTTTCATGAATTTCTGCATAGCCTGCTCTGAGTAACAACCTCCGTTGTCACTAATGAATATGTCGCAAACACCAAGCCAACTAAACATCGACTTTAAATGGGTAATAACTTCTTCGGTTGTTAAAGAGCGCAATTTTGCTAATTCAATAAATCTTGAATAGTAGCACACTACCAGTAGATACGTTAGACCTTTCCAAACGAAAAGATCTGACCCTAAATGTTTCCAAGGCCGGTCATCAAACTTAGTACTGATCATCGGCTCGGCATGATCATTCTGAAGTTTTGAGCAAACGTCGCATGCTTTGACTTTTTTCTCAATGTCACTGTAGATGCCTAACCACCATACCGACTCTTTTGCTCTCAGTTTACATTTTGTTATTCCTTGATGCGCGCCATGAATTTTGGTGAGTATATCTGCTCTAATTTCTGTGGGAATAAATAACCTGCCTGCTTTCATTAATAAGCCTTTATTTATTGTTATCTCGCCCCTCAAATGCCAGTACACTTTTCCTATCTCGGATGCCTTATGTTTTGTTTCAGGCCACCCATTTTTGCAGTAATTGGCTAGAGTTTGACAAATTACATCTTGACTTTGCTTTTTCCTTATCTCTTGAAGTCTAAGATCTGTGGCTGGCAAGTGTCTTCTAACCATGTCAACAAAATTTTCGGTGTCTGAGGAATGTTGCTCCTCCTCCAAAGTCAATGAATGAATTACAGGGTTCCTTGAAAGCATATCAGGTATAATCAAGGATTTTCCCGCGACATGGGAAATAGTGTATGACAAAGGCATAAGTCTCATTCTAAAGCGCATAATTCGTAATGGCAAATCACTCAGGTCTTTGTGACCGCCAAGCAACGAAATAAGCGACTGGTGATCAGTTTCAATGTGATTCGTTTTTCCAATGAGAAAATCACGATTTTTCTCGCAACTGTATGTGACTCCTAAGGCCTCTTTTTCAATGATGGAGTAACGCTGCTCTCACGGTGACAGGGCTCTAGATGCGAAACTTACTTGTTTCATGTCTCCGTCGTCTTGTTTCTGAAACAGCACGCAACCTAATCCATAACTACTCGCATCTGTTTTTAATACTGTGTAACGATTCGGATCGTACAACGCAAGTACGGGTGCATTTCTAAGTGATTGCTTGATTAAGTCAAAAGCTTTCTGCTGATCTGGACCCCAGTAAAACTGATTTTTTGAGCTTAGTAGATCTCGGATTGGTTTCGAATGTTCAGCTAACAATGGCGAGAATTTACCTAGCTGATTTACCATACCTAATAGCCTGCGCACACCGTGTACGTCAGTAGGGGCTTCCAAGTTTTTGATCCCCTGGACCTTTTCGGGGTCCGCCGAAATGCCTGAGGGTCCAATAATATGACCACGTATTTTATTGATGTTTTTCTGAACTCAGATTTTGACGGTTTTATGATCAGATTTGCTTCATGCAACCGCGTGAGCACTTCATGCAACCTTTCGTCATGCTCAGCCTCTGTTCGACCAAATACGAGAATGTCATCTGTCTGGCATAATACACCCTCAATCGATTCTACCAGTTGGGTCATTCTTTTCTGAAA
Organism: Loripinus fragilis; assembly: GCA_964019695.1. Classification (NCBI taxonomy): domain Eukaryota; kingdom Metazoa; phylum Mollusca; class Bivalvia; order Lucinida; family Lucinidae; genus Loripinus; species Loripinus fragilis. The sequence continues at coordinate 17,591,755 of OZ026529.1, read as the reverse complement.
ATATTCACTACTACTGGACAGACCCATGACTAGATGATTGAACGCAAACCTACCGAATGGCGTTATGAAAGTAGTGAGCAACTTACTTTCATCTGACAGACGTGTTTGCCAAAATCCTAGATTTAAGTCAATTTTGCTGAATCATTTCGCACCGGCAAGAAGACCTAAGCTTTGATCTATTCTAGGTAACGGAAAATTTTCACGTTTGACGCTGTCATTGAGACGTGATAAGTCAACGCAGATTCTTACTTTACCGTTAGGTTCAGGCACTACGACCATACCCGCGCACCAATCTGTGGGTTGGTCAACACAGAAAATAACGCCCGTTTTTTCCATGTTTTCGAGCTCTTATTTCACCTGAGGAAGCAGAGGAATTGGGACTCTACGTGGAACTGAAAGCGCATACGGTTTCGCTCCTTCTTTAAGCGTGACGTGGTACTCACCACTCATTTCGCCTAGCTCCCTAAACAAATTGGGGGATTTCGACTTAACTGTTTCCAAGGTTATTACTTTGCCCAAACTACATGTAGCGTTTCGATGTTTAAACTCAAGCAAATCTAGCTTGGTTATAGCTGGTCGACCTAACAGGCATCGATCTAGCCCCTTAACAACGTAGATACGCTCGACCGCTGAGCTTGCATTAGTCTGGAGCTTTGCAGTAAACGAACCCATGACCTTCAGTGGTACATTACCAGGACCGTATAACCTTTTAGAGCTTTTTTCTAAAGGTAACTTGCCAATTTTAAGGTACATATCCTCTGATATGACCGTAACATCGGCACCACAATCGATTTTAAATCTGATAAAACCTTGTCCTACCTTGAGGTCAATAATCCATGGTTCATCTGAATTTCAACTGATTGAACTTAGCATTGCACTTTCACTGTCGATTGTCCCAAGGTATGCATCGTATTCATCGTCTGATTCCCCATCTCGATCGTCGACCTCGTGCACCTTCTTGGAAAGACAAAATCGAACCCAGTGTCTTTTTATACCACAACCTCGGCACTTTGCATCCCTAGCTGGGCACTTACTCCGACTATGTGACGGTACGGCTCCGCAACGGGTACATCTAGGCTTGTCGCCATTTTGTGTCTTTGGCTTATCCCATGTGTGTCTCTGTGTGTTTTGGCTGTGTCTCTGTCAGAATTTAACTGAGTCAATCTTATTTTCCAACAGAACATAACTTCTTACTATAGACTGCTGCTCGTTGACTGCTTCCTTTTGCTTGGCTTGTGTGACAGCTTTCTCAAGCGTCAGAGCAGGATCCAACTGTAATTTCTCAGAAATTTTAGCATCCCTGAGTCCAACAACAATTCTGTCCCGGATTAACTGGTCCTTTAATTCACCATTATCACAATGTTCTGCTAGCGTGTACAATGATGTGATAAACTGATCCACCGACTCCCCCTCTTCTTGTTTTCTTAAATTAAAGCTTGCACGTTCAAATATTGTATTTCTTCGAACATTGAAATAGTTCACATATTTTCCTGTGACCGTTGTATAAACTTTTTGCTCCTCATCTGATAATCCAAACGATCTTAAAACGTCATCTGCTTCTTTCCCCATACAATAAACCAAGGCGTTTACTTGTTGTTCTTGAGATTTTTCTGAAATACCACTTGCAGTTTTGAACCGTTCAAACCTCACAAACCATTTCTCAAAATCTGCTGGTTTTTTGAAAACTAGCCATTTTCTGTTAATTTAATTTCACTAATTCAATTTCCAGTCTAATAGATGTTATTTGTCACTCTCTTTAATTCAGTTAAACAATATTCCTGTAAGTCACTTCTGACACCATATTTTATCCAGTAACAGGTAGAAATGAACACGCATGTATGCTGCTAATATATTTATTAGTAAAGCTATACGAACTACAAGAGAGATGATAACTAAGAGAATAAGCGGACAGCAGAAGCAGCCAGGTAGTTTTATACTACAGGCTGAGCCCTTATCAAGATCGTATCATGTTGCAGTGTCTATATGCAGAATATACAAAACATATCTCAGTTATTGGCGACGCTGACTCTACGAACATTTTTTGTACTTCAACAGCAACAGAATCTAGGGCGAAGATTTGGTACCAGTAAAATGCATTTAAGTCCCGTGGTGGCTTCGGCTGCTGCCCGTTCTAAGGTGGTGGTTCTGTTGTTGTTCACTTTTTGTTTATTTTTACTCCTATTGTGGGAGTCTGTAATTGTTCTATGTTTTGTTGTACGTTACTTTATGCCCATTCTTGTAATGCAATTATCTTCATGAGGAAGAGAGAGCTGGTTGCTTTGCTTAATTTGTCTTCCTGGTGTCTCGTGATTGTTGAGTGACTCTTCCTCCCGGTGCCATGGGGTTGTCTGCGGTATATGATTGTGGTATATCCTGATCATACTCACTTACTATTTCTAAACTCATTCATGATTTGCTGCCTGGGTAGTATTATTTACTATACTAAAATTATATACAGTCAGACATAAATTAAGCATCGCCCCAATAGTTTCCTAGCAAACGAAGGAAGCTTTCCAGTCATGATTATTTTCTTGTTTTATTTATGAAAATAGATAAAACGGTGACAATTTACAACAAATTTCTATTCGATTATCACAAAGGCAAACAACCAGGCATTGTAAATGCACACTTACCCCTAAAATGTTCCTATTCTCTAACCCATTATGGAATTTTCAAAACGTTTAGACGTGTAAAGAATGGCATGTTATATAGTGATAATGCAAAAATTATAAACACGCGATTAACTATCACCTATGATCCTCTATAACTGACATGAAACATTGAGTTCGACAGAATCAGTTTGGCACTAGTTTGAAAAATATGCTTAGATCATTTCTGCGTTTATTTGAATTTAAAGTATGCCCTTTGGTTAAGATGTGACACTTTTTAAGGGTACACCCAAAAATAGGGGTTGGTGTATACAGCAAAATGACCAAATGGCGTTCTGATATGTTCAGCAGACCAAGTAAGACTAGGGTAGCAAAATATTAAAAACTGGTTGTTCTTCTGAAGAAATTTGTACACAAAAAGCGTCTCTGAAATACTGTTTGGGATGATGCTTAACTTATGTCTGACTGTATATTAACGTTTGGTTGACTATTGAAAGTGTAGTCCACCAGTTGTAGTAGTAGTAGTAGTAGAAGTAGTTTCTTTCAACATGTGTCAGCTAAGTATGACTTTGAACTGTGCTGGAGATCCGCCTATTCCTGACAATGGAAAAGTCACTCTTTCGATTCCTGATGAGACAGGCTATGGTTTAAATGCAACTAAGGAATGTAACCCTGGATTTGATCTCAACGGTACAGCTTACATATCTTGTAAAGTAAACAAATCTTGGAGCGCCTCACCTGTCACATGCTCTAAAATTGGTATGTATCTAAGAAAGATAGAGGGCAAATATCAGGAATCGATACAATCAAGTACCACACCTAACCCAGTATGCCACATGGGAAAGTAACAAAAACACAAGTAAATACCACAAACGAGAGTCAAGAGGTCAGCCCTTTCCCTGCAGGTGACGCAAAGGAATGTCTAACAAAAGACATAAATAACACATATGATCCACAAAAGAAGTACCTTCTTGGAACAGTCAGTAAAAAGATTTTACTGGGGGGCTTAAACCGGTATCACGGCGCGTACCTCGCCCTTAGTTCAGATGATGATCAAAACACATAGATGTTTGGTTTGCATATAATACCTCTACTTTAGCCATGCATCAACTTTTAATGCTCAACATCAGGGCTGTCATTAGGTCCGAGGTCTGACCAAACGATATGGTAGCGATAACCTTGTTTGAGTAGCTTAGAAGTCAACAAATTGTTTCTATTGTTGATGTCATTAATATGAGAACATACTCTTGCAAGACGAATAAGTTTCTAGTCATGGCGCTTCCAATAAGTAAGAACATCATATGATCTCGTTTGTGATGTTTAATTGTATTTTATCACTTTTCCAAGTGGTAGTATTCTGGGTCAGGTGTGGTACCTGATTATATCCATCCAGATTTCTGCTGCCTTTATAACTTTTATCCTTTGGTTGATGCAGTTTGAGTGTTGTTGGCTGGGTCCACTTTAGCTCAACTTGAGGTTTTCGTTAGCTCTGACTATTTTGCTGATGTAATGGTACTGGGCCGGAATCGAGCTTGCAATACCTGGATCTGTAGTCAGACACGTTACCTACTGTGCTACATGTTCCTTGCAATAAAGGTTGTTCTGATCAAAGCAGATTGAAAATAAATGTAAAACTTAGTTGAACTGAATTTAAATACTTAAACTTTACATTATAAGCACAAAATGTCTTAAGATACAAGGTTGGTTAAGTGGTGACTTCATTGACATTTCTTTCAATGTACCATTGTTGTTAATTTGACTACAGTGGGAAAAAATGTCAGCTCATACCTAAATGAACCAGTTGGAAAACGCACATAAATCTGCAACTGTCCAGCTCTCTCTAAATAAAGCCCTTACACAAAACCAACTCACTTACAACAGCACAAAAAGAATGAAGAAACCGCAGTGGAATCACTGCACATAACTGCACTACTTCAGACAAACACAAAACACGGACCCAATTTAAAACCACACAAACAGAGAAACAACAAACTATGAGTAAGCAATAACAAAATTACGCTCTTAGAACTGACTGTAGTCTAGGTTATCTGACATATAGGAAGATACAATTTACACATAATCATTCATAAGATCTATTCAGCTCCGTTCAGTATTCAGTTGTACGTACTGTAAAGTCTGTCTCTTGGTAATTCAAATTTTTTGCCTCTCCAATTTTATTATCTTGACCACGTTCCACATACAAATTAAGGGTCAAGTTGGTATGGGTAAGCATGATTAAGCCATCCAGTGATTTGTGCTGACCGTTCAAAGGTGGTGCTTCCTTAAAGGATTTTTAATTTTTATTTATGCTTCATGTTTTCTATATTTTGCCTTTCCTTGAAGCCTTGTGATCACATGTTGGGAAAGGGCACTTTCTGCTCTCCTGTGAATCTTGTTTTTGTGTCTGTTTTTGTCACTTTCCTATATGGTCTTCCAGACCAAGTGTAGTACTTATTGTATCTATTCTTAATCGTTGAATTTCACTCAACTTCTTTTATTTACTTTTTCTTCTGCAAGATTGTGGTTCACCAACTAGTCCAGTTAATGGAACCGTTGAACTGACTGATGTCGGAACAACAACATATGGCGCCACCGCCACTCAGTCTTGTAATGTTGGATTTGATCTTACTGGTGTAGCAAATATAACATGCGGAGCTGATGGAAGTTGGAGTGATGCTGCTGTTACGTGTATCATCAAAGGTAATTTATATACAGTAGATTTTTTAGCTGATGTAGACTTTCACTAAACAAAACCCTTAGACAAAACCAACGGACTTACAATAGGACTAACACCAAATAATAAATAAACAACACCAGAATAACAACAAATTTTTGTGATTCTTCAGGCAAACACAAAACTAGGACCCAACTTGAAATCTAAAACACAATGGGAGCAACACCAAACTTTGAAGCAATAACATAATCAACTCGTTCGAACTGATTGTTGTCAAATATCAAAGGAAAAGACTAATACACACAATCCATCACAGCTAAAAATATGAAGTTGGGACAAGGTGTTTCTATCCAAACTCAACATCATAACAAAACCCAATTGACAATAGTTTTTGTCAGTATTGTCAATCACTATGAGACCTACGCCAGTGGTATTCATTGAAGAATAAACGAAATGTGTACCCTTAGATTTGTGGTATACATATGTTCAGTTCAATTTAGTTCAGTATTTATTTGTATGAATTGTTACGTACTGCTAACGTCTACATTGGTTTATCTCATTTTTTTCATCTGGAATTTTATGTCCCTTATCATTTTGATCTATAAATAAGGGGTCGTTCATTCAATCCATTGATCTATGTGACTTGATCCATATACCATCTATGGATTATATTGGTAAGGTTAAATATGCTTAAATCATACAGTGATTTATACGCTAACCGTTCAAAAACAGTGCCTTTATTAATGATTCTTTTTTATTCATGGTTCATATTTCCATGTTATGGTTTCCATTTTCCTTGTGATTTGGGTGATTTTGTGACTGTCTAAATTGTAATCTGGATCAAGTGTTATACTTTATGGCATCTATTCTAAATACTTTGCCTCCCTCTCTAGTTTTTCTTATATTACATTTTTATTCCCAAAGATTGTGGCTCACCACCTAGTCCAGGCAATGGAACTGTTGAATTGACTGATGCTGTAACAACAACATATGGAGCCACTGCAACTCAATTGTGTAATATAGGATTTGATCTTGCTGGTGTAGTAAATATAACATGTGGAACTGATGGAGAGTGGAGTGACCCTACTGTTATGTGTATCATTAAAGGTAATTTGTATTGCGTAGAAGTAATTAGTCAACGTATGCATAAAGAAAGAGTTATGGATTGCGCATGATTCTGAAACTATTCAGTTGACACAATGAAGGCATATGAAACACAAATTACATTTGTATCAAGACCAAACAATGAATAACCAACAACAGAATCTCAGTACATTACTGCCACTATTTGGGCAATTTAAAAAGACCCATCTTATAACCAAAAAACAATAGAAGCAATAACAGATTGCGAAAAAGCGCCCCTCAGAATTCAAAGAAGTCTCAAAGGCTATCAGATTACAAATGGGTATACTCAATATACACAATTATTCAAAACTTGAATAATAAATACAACTTAAGTTGACCCAAAGTATTCCAGCCTTAAACCAACAACATGAACAAACCAATCCATAAAAGTTTAATGCAAGTGTCGTCAATGACAATTAAGCCTTGACAGTTCAGTATGCGTTAATATGTATTTTTAAGTGCTTATCTTGGTATTAATCTATTTTTTGCATCTTGATTGTTATGTCGTTGACCCTTTTCATCGACAAATGAGGGACTTTGCATGCAAAATAAAAACATCTATGGGATATAGTCCACGTGTGAACTAAAGGTCAGATTAATATGTTGAAATGTATTTAAGCCATCTAATGATGTTTGCTAACCCTTCTAAGGCGGTGCTTTTTTTAAGATCATGTTTTTGTTATTCGTGTTTCATGTTTTCTATCTTATGCTGTTCCTCCAAGCCTTGAGATGACATCCTGGGAGAAAGCTTCCTCCTTTGCTCTCTTGTGGCTTGTGTTTTCTAGATTTTGTCACTTTTCTATGAGATGTTCCAGATCTGGTATGTTTCTTAATGTATCTACTCTTAGCCTGTCTCAATACATGTACTGCTTCTTTAATTGTTATTTATTCCCCAAGATTGTGGATTACTGACAACACCAGGCAATTGAGTTAAAATCGTATATCAGTCTGCAACTGTTCATCCCTTCACTAAACAAAGCCCTTAAACAACACCAAGCAATTCACAATGGGATCAGCACCAAACAATGAATAAACATCAACAGGATCACACAAAAAAAGAATGTAGAAAAAAATGCAAAACAAGGCTCGACTAAAATTACCACACACAACAGGACCAACAACAAACAATGAATAAGCAATTACAGAATCGCCTCCCTTAGTGCTGACAGTAGGCTAGGCTAAACAACAAAGGAAATATGTTTTACACACAACCATTTAAAGCAACGGAACAAACCTAAGTCAATGTCTTTCCATCTAAATATCAGTAACATGATCAAACCAATTGATAACAGTTTTAGGTCTTTGTCGTCAACCGAACCACTGTCGTGCATAGAAGAAAACGCTATAGGTATACGCTGAGATTTGGTGTATAAAATCAAATCAGTTTAGTTCAATCATTAGTTGTATGTACTTTAAATTCCTTATCTTATATTTATTTTGCATCGTGAATTTTATGTCCTATACTATATTTCATCCATATGTAAGGGATTTTTTAATGCAGATCAAAACAGCTTGGTTTTGATTCACATACTAAGTTAGGGTTAGGTTGGTATGGTTTTAAATATTTAAGTCATTAAATGATTTAAGCTGACCAATTCTAGGCAGTGCTGGTTTGGGTCCCTTTTTTGATAGTCATGTTTCATGTTTTCTATGATATATTGATCTTTGAATTTTGTTTTATGCATTTGTCACTTTCCTATATGGTGTTCTGGATCATGTTCACTCCTTGATTATATCAATTCCTAATAATTGCGTGCCTCTCTAGTACTTCTTATATTTGCTATTTCATTTCCCAAGATTGTGGTTCACCAACAAGTCCATACAATGTAACCATTGAACTGACTGCTGCTGGAACAACATATGGCGCCACCGCCACTCAGTCATGTAATATTGGATTTGATCTCGTTGGTGTGGCAAATATCACGTGTGGAGCTGATTGAAATTGGAGTAGCCCTGCTATTACGTGTATCATTAAAGGTTATTTGTATACAGTAGAAAATTGATTTCAGCTAATGCATAAATCAGCGAGTTATAAATCTGAAATGAGTCTCTAACATCTCTTGCCTGCACAAAACAAGGCCCATAAACAAAATCAATCCATTTACAATGGGATCAACACCTAACCATGAATAAACATAAAGAGACCCCCCCCCCCCCAAGTTACTGGCAAACACATCACAGGGACCCAGCTTAAAACATCCAGACAAATGAAGCAACAGCAAATATGAATAAGCCATAACTGAATTGCCACCTTAGAACTGACAGTAGTCTAGACTATCAGACAACGAATGAAATACTTTTTACACACACTCATTTGAAACAAAAAATAACTTAAGTCAAGCCAAGGTGTTTTCAGACAAAAACCACATCATGATCAAACGTATCGGTAAAAGTTATGGGCTTAGTCAGTGTCGTATATTGAAGAAGACAAGATAGGTTTACACTGGGAATAGTTGTATTACGTTCAATGCAGTATCCAAAAGTATGTAGTGTTAAATCCTTAGCCATGTTTACTCCTGTTTTGCATCTTGATTTTTATGCCCTTGACATTGTTCATAGATAAGTAAGAGACCGTTTATGTAGACCAAACACATAGTATGTGCCTTTATCCTCATGTCTTTGTTCTGTATAGTCTTGTGTGTAGAGTATAAATAGAGATTCTGATCAGATCGCCTATGTGACTTTGGAGTCGAAGGTCGAGGTCAACTATGTGACTTAAAATATATCTGTCCTATGGCTCGTATCACAAACTCCCCTATATGTTTTGACTGAGAGTGTTCATATTTGGCACAATGTTTGCCTGTGTTTTGTAGATTACAACAACAGTTTCAGACCACCAATATGTCTTTGGAATCGTAGGTCAAGGTCAAACATACTTAAAATCTGCCTGATATCTCTTCAAGCAAACTCTCCTTTCATATATCTTTCATTATGGGAATGCTTTCGTCTGTACATCTTCATAACACATTGAACTTTGATAACAGATTCCTAATGTTTGCCTTTCTTTCCTTTCATTTGCTGTTTATTCTCTAAGATTGTGGTTCACCAACTAGTCCAGGCAACGTGACTGTTGAACTGACTGATGCTGGAACAACAACATATGAAGCCACTGCCACTCAGACATGTAATTCTGGATTTGATCTCAATGGGGTAGTAAATATAACGTGTGGAGCTGACGGGAATTGGAGTGACCCTGCTATTACCTGTACCATTAAAGGTAATTTATATACATAAGCAATTATTATTTCGCTAATGCATATATAAAAGAGTTTAAATTGTGTATGAGTCTGTAACTTTTCATCCCTCCACTAAACAAAGCCCTTAAAAACAGCAATTTACAATAAGATAGCACTAAACAATGAATAAACAATGATAGAATCACAGAAAATTACTGTGAATGAAGGTAAATGCAAAACAAGGCTGGACTAAAATCTCCACACACAACAGGAGCAACAACAAGCAATGAATAAGCAATTACAGAATCGCCACTCTTAGTGTTGACAGAGTCTAGGCTATTAGACAACAAAGGGAAAATACGTTTTACACACAACCATTTAAGCAAAGGAACAAACCTTAGGCCAAGGTCTTTCCATCTAAAAATCAGCGCCATGATCAAGGTCATTGTCGTCAACTAAGCTACTGTCGTGCATTGAAAAGACACCATAAGTATACGCTGAAAATTGGTGTATAAAATCAATTCAGTTTAGTTTAGTATTTAGTTGTATTTTCTTTAAAAGTAAGTAATGGTGCAAAGATCAGGAATCGATACAATCAAGTACCACACCTGACCCAGGATACCAATGGGAAAGTGACAAACTCACAGAAGACACCACAAACGAGAGCCAAGAGGTCAGCCCTTTCCCAGCAGGTGACCACAAAGCACATATTAACAGACGCGCACAAAACAAAGCAAACACAAGACAGAACAAAAACATAAAAGATCCACAAAAGAAGTACCGCCTTGGAACGGTCAGTAAAATATTTTACTGGAGGGCTTAAACCAGTTTTATGGCGCCAACCTCACCCTTGATTCTGATGTGGACCAGGACACTTTTGGGAAAGTGACAAAACACAACACACACGACAGCCAAGAGGTCAGCCCTTTCCCAGCAGGTGACCACAAGGCTACAAAAGAACAGACAAGACAAGTACAACATACACCATCATAAAGCATAACTAACAAAAACGATCCACCAAAGAAGCACCGCCTTGGAACGGTCAGTAAAAATACTTTTACTGGAGGGCTTAAACCGGTTTAACGGCGCCAACCTCACCCTTAATTCAGATGTGGATCAAGACACATAGATATTTGGTTTGCATGAAAGACCCCTAACTTATCAATGCATCATCTCCTAAAACATATAAATCAAGATATAACAAGGAGATAAAGCAAGGATAAGGACTCAACAGTAAATTAAACTGAATACCAGAGCAAAAGAAATCCAACAGGTAAACCCCGGTGGGCCCGACAAACAGCCAAAGCATCAGGCCCCTACCATCTCATCAATAGAGAAGTCTTTAAGTCGGAACCATCATAGGGTCTGAAGTCCGACCCACTGGCGTGCAATTAAAGAGGAAAGCAAAGTTGCCAACCGTGATTGGGTTGACTACCAAGCATGCAGTCTGTTGCAATACATTTAAAGTCCTTATCTAAGTTAATCTTCATTTTGTATCTTGATGTTTATGTCCTTGACCATATTTTATCGATAAGTAAGGGCTCTAACATGCAAACTAAACAGCTTGACAATGTGTTTTGATTCACATACGAACTATGGGCTAGGTTGGTATGGTTTGACATATTTATGTCATCAAGTGATGTTAGCTAACCATTCCTAGGCAGTGTATCTTTTTGGAGCCTTTTTTCGTTATTCATATTTCATGTTGTCTATTTTATGATTTCCTTGAAGACTTTTAATCATATGCTGGGATATAGCTGCTCTCTTAGCTCTCACGTTTGTTTATTTGTTGTGTTGCTTGACATCCAAAGTCAATAGCTATGGTCATGGCGGAACGGTCAGATCACCTAACCACACTTTTTCCTGGGCAAGCTTGAAAAAGCAGTTAACCAGTACTTCGTGCACATACTTTCGCTTGTAACTGAAAACAACCCTTTTTAAATGATTCAGCGGAAGGGAGGAGAATGACCATAGAAATTATTTTATGATCCAATTCCACAAAAGTATGGGACAGAACTGGGTTGGAACTCACGGCCCCTGGATTAGCTCTCGTGTGATTTGTGTTTTAATGTTTTTGTCATTTTCCTATATGGGGTTCTGGACTATGTCCGATCCTTCATTGTATCTATTCCTGATCTTTGCTTTCCTCTCTAGTTCTTTCTGTATTTCCTTTTATATTTCCCAAGATTGTGGTTCACCAACTAGTCCGGGCAATGGAACCATTGAACTGGCTGATACTGGAACAACAACATATGGCGCCACCGCCACTCAGTCATGTAATATTGGATTTGATCTCACTGGTGTTGCAAATATCACATGTGGAGCTGATGGAAATTGGAGTAGCCCTGCTGTTAATTGTATCATTAAAGGTAATTTGATATGGTAGAATTTTGTTTACAGCTAATGCATAAATCAATGAGTTATAAATCTGACATGAGTCTGTAACTTGTCTGGCCTGCACAAAACATCGTCCATAAACATAATCTCTCCATTTGAAATGGGTTCATTATCTAATAATGAATTAACAACAACAAAATCACACTGAATTAATACAATGTGTCAGGCAAACACATTACCGGGACCCAACTAAAACATCACATACAAATTGAGCAACAGCAAATATGAATCGCCATAACTGAAATGCCACCTTATAACTGACAGTAGTCTGGACTATCAGACAATGAATGAAATACTTTCAACACATAATCGTTTAAAGTGAAAAAAAACTTAAGTCAAACCAATGTGTTTTCAGCCAAAAGAAATGTTATGATCAAACATATGATAAAAGTTTTGGCCTTGCATTGAAGAAGGCACAATAGGTTGACACTTGGATTGGGTGTAAACATCTATTGAGTTCAATCCAGTATCCAAATGTATGAAGTGTTAAATCCTTAGCTTAGTTTACTCCTGTTTTGCATCTTAATTTTTATGTCCTTGACCTTTGCATCGATAAGTAAGGGTTCTTTTGTGTATTATTTGCATTAGTCCAAATATGAACTAAGAGTCATTTATATTAAAACCATCCAATAATATTAGCTGACCATTTTAATGTGATGCATCTTATAAGGATCATTTTACGTTAATCATATTGTTTATGTTTTACTGTCATTTGAAGTGTTGTAACCACATGCCAGGAAAGAGCTTTTTTATTTGCCTCTTATGATTGTGTTTTCTTGCGTTCGTGTCACTTGTCTGTAAGGCCTATGTCAAATGGGACAAATAAATGGTCCCATGGAAATTTTGTGACGTTTTTTGGTTACCTATATCAAATTTAACTTTGTGGCATGAGCAATCGTTTTAACCACCACTTCACTAATCATAGATACTATGTTAATAGTGATGTCATCAAAATGATTGCCATCGCCCTATTGCATATCGAAATATGTTAGCAAGACAAGGTGTTTTGTATTCCTTTAATGCCTGTGCTGCTCCAGGTTGTTAATAGACACTAAATTTGCACAAGAGTGAACTTCATAAGGCAATATGCTCGAGAGCCCATGAGCCACGCCACAAAAAAAACTGGGCTGGATGTCCCCCGTGACGTGAATACCCATTTCTTTTTAACTGTTGATGTTTGCATTTATTCAAATAATTTGCTTTTGTGTGTAGAGTATAAAAAAAATCAGATCACTGATATGACCTTGGAGTCGAAGGTCAAGGTCAAATATAAGACTTAAAATATATCTCTCTTATGGCTCGTCACACAAACTACACTATATGTTTTAACTGAAGTTGTTCATTTTTGGCACAAAATTTGCCTGTGCTTTGTAGATTACAGCAAAGGTTTCAGATCACCGATATGTCTTTTGAGTCATAGGCCAAGGTAAGTAAGGTGCAAAGATCAGGAATCGATACAATCAAGTACCACCCCTGACCCAGGATACCAATGGGAAAGTGACAAACTCACAGTTAGACACCACAAACAGGAGCCAAGAGGCCAGCCCTTTCCCAGCAGGTGACCATAAAGCACATATAAACAGACTCGTAGGAAGACATAGCAAACACAAGACAGAAAAAACATAAAGATCCACAAAAGAAGTACCGCCTTGGAACGGTCAGTAAACTATTTTACTAGAGGGCTTAAACCAGTTCAACGGCACCAACTTCAACCTTAATTCAGACGTGGATTTAGACACATAGATATTTTGTTTGCATGAAAGACCCCTTACCAATCAATGCATCATCTCTCCTAAAACATATAAATCAAGATATAACAAGGAGATAAAGCAAAGATAAGGTCTCAACAGTGAATTAAACTGAATACCGGACCAAAAGAAATCAAACAGGTAAACCCCAGTGGGCCCAAAAAACAGCCAAAGCATCAGGCTCCTACCATCTCATCAACAGATGAGTCTTTATGTTGGAACCATCATAGAGTCTGAAGTCCAACCCACCAGCTTGCAATTAAAGAGGAAAGCAAAGATGCCAACAGTGATTGGGTTGACCATCAAGCATGCAGCCTGTTGCAATGCATTAATGTTATAGCCAGTCTTTTTATAATGGGAAATTATTTTAATGAATTGCGCAGAAAAGTTATAAGAGCCAACAGTCTTCTTTATTTTATACACCAAGTCACCATAGAAATCAAATTATGAAAGTCCCTGACGCAAGAGAGATATAAGTCCAACATGGAATTTAGAAATCAAATCAATGTATCGTCTATAAAATTTAGGAAAGGTTTTGCAAAGTTTATGATACCGATAGCATTGTTTAAGAAGTTTCTGAGTTGACAATATATTGTGAGTGTTAAAGTCAGCAACATAGCTAGTTGCTCTAGAAAAAACGAATGAGTTGAGAGATGTAGACTCCATAGGATATAGAGCGAGGAACATCACCACCTAAATATGAGAAATTGACAATATCAAAATCAAATTTGTCACGTTTATCATAAATTTTGGTAGAAACCATATCATTAGAAATTGACAATTGCAAGTCTAAAAATGCAGCTTCGGTATCAGAGGTATTGGCTTCATTCAGTTAGAGCTCTGAAGGATATATTTGACTTGCCACTTTGTCAAAATAAACATTATTAATGTTTAAAATATTGTCTAAATATCTGGATGTAGTGTTAAACGCATCAATAACATCCGCCTGCTTATCATCCGAAAGAGACATCATAAAGTCCATCTCATAACAAAACAGGAATAAATCTGCAACCAGGGGATCACAATTAGTGACCATGGAAATCCCACTACGTGTCTATACAGCTTGGTGCCAACTGGAATAAAAATGTTGTCCAACAAAAAGGTAAGCGCATTACAGTTTGACATGACCATGCATGATATTTCTTAGGTTTTTCGGAGGTAAAAAATACATTTCTGTCATTACATGCAAGGTAACGAGAGCCTTCTCTCTGGAAAGTTCTTTCAATAAGATCAATAAGTTTATCTTAAATGATTTTATAAGGTAAAGTAGTGTAAATAGTAGAAAAATCATAAGTAGACAAACTGGTCGCATTGAAATCTCTTTAATAGCTTTAACTTTATCTAATATTTCACTTGAATTTTTAATAGACCAAAATAGGTTTTTACTGGATACTCTCATATACCTTTTCACAATACATGATAACATGTTTTTAACAGCTGTAAGACACGAGGTTAACAATTTAGAAAGTTCTGTTGTCGGACAAGGACTAGAATAAGCAATAGATCTTGCTTTATAGGGTTTTTATAGAGTTTAGGTAACCTGTACACCGTAAGAACTTTGTCTTAATTTTCTTTAGTTTTGACACTGAAATGTAGGGCTGTATGAAAACCATGTCCATCAACAATAACCTTCTCTCTCAAAGAAGGCTGCAGTTTATAGGCGTTAGTGTTAGAGTATTAATATAATGCAATCGTCAAACAACTACAAACAACTACAACATTGTTAGCAGCTTTATCTGCTGGAACCAAAACATAGTTCATATAAAAATCCTGGAAACCTCGTTCAAGATGACGAAAAGAAGATTTAAGTTTAGGGGGTAAAAGATGTGTATTAAGAGAGTAAAATGAAATACGAGTATCAATAATTTTAAAAATGTTAATATTCCATTCCTTCAAGGCATCAGGTTCAACATTTTCTCGTTTGCACCAACGATTACTAATGTCATTTAAGGAAGCATCGATCTCTCTACGACATTTTGGGAAATCAATATTAGAGGGAATTCTATATTTAAGACCTTTAGAAATAATATTGCGAACTCTAGCGTCAGGAATGACATTTAGACAGTCAAATATACTTAAAATCTGCATAATAGCTCTTAACGTTAACTCCTTTTTCACAATCCATCCATTATATGAATGTCTTCGTCTGTATATCTGTATATCTGCATAGCACATTGAACTTTGATAAAAGATTCCTAATATTTGCCTTTCTCTCTTTTCATTTGCTGTTTCTTCTGTAAGATTGTGGTTCACCAACTAGTCCAAGCAACGGAACTTTTGAACTAACTGATGCTGGAACAACAACATATGGAGCCACTGCTACTCAGTCATGCAATACTGGATTTTATCTCACTGGTGTAACCCATATAACATGTGAAACTGATGGAAGTTGGAGTGACACTGCTGTTACGTGTACCTTTAAAGGTAATTTGCATACAGTAACAATTATTCGTCAGCTAATGCAACTATGAATGAGTTATAGATCAATTATGAGTCTGCACAAACCAAAGTCCAAAATATAATAAAAACACTTACACTATGAGAGCAAGATCAAACAATAGAAAACAAGAACAGAGTCACATGGAACTACAGCAATGTTTTTGACAAATACACAACAAAGTCAAAACTCGAGAAGGGTGACACAATGGGAGCAACAAAATAGTAAGTGAGTAAGATCAGGAAATACCACAATCACAAACTGCAGACAAACCCGTGGCAAACCTGCAATGTTTTGAAGTTTTACCATTAATACTATTTAATGAATATTTATTTTTTGTTCAAAAGAAATTCTCTCTTTCAATGTGAATATATTTACCAACTTATATCGAAAAAATACAAAAAATGTTCAATTTTTTTTTCAAAATAGAGGACCACACATTTAAATCATCCTTAAATTTAACATCAGCTAAAGTTGTTTCTAAGAATGGTTTAAGTTCACTTATAAATTTTCAGATTGTGGTTTACCGCCTGGTCTAGTGAATGGAAGTGTCCTTTTAGCTGTTGCTGGATTAACAACGTATGGTGCTGTTGCTACCCAGTTGTGCGATATAGGATATAAACTCCAAGGAGAAGTAAATATAACATGTACAGCAGATGGAAATTGGAGTGACCTGGTTGCTATATGCAAAATTAAAGGTATATTGCAGGATGTGTGTAACAAGACTCTGACTACAAAAGGTAAACCAGTCGTGAGTGGGCCCCAGTCCCCTCTCTTCTCGCATACAACTCCTTGACGGTAGCTGTCAGTTTACTTAAAGACAAGAATCATTGCCAAATTGAATTGTTCAACAACTGGATTTTTCAACTACAGTTTAGATAATAACTCCAAGCATGGACAATTCATGTCTCAGAGATAGTTGTTTCACTTTATATGTCTGCTTCATGCCATGTGGTTGTTATTGTGCTCTGGCTTTTCCACGCGGTAACGTTGTCTTAGATTGTGATATTACCAGGTCAGAAACACTTAACTTTTTATTAGTGACAAGGGACGGAAGGACATTACATAAAAATCTAGTCTTGGCGGTACTGTTTTGTTTAAGGTGATATTTACGATGGACATTTGGAATGTTCGTTGCATGGCGTCATAACTCGATAACGCGTTGATAAAAGTCTATCAAACTTTTGAAAACTAGAATTAACAGCTATTTCATGTTTTGATTTTTGCAGGAAAAAACTTGGCGTGCACATTCGGCGCATGCTAGATATGAGCAGGGTTTATACACTGTTAGAAATTTTAAGCAATAAATTTGGAAAGAAAATCAAAGGATATTTGTAACATTATTTTCAGTCTTGGTTTAGCCAATTAACGATTTGGTAGCCAGCTTATTTTTGCTTTATTATATATTGCGATCACTGTTTGCATGAATTACGCATTTACATTTAAAAAATGTTGTCTGATAGACAAGTGTTAAAAATTAGACTTTTTTGCAATTTTTCTTTATGCTTTTACTATAAATTTTGTCATTACAGAAAAACGAAATATTCCTCTAGAGTATATATTTTGCAATTAATCTATGTCTAATGAATAATGTATATAAAACATTTCGTCGCGCAAAATTGTTGACTTATTTAGTTCTGTATCCAAGAATAGTATTCCTTATAACGCTATCCCTACTTTATTCACGAAAGTAGTAGGGTTATTCAACTCAATATATTTTGTTGAAGACATAAGAATTTCTTATGATGTAGGGTTAACCTGCACTAAAGGACCTCAGACAGGCTTACTGATGAATTGCCCATAAAAATGACAAGAGAATAGTTTCTAAGAAAATGCTATTTTTTCAATGGAAAAGTTACTTATTTTACTAGTTTCAACTCTCAAATCATCCTCAAAAATGTTTTTCTCATTGAACAAGTACCGATTTTGGAAATATGGGTTGGAAACTATGTTTCTGTTATCTAACATATACAAAATAGATAACGGTTTATTGAAGTGCCGCCCTCCCCGTGCCAGAGCTATTCCTTTTGCATACAGCTGTATTTTTACATATCACATACTGTATAATAATGGCATGATTGGGCACAAGGGAAACGCTGTGAAAGTGCTGAAAAACAACTTATTATAACAACTTATTAGAAACTCATCTGTAAAAACATGTAGGTAAATATTAATTTACAATGGCATGTATCAAGCGTTAAGTTATGATTGAGTACAACTAATTAATCATCTTATTTTTCAACTAAAACTAATGTTTTGGGTACTCCAAAGAACCGTTGGAATGAGACGATTCTTTCAAGCATCAAATTATAATTGAAATCTGATGAGTCTGAATAAATATATAATTTAACGCTCTAAATTGTGTTTATCTAGATGTATACAGTATGCAGGAATGATACACTTCAGAGAACATGTCATAACAGGTTGAACTTAATACATAACAAGAAATAGTCGGAAGTTATGGACAGAATGCTTATTAAGAAGAAACGATGAGTCTTCTCAACCCAAATTTTATGCAAACGTGTCACTTTCCTTTACTGTTTTATGCCGCAAACATAATATTTTGATGTAATTAGGTGAATACCTGGCGAAACTTTGACATTCTGTGAAATAAAATTTGGTCACAAAAAATACCCCCACCCACTAAATCCTAACGTCCTAGCAGAATTAAACAATATTTTCAAAATATATTTATTCTGCTAGGTGCACTAATTGTAAGGATTTGATTTAAGCATAAAATCAAAGTTATCAATTATGCATTATCCTTGCCACAGGCTATCAAAATTTGGGCAGATTAAATAGGAGACTGTCTGAGGTCCTTGATTGATTTCTACTCTCAAGGTATTCTTACTCTTTTGTTTACTAATGTTTTCAATGACAATGAACCAGAACGTCAACTCATAGCTAAGCTAATGCTACCCCATTGGTAGATTTCAAGAGCTATCTACCATTTGTTCTTGTTTACATATTGGTTTTTGGTTTAAATACAAAGAGCACATAGTGTTTGCGAAATTTGATATAAACATCCAACATTTGTTCTTTATTGTTGTGCAACTTTAACAACAGCAGACTCTATGTTGTTGTTGATAGTTACTACCATTGTAGTATTCTGTAATTGTTCTATGTTTTTGTGAGTTACTTTGTAGTTTTGCAATCATCATAATGGGGAAGAGAAAGCTGTTTGCTTTGCTAAGTTTGTCATCCTGTTGTCTCGTTATCGTTGTGTGGCTCTTTCTCGCGGTGCCACTGGTTTATCTGCAGTTTGTGATTGTGATTTTTCCTGAGCAAAGCACTTACTTTTTTGAAAGAGCATTCCAGATCAGTGATGTTGTCCCTACGTTGCAACAGTATACAGACAACTGCTCGCTCTATTGCCTAAAATTATGACAAAAATACAACTATGATACAGGGATACTGAATATTGTTGTTTGTTATTTTGCTTTTGATGCCATGCAGCTCTCTGAAAAAATAAGCTATGAAAGATTTATGTTACATTAAGTGATGTATTTAAAGGTATAAAAGATTAAGATATCTCTTTATGCAGAACTGAAAATGCAATTTAAATATAAAAGGTCTTTACATATAGGTCAG
Source organism: Loripinus fragilis (assembly GCA_964019695.1). Classification (NCBI taxonomy): domain Eukaryota; kingdom Metazoa; phylum Mollusca; class Bivalvia; order Lucinida; family Lucinidae; genus Loripinus; species Loripinus fragilis. The sequence continues at coordinate 17,571,998 of OZ026529.1, read as the reverse complement.
TGATGATAATAAGGCCTGATCTTTGCACCCTTACTTACTATGCTGTGTACAAAGCAGATAAGGTTAAAAACATGTTGCAAAGGTTCAATCCACTTACCTGATCAAATTGTTTTATCTGTGTAAATAAGTACTGCCTTGTAGCTACTGTTCATTATATACTTTGAGTAAAACTCCGGGAAGTGATACATTCAAGTACCATACCTGACCCAGAACACCATATGTAAAAGTGACAAAACACTAGAAAAACAAAAATAAGAGAACCAAGAGGTCAGCTGTTTCACAGCAGGTAATCGCAGGGCCTTAAGAAGCAGATATCATAACTAAGATAAACATGAAACATAAATATTAAAGGGGACGGCAACCCTGATGATTACTATGTTTTATATGAAAGATCTTAATAAACCATGAATTTTGATACCAGTTTCATCTAAATCGGTGGAAGAATGTGGAAGTTGTGGGCGTTCGAATATTTGCAAATGGACTGTAATGGAAGCGGCCATATTATAGGCTTAGTGACGTCACTCAGCCTAATTAAATATGCGTTATCAAAATAAAAGACAAACCAATGGTTTATTTGCATTAATTTTAATGAAACATTTTCCTTGTGTATAAGGCTGCATATGTGCTAAAACACAGATGACGTGATAGTAGTGATAACTAAAAATTTAGCAGTTGAAAAAATTTTGAAAACTAATTAGATATTCAAAATGGCGGCTAAACGTTGGCCATATTGAATTCTTTAAACGCCCATAACTTGCCCATTTTAAAACCGATTTTGATGATACATGTATCAAAATTCATGGTTAATAGAGCTCTTTCTGATAAAACATACTTATCATTAGGGTTGCTGTCCCCTTTAAAATTGATCCACAAAACACAAAAAGCACCACTTTTGAAAGGTCAGCACGAATAATCCCCGGTTAGTTTTACTGGATGCGTTTTTTTTTCGGGGGGGGGGGGATGAGGCATGTGTCTGTGTGTTTTGTTGTTTGTTTCTTCTTTTTCCATCTTTAAGATTCAAATTGTATTAAAACAGAAAAGTTCCAATATGCACAACGGCATAACTGCGCATATGTATTGTCCTATAGATTGCAAGGTTCCAGAGAAGCCAAGTAATGGAATAGTAAAACTAGCAGCTGATGGCGTAACAACATATGGAGCCACAGCCCGTTTACTCTGTAATGCTGGATATGAAATCGTTGGTGATGGCTCTCTACGTTGCAGTGCAGATGGTGCTTGGAGTTCTCTGTCATCATGTGCTTTCAAAGGTTATGGTTTATACTATCTTGTAATGCATACTTATTACGCAATCATTTTTGAATTCTAATTTGTTAAACGTCATATTACTCACTATTAAAACATTACCACTTTTGATTAGTTGTTGCCAAAGTTGTGCAAGATATGGTGTTGAACTGTGATAAACTTGGTATATGGTCGCAATGAATAAATGCTAAAATGATTTTTTTTGATGGAAAAATTACCCAATGTCTGTTAAATATGATCTTCAAAGGGTATCCTTTAGAAGCAAAAACTGCACCAAAGAACTGACACCAGAGTGCGAACACCTCCTGGGCTAGACCAGCTAGCCTCTACCATTTAGGCGTCACCAGTGACCCTTTTATAGTCCCAAAGTTCCACAATGAAACCCATGATCCGAAAGGACAAGAAAATAAAATCTACACTATAGTGAAGGGCAGAGAGACGTTCTACTGCCGCCACACAGTCCAAGTCAAAAACCCTATTGCAAGATTCCCTGAAAGAAAACAAAATAAAGCTGAAGTTGGTGCTTGTGTGTTGAGATACATACCGTTTTCTGCTAGATGTCAGATATAAGGTGTATCCTCCATGTAAGTCCAGTCTGAGGTTTCAAGTCAACTTGATCAGGACATGCCTAAATCAAAGTGATAGCCATATCGACGAAACACAAACATGTATATCAAAATGACACTTACTTAATTAAGGATTGAACCACAAAAGTAATCGATTTGTCTGTAGAGGAAATGAACAGAGTGTATTCAAAATATCATACTCATACATGCAAATTTACAAAACACACAAATGTATCTTAAAACAAAGCGACGGTTTATCTAAATTAATTATCAGGTACACAAGCCAACGCCTTCAGGAAAATGTCAGTACAAAAGCACACACGTTAACAATAATTGCCTAAACCTATAACGTTGGGTTATAAAATGTCAGAGATCAAGCAAGCTTTTCGTGTATAACATTATTTCTATTACAGGATACATCGCCGCCTTGGCAGCCATTGGTGGAGCTTTGTTTGTAGGGCTAGCAGCTGTAACTTGTTATTTGCTTATAATACGTAAATTTATGAAACCTTCAATGTCTGTGAGGTAAGTCCCCTTTAGTTTATTTGATAATCCTACTTACTATTCTACACAATGCTTCTGTCTAAAGAAATTAGGGACTGTTCTTTGTAATATAAGAGTACTCAGAAAATGTTAGAACAGCACCACATAAACCAAGAGAAACTGGTCGCTTGTTAGTCGCTTTATCTACTCCAGTGTAAATCAGATGATTGGTATTTGATTGATGAAATGATCACACAAAAATATGGCAAAGAATGTAAAAGAGTGACAAAATGCATGCATTTTTATTGTTTTGCTAATAAGCAGCGTGAGGATTATGTTTCCGGGTGTTCTTAAAGGCCAAATAGAAATTGAGATGTCAAACGGCATTTGACATAATGGGTGCAATCTCCACTCCATATATCTATAACTCCAGGTATGATTCTGAAAACCATTTAGCACGCAATGAACTGACTTACATGGCAAACGTTCCGCTATGATTATGAAATCAAAGTTCGAAAGTTTACAGAACTCTTTAATTACACAATATTTCATGAAAGCCTTGACAATACTGTGGGTGTTTCACGCACAATCGTGACGTTTGATTCTTGAAAACACTTTATTTTATTAAGAATATAACAAGAAAAAAAAACGTTTGTAAATCATTTTGCAGAAGCAGATTTAAAGTAAGTAAGGAAGCAAAGATCAGGAATCGATACAATCAAGTACTACATCTGACCCAGGACACCGCACGGGGAAGTGACAAAAACACAATAAACTAGAAATTGTGTTTATGAAACACTATGCCCCGAACCAACCATTTACTTGCCAACCACTCTTTTCACCTGTAATCTACTCACCATCTTCTTTTACCTGACCAAATCTGAGGCTATTAGATGTAATAGTTTTTGAGATATCTTAAATACCTGTTTTGATGTCCAATTTGCAAAGGGTAATGCCTCGAAACAATTCAAAGAGCAATAACTTGAAAAAACATAAAATAACTTTTTTTTTAAATTTTCACCAGGTAATTTACTTACTTTTCTTTATCAGCTGTACAAGTTTGAGGCTCCTAGCTGTAAAATATTTTGAGATATCAAGTTTTATATGTCCAAATTTGCAAAGGGCAATAACAAATAAAAATGTTATAGCTTTGTTTACATATTAACTAGATAATCTACTTAATATCCTCTATCAGCTGACCAAGTTTGAAGCTCCTAGCTGTAATATTTTTTTTTATATATATATCTAGATGAAAAAAACTTCATTCTGGCCCATAAAAAGGGACACAACTCTACAAAAGTAAGATAATCCAGACTTAAAAAATATGGGTCAGTTATCTTTTATGATGAATCCATCTATGAAATTTCCAAACTTTATCCTAAATATCAAATAGCAAAGGTCAATAACTCGGAAAAATGCAGAGGGAAATAACAAAAAAAAAAAAATAATAAATAAATTTCACCAGGTATTCTACAGATTATCCTCTATATGCTGTCCAAGTTTGAAGCTCCTAGTTGTAATCGTTTTTTAAATAACAAGTTATCTATGTCCAAATTGGCAAAAGTCAATAACTCTAAAAAATATGATTTTATTTAAATTGTCACTATCTTCTATCGGCTGACTTAAGCTCCTAGCTGTAATAGTTTTTGTGATATCCTGATTACAAAATTTCATTGTGACCTATAGAAAGGGGCATAATTCAACAAAGGTAGATAATCCAGACTTAAAATACTTATACTCACGTACTTTTTTTAAAAAATATGGGTCAGTTATTTTTTATGAGGAATCCATCTATGAAATTTCAAAACCCTGATTGACAGACGGACAAATGGATGGAAAACGGACGGACAAGCCCAAAGCAATATGCTCCTTCAACTTTTTTTCAAAGTTGGGGGTAAAAACATCACACACAAGAGAGCCAAAAGGTTAGCCCTTTCCTAGCAGGTGACCACCAGGCTGCAATGAACAGACAAGAAAACATGACAAACACGAAACATAAATAACACGAAAATGATCCACAAAAGACCCATAAAGACTCATTTTTTGTTTTGTTGAACCAGTTATTAGCAAATAATAAAGAGTTTTGCTAAATGACAAAGAGCAGTGCATCCAGTGATTTTCGAACCAGCCACCCTTTCATCTTAAGTCTAGCACTGTACCTTTAAGCTACTGCAATCCTCATTGGTGCTCAGTTCTTAAAGTGCTCGACTGGTGACATTGAGCTTGCGGATTTATATCTCACACAACGTGCAATGTTAGTTACCTTATGCAAGACACTTTTCCTCGCCACTTATTACCAGGCTAACCTAGGAAAACAACCAAGCCTGACTAAAACATGTTTACCAGCATGCAAAGCATAAATTAACTTTAAAAACCTAATTGGCCAATCAATAATTAAACAGGATGTCTTATAAGAAGTGTTTGTGATTGTATTATATTTACCTCTCAATTATCCTATTGAAAGGTGTAGAAACAAACAAATCATTCCAAACTTGAAAGACGAAATCTTCTATTTTAGTCCCCGTTGATAACGACTCCTGTAAAGACGAAAACTTCACCTCGACTACAAATAGAACAGATAGTGTTATAGGAGACAGTAGTTCTGACGTATAAACACAAACACAAGGTAGCATGGGTATTGTAGAAACCAGTGAATGGAAGTCCGACACGCCATTACATACCAGTTGGCAAAACAGCCACACCTAAACATAACATAGAGTGTGACACTGCGGACAGCAAATGTGACTACACTCAAGCTAAATGCACGTATTTACAGTTAAATGAACAATGTTGCTACTACATACATCAAAATTGCTTAAGAAGCAACGAGTGCGGCATAGCAGATGATAGTTGACATTATTTTTTAAGCTTTAGATGGATATGTTCACAGATATAAGATGAAAAAATATACCCATATTAACAATACTAGTCTATTTAATGCCGAGACCCAGACAAGTATAACTAATCAAGACCTCGCTTTTGGTGTGGAGAATGTTACCATAATAACATGTGATAAATGCATCTACTACTTTTGGATCCACGTCGTTAAGATGTATTTATTTTGTCTTCATCAATGGACACTTGCTTACTAAAAGTATTTATATATACCTTCAGATTTTTTTTACTTTTTAAAACCAAACCGTGACTAAACTGTGATGATAAGATAAAGTAGTGCTTTCTGTTGGAAATTATTTGAAAGGCGAATGGACAATGAGTAATGGTATGGTGCTAATTTAGAAGGGTTATAATTGGTATCTTCTCTAATATGCTTGTTTTCTTCCTCTATGCCCTTTGCGGAAGCCCTAAACAGAAAATACAACATAATCGACCTCTTTAAAAGTAGCAGAGCAGCCAAAAGTGTGTATATATACATACATAAGTACATAAGTTATCAACATTCTTAACCTAATGGTGCTTTGAGTGATGCACACACAAGAGGTCTGCGAGCATTTTATAGTTTCATTGGTTTTAAACAAGAAAATCTCGGGAGAGATTGCAAGAGATTCCTTTTAGTGAACAATCCTACACTAATCTTCGTCGATACGGCGGTGCTCCAGGAAGTGGAGGAATTTCCCTTCAACTAGAACTAGTACTAGGACGCGATACAATCGGAATGTACTGATTTTGAAGTATATGTAATAGACTAAAATAGTAAAACACTTAGGAGTTTGCACTGATATTTTCTTGTTGATATACATAACTGTACGAAAACGTAATAATATACTGAGGGGAAAATGTTAGCAATTAGTTATAATGGGGTTTCCCACATGCGATCTTTTTAGCATTATATTTTTATAAGCAGGTGCACAAACATCTACGTTGTTTGACAATGATCTCATGACTACCAGCAAGAGGTCAAAAGAAACAAAATTCGGATTTCATAGCGAGGATTTGATCTGCTGAGCATTTTAGTTTAAAACGTTATTCAATTGAAAGGGAAGTACTTTGAAAAATATGATATTCAACTAAAAGGTATTGAAATGATGAACAGAACATTCATATCAGTTTTAAACCAGTTTTAACTTTTTTTTCTTTTAGATCTAAACATTTGACGGAAAAAATGAAACTTTAAGCAGAAAGTTATTCGCACCATTGCCAGATAGGCTGTTTTAGCAAGGGGACTTAATGTCAACGGTAAATGCCATCGTACTCATAAACGTTTGATATTATGAAATCAAAAATCCTATTTCTTCTACACTGTGATTCCCCAAAGTATATTGCTAAACTTTTTCCCTCATTGTATTAGGAAAAAATTTTTAAATAAGCCAGATTTTGTGGGTAGATCGAATTACATGTGGCAAAATTCTTGTCAAAATTCTTGCTGAGATTATTGTCAAAAGTATAACCACAATTTCAGCCGTACTTTTAGCCAAAATATTGCCGTGATTCTAGCTATAAAAATGACAAAAACTATTGCTATATGCATAAGTAGTACCCAAAATTCTTTCAAATTTGATTGCCGAAATTCTAGCTATAAAATTAGGACAGAGGGTAACATAAACTTGCCCCATCGAGCTGTGTAGTATACACGTGCTGGGTGCAAGTAAAATATGATACAAAGTGACGATATCTACCAAAGTATACTGACCTCAACTAAAACCGCCTCACTCATTATCACTTATTTCTTAGCGACGATATACAAAAATAAATAGCCGCGTACTGCTTCTTTATGTAGAGGTTGGGCGATGTTGTAAAATGACTTTAATTTGATATGCAGGTGACGCGTTATTCTGATGACGTCATACAGGCTCAACGTACACATGACGGCATTATGCATCAATCGCTGATGATTTCAATTCGAATTTGCACCCAGTTTGTGCCGTTATTGTTTTTTCTAAACAATGAACAAACTTTGGATAATTTTTTCCAACGGTTGTGCTTGTGAGTAATAACTTAATGAGATTTTGAGGCCATACTTGAGATAAAATATAAGGTCTGTTTACAAAACTTGCCAACATTCTCGTTTTGCTTTAAGTAATGGAAAATGATACATGGATACATTAGGTTATGTACAAATAATATGTTTTCATAAACTAACGTTATTTACGATGAGCTGTAACGCCCAATGACCAGTCGTAAGTCTACGTTAACGTCATTCAAAACGGCCGTCTGGAACACGTGCCAGATTGCGTTTCATCGGCAATCATCGCTGGTTAAAGACTCAAGACCTTTGTAAATGATTCGTAACAATATTTTCACCCCTTTGCAAAGTCATGACGTTTAAGTTTTACTGAAATGCATGGCGAAAAGGTGGGTGGGGTAAGTTATTTCTTTCAGCAGACGCATACGCACATTGTCTGATTATTGTAAAAAACATTTTGGTAAAATAGAGACTGTTTTACAATGGTAAAACACGTTTTTTGTCAAGGGATTGTGTCTGGAAACAAAGCAAATGTGGCTAAAATTGTGCGTCACTCGAAACTGGTGACCCCTGTCTCAAACCGAGGTCATTTTCTCAGCCTCAAGTATTCTTACAGCAATTTTGTTTTCCTGAGATACGCTTGACCGATAAGATGTTATAATGAACTAAAATTCATAACTTTAGTCTGATTTGTCTAGGACATATTCACGTTTACTTTTAGATGAGGCGTTTTTCTTGACGTCAGTATAGTAGTAAATCCCCTGTCACATCACTGCAAATTCCTGAACAAACATCATTACCATGTATTAAACCTCTAGAAGATGAGAAACATTGAAATAATATTTTATGTGTTAGGATTTTTATTTTGTTTTTGTTTTGTCGTCTGCTGATTTTTTAATATGTGTTTCAAAAGTCCAATAATTTAGATCCAGACCACGCCATGCGGTTTGGCGGGCTTGATCTGGGTCCAAACTGTTTTTAAAGGTTATCAATATATGACAAAAGTGACTGACAGTTAGAAATGTTAAATGGGCCTAATTGCTAGAAGATTTGGCTTTGTGGCATGCTAACAATAAAAGCGCAGACAAACCTGCGCATCCATGTAGTCTGCCAACTCTCGTCTTTGTTATTCGCTATCTGGAAGGTATTATAAACTTAACTTAAACAAGCAAAATTTCTATATTCTAGCTAGTCTCTGTAGCTGAGTAGACTTCAGTCCCACTTTGTCGGCCCCTTGAAGACAGGGTTTCTACCGACGATGCCCACATAGTATCTGTTATCAAAATTATAAATGAAATGGAGACATCTGATTAGATATTTAATATAGACATCCAAACATACATGTTTCAGACATTTTCTACGGCAATACTTATTAATGCATAAGTAACTAATATTAGTTCGTTTATGAAACAGTGGTTACTTAGTCTATAATTGTAATTGGTTTTGAAATGGACTCTTCCGAAGAGGTGTGTGATCAAAGTTATTGTTGAATGAATAACGTTTTGATTAGATTTTTCGTTTTTTCAAAGGGTAAGTAAAAACAAACGAGACTTCTCTTATTAAAAGAGTATTTAAAACGTCTAAAATGGGGTGTCTTTTCATTGTAAATGTTGAATGTTCAACACCTGCTTTACCTACTGACTTTGCCTAAATTTTTCACTCTCCAGCTTGTCTAATGCTATAAAACTAAGTACTTAGGAAAAATAGTTCCAACATTGTGTGTTTTGTGTGTTATCAGCGGTTTTTGTTGTTGTTAATTGTTTGTTGTTTTTTTTCATCATTTATAACATAATTTTTCATTAATTTTAAATTAATAAGCATTTCGAGAGATTATGAAAATAAGCATTTCGAGATATAGAAGTAGTATCATTGATTTATTATGAAAGATGTGGACCCAGGGGCGATCAAAAATTATTCGCACCAGTAATGCCAGTATGATATTCTCATAATGGATTTAGACAGTTATTCTATTTATCACAATTCTGGCTGATGGTACAATGAGTATCTACATGTACTTGTTAGCTTGGTTCAAACACTATTTATGTATATTACAATAAATAAGTACAACAATGAGAATAAAGTACTATATACATGTAATAAGTTTTGGTGAAGCTTATATTTACAAACTTCCTGGACTTGTAATGTTTGAAAATGGATGCTGCCCTTCGTTAGATAAAGCTTTGCAATGTTAATTTGATTAACTGCTTTTGAAATAACAGGTGGTTTTAAAATGTTTTCCCAACATTAAATAATAGTTTAAATTAAATATTTTAAAAAAAAATAGCCTAACGGACCTCAAAGACAATGGGTATTCCTTATACTTGTTACAATAAAATGGTTATATTTTAAGAGAACACGTTAAAATGGAATACAGTCAACCCTCTTTATAACGACTGTTTGTTCCAAGCGTTATTTGACGTTAAAGTGAATTTGCTGTTAAAACGAAATGCCGATCAGTACCAGGTTTCCGCATCATAATCATAATTTGCGCGCTCGTGATTTGATCTTCTTTACAACTGACCTCAAAAAAGTGAATTATTACTCAACAATTCACGCACTGGAGCTGATCTATTTCTTAATTAAAATCAATATACAGAGTTTTAATTTTTCTGAGGATTACAATGATATCTTTGACCACAAATACCACATCGATCCAGGCAATTTATTTAGCATTTGATATAACATGTTGAAATATCATTACTTAACTTAAGGCTTGCTTAACTTTAAGGAGCCGTTGTAATTCCAGGCCCAGGACGTATCAAATTAAGTTTGCTGAAGAAAGCAAACATATACTTGTATCGGGGTGATCAGGGAAAACTTATCTTTCGTTTTGAATAATTTTCGTCTATTATTCAGAGAATGAGTGTGGCTGCTGTTTATAGGAGAAGTAGGATTACTGTCGTTTTACATCAAATGTTGTTTATCTGTTTTTATTGTTTTCTTCTATATTGCCTCGGACCCAGTATAAACGGACTGGTCACTGATGGAAATACAAAGTTATGTTGCCATGGCCTTGTTTTAGCGCTATTTCAAAGTACTACAGCCAAAAAATTGATTCTGAACATACCCGAGATTATAAGAAGTTTAATCCTCGGTTTAGGTTGATTTCTGACGATTTTCGGCTAGAAGTGCCAAAAAAGCTAAACATGGCACCCTAGTTTCTTGCTGATGTTCACAAAGACAGATAAACTTTCAATAAATATACCAATACAGTCTCAAAGATGGTATATTGAACCATTGCTTTTTGAAGAGAAATCACAGATATGCAGAGAAATGATGGAGATATGATTATTTAATCTTTAACATAAGTCAGTTTGAAAGCGCAGTTTGACAACGTCTTTTCAATATATACATGTATTACTTGACTTTTCACTTACTGTAAAGGCGGCAACTTTAATATTCATTTATGGGCGTGGTTCGGCTATTTCATCCGCTAAGGAAGGGAAATCAGGTTCTATTTATAATTTGGTGAAGAATTAAAAAGTTGTTTGGGCCGCGCAAAAGTGCGTGCATTTTATGAAAATCCTAACCGTATACACACTGAACTCAAATTTATTAACCCTTAAAGCCGCATAGACAAACAGTGTGAACCCATATCAGACTGCTCCTATAGGAGCAGTCTGATCTTGGTCCACAATGTTTGCCTCCCTGCTTATGTTAAATAGACATTTTCAGATGCAGTTATTTTGCTGGCGTTTAAAGGACTAAATAATGACTTAGGTTGTGGCACAAGATGATATAGTTACTTTTGAATAAAACCACGCCTCATTTTCAGCTTTTACCTATGTCTAAGGTTGACTAGTCCTAATTACGCATTCATGAGGCGCCGCCTGTACATTAAGCGAAAAGTCAAGTAATATCTGTATGTCGGTGACCAGTCCGGGTATACTGGGTCCGGGATATTTGCAAACAATCCTAGATGTTGTTATGTTCTGCATGTTATTACACGCGTGCTTGTTTATATACCTTTGGATACCAAAGGTTGATCTGTAATCTGTGATTTTGGCATGTTGTGGTCGTATTTACTTGCTTTTGTTTTCTTAATTCATTTTACATGAGCCGGCGCAGGTTTTTAGCATATGGTAACAGAAAATGCTAAGAAGAACCTGCAAAATTTTGAATTCTCGCCAGACAAACTACACACAAAGTATAAGGGCCTCGGCGTGAGAAACCCTTGTCTTCGAGATTAACAAACAACCAATGCGCAGACCAGCCCGCGCATCCGCGCAGATTGATCATCGCCTTTGTTATTCGCGTTCTGGAAATTATCTTGTCTGAATTTTGTGAAATGTCAATATTCACGCTAATCTCTGTAGCTGAAGAAACTAGTTTGACTCTCGCTCTGTCGACCAAGGTATTTACACTCCTGTGGGTGATACCGAAATCTCAAAAGCGAATTCGTACATGTAATCGTTTCTAACTCTTTCAGCATACATGTTGGTCTTGCTAATTCATTCCCAGACTCAGTGGGATTATGAACATATATATTCTGCAAATACTGGATAAATTAGTCCATAATGATATCGGTCAGGGCCCGGAATTACAATGCCTCCTTAAAGTTAAGCAAGACTTAAGTTAAGTATTGATATTTTAACATGCTATATTAAATGCTAAATAAGTTGCCTGGCTCGATCTGGTATTTGAGAAAAAATAAAACTATTTTGATTTTAATCAGTTTCAAACGTTATTTTTCGCATCTTGAAAAATCAATATCCTTGACTCTAAGGAGGCATTGTAATTCCGGGCCAGGTCATTAGATTTTAGAACTTATCACATTTGTATGCATAAAGTCGATTTTTATGCATGTCGGTATTGCTTTCAAATGGGAATAGAGCCTAAATTTTGAACTTTACGTTCATCGGTTTTGCGAGAAGGTCTGTGAAGTCTTGTCTAATCCTTTGCTGCACGCATATGTTATCTGTGCTAAAAAAATTTAGCAGGCTAATATAATGCAAGTATGATGTTAAACAACACTGTAGATTGTTACAGTAACTGAGTTAACCTCTTATTTAAAGACATATGCGGCTAGTTTCCACGCGCATATTTCACGCGTCGGGAAACAAAGAAGGTGTCTGGGTCCTGTCTTTCGATTATTTACGATTTCGGATCAATGCAGTTTTCAGAAACTGTTATGTCAGATGGATATTTCCACATTTTCTTGAAAAGATAAAGTAACTAAAACGTGTCCGAAATATCTATTAACGCTTTATCAGAACTGTTTGTCGTAGTACCAAATACAGATAATAAAGCGAAATCAAACAATGTTAAGAATTTCCCTTTATACCTTGTTTGCGAATACGGATATGGCCGATACTCGGATTATCTGTCCAATATGTACGATTATTTAGAGCCGCGCATGACCTGGCCTCGTCGCCTAGTGGTTAACGTGTCGGACTTTGGAACCAGAGGACCAGAGTCGAATCGCGGGCGGGCACCTATTGTATGTGGTTTTCTTTTTCTTATTTTTTAACGTAATAATGCTGAACTACTTCATACAAGTAATATGTGATATTTAAATGACAAACACTTCACTCCTAATGTTTATATCGAATTTTCCCCGAAATCTGTGGGGGTGGGTTTAAATTTGGCCCTCCTGAAAGATAATTAGCATGGTTACCCCGATTTGTTTTCTTTTGTCTAAAGGGCAAAATGATAGTCTATGAAATAAAAACAAAAATGTGAGATTTTCAATGTCAGATATTTTAATATATAATTTACTCTAAAATTCGAAACCTTTTTTGGGGGAATTACCAAAATATATAGCATACAGTATCTTGTTACGGCTTGAGAAAACGAATCTTTTTTCACGTTTTCTTTGAAACTTGAGGTCATAAGCAATAATTAAAATTAAAATATAGAAACTGGATGACGATTACAACTATTTTTGCTTAACATTAAAGACTTAGGGTATGTCCAGAATAATGGCCACATGCTGAAAACTTCCATATGAGATTATGAAAAAATAGCATGGCGACATATCCTTTTTATTTCAGAAATTGACAGTCCATGCATGAAACAAACTGTATGAAAAGTATTGAAATTATTTCAATGTGGGAAGTATTTAATAGCATATGGGCCTCAGCGCGAGAAAACCTGTCTTCGGAGGTTTGCGAACAACACGGGCGCAGACCAGCCTGCGCATCCGCGCAGTCTGATCAGCGCCTTTGTTATTCGCTTTACGAAAAGTAGCATGTGTACACTTGCTACATGTGAACTTTCGATTTTCTAGCTAGTCTCTGTAGCTGAGGAGACTGGTTTTTAGCTGGCTTTGTCAGAAACCCCGCAATGAGGCCCATATGTCCATAAAACAGCTACTTCGTGTGACTAAAATGTAAGTCATAGTATCTTACACCTACTAACAATGCTTTGTGAGACATTAGCTATGTGTTTGATCACAGCTGGATAGTTTGAAGTGTGTACACAGTTCATTGTTCACAATACAGTAGTAATGTCAGATCTAATATGGGCCTCGTCGCGAGAAAACCTGTCTTCGGGGTGTCCGTCAAAGCGAATTTCAAACCGGTCTCCTCAGCTTCAGAGACTAGCTAGAAAAATTAAAATTTCATCTGTAGCAAGTTTACATATGGTACTTTCCTAAAAGCGAATAACATAGGCGCTGATCAGACTGCGCGGATGCGCAGGCTGGTCTGCGCCTGTGTTGTTCGCAAACCCCCGAAGACAGGTTTTCTCGCATCGAGGCCCATATTAATAATACAATCTTGTTTCTTTGGAAAAAGGCTGGCTTTTGTTAATTTCAGGGTTTATATTTAGCAACAAAACTGAAGTATGTATTCTGTAGTGTTTAGTTCTTCAATAAACACAGTCATGATAAAAGAGACTCAAATTATATGTTGATATATATCCAATCATACATGATTATACACGAGTGTTGATATAGACCATTGTATACTTCCACCAAACGCTTTGAGGCGTGACTGTAACGGTAAATGCATTGAATAAATCGAGGGTCATGCCTTAGAGGTCGTGGTAGAAGTATAACTGCTTGCATACAAATATTATTATTCTGGCCTCGACACAAGAAGCCCTGTCTTATGGGTCAGCGAAACACAAAGGCGAACACCAGCTTGCACATCCTCGCAGACTGATCAGCACCTTTGCTGTTCACGTTTTGGAAAGTATCATATCACAGCTTGGTACAAGCGAAATTTCATTTTTCTAGTCAGTCTATGTAGATGAGGAGAATGGTTTGAGTCTCGCTTTGTCCAATCCCCCGAAGACAGGTTTTTTTACGTCAAGGCCCAATTATTATAGAAGTGTACTTAATTTTGTCTATAAATGTCATATGCGGACATTAACCCATGTAAATCTGGCGTCCTTTCTGTGGGACATAGACAGATAGTGTAGATTCAGATATGACGCCTCAGAGTGCAGAAAGAGATTATGACAAGTACCGTTTAACATGTTTAAGCCCTCCAGTGAGTGTTACTGACCATTTCCAGGTGGTGCTTCCTTTGTGGATCCTTTTTGTTATTTATGTTTCATGTTTATGTTTGTTATGCTGTCGTGTCTGTTCCTTGTAGCCTTGTGATCACCTACGGGGAAAGGGATGACCTCTTGGCTCTCTTGTGTGTTGAATTTTCTTGTGTTTTAGTCACTTTTCTATATGGTGTTCCGGGTCAGGTATGTATTTGATTGCATAATTCCTGATCTTTTCACCTCCTCTCTACTTTGAATATGGTCAGTATGGCAATGGAATATCACAATCAACCGCTGCAGACCAACCCACAGCACTGTGAGGAAGAGCCAAAGAACACTAACAATCACATGACAGGCAGACAAGTTAAGTAAAATAACAACAACACAGCTCTCTCCTTCTATTTTAGAAATGGAAAATGAACACTTAAGGATTAGCATGAATGTTGGCTTATATATTATCAAATGGTATTCAAATATCTTTACAATCGCATTATTGTATAGAAATGATTAGATCTGATTTCAGATTTGGCACTATGTACCATTGTGTACACAAGACCAAACTCTGCTCTGGACCAGCGTCGCCAATGCACATTTTCAATGTGTGAACAGTCGATATGCAATGTTAAATATACAGGAATGAAATCAGATTACACCCAAATCAAACAATTTTATCTACAGTATGTGACGTAACAAATATAGGATGTACACATTCAATGTGTTAATAATCATAATACACAGTTTGAATATGACGAATTGAAAACTGCTCGAGTTACAGATTACACAAAACAGACTCCCTGAGCATTTTGGATTGAAAAATATGTCTAAGTTCAACAGCATTAAACAATTTGCACAAAAAGGAGAGGCACAAATTCAATGTATGAACAATCATTATATATGCAATGTTTGAATATTAAGAAATGAAAATTCTTGGAGTTACAAATTACACAAACCAGAAACCATCTAGGCATAAAAATGTCTAAGTTCAAGATCTCCCAAAAGTGAAGCAATATTCGTGAAATGTGCATCAAATAATTGGTGCCCATCTTCAATGTGTGAACAAACTTTAAGTAAAGTTTGGCCCAGGAAATATGCACACTCTAGTTTCAGTTCTTTGGTGCAGTTTTAGCATCCAAAGGATACCCTTTTAAGAACGTATTTGACTTCACTACTGCTGGTGACTGGGACTGTGTGGCGGCGGCAGAACGTCTCCCTGCCCTTCACGATAGTATAGATTTGATTTTCGTGTCCTTTGGGATCATGGCTTTTATTGTGGAACTTTAAAACTATTAGAGGGTCACTTATAAAGCCTAAATGGCAGAAACTAGATGTTCTGGCCCAGGAAATATGCACACTCTAGTTTCAATTCTTTGGTGCAGTCTTTGCTTCCAAAGGATACCCTTTTAAGAACATATTTGACCTCACTACAGCTGGCGACCGGGTTTGTGTGGTGGCGGTAGAACGTCTCCCTGCCCTTCACTTCTTGTCCTTTGGGATCATGGGTTTTACTGTTAGAGGGTCACTGATGAAGCCTAAATGGCAGAAACTAGCTAGTCTGGCCTAGGAAATATGCACATTCTAGTTTCTGTTATTTGATGCAGTCTTTGCAGACAAATGATACTGTAATATAGCTACATGTACGTACACACGCACGGGCGGACGCTTGACATGGTCCAAGTAATGTTTAGTATAAATAAAGTTTAGGCATAAGACTCAAAGTGAAGTAACAGGTGTTTATATGGGCCAGCTCCAAGTGACTTTAATAGTGTTTAACAGGCCACACTCAGAATGGATCTTTGGGAATAATATTGGAAGGCTGAGGTTCGCTAATAAGCGAACGGTTAATTATTGAAATCATTTTAGGCTTAAAACTTTCACTATTGGATTTTATTGAACTCACTGGCATGCTGATGTACTATTTATTTTATAATTTTTCATATACATCTGGCAAGAAAGCAAGCTCATTGTTTAAACTTGGCACTGAAGCAAAACCAGTGTTATGACAGATGCCTTATAATTGTTGATACTAACAGGTGCACAAACAGTATTATGTTTTCATTCCAACTGGAAGGAAGCTATATTGTTTATGCAATATGCCAATCTGAGAGTGCAGTCGCTTGAGTGAACATGCCACCTCATGCCACCTGCATATTGTGCTGACAACTTATTATCATTTGTGATTATTTTAAGGTACTAAGAATTTTATCTAGCAAAACAATACGTGATGGAATGTTATTGAACAGGTATAAACCCCTTCTCTATCTGACCATACAACAGAGCAAGTTTGGTTATGACTTAGTGTATACAAAACGTGTACTGTTAGTTATGCATTAGGCAGCCTCTATGAGAGACGAGATTGGGTTGTCATTAAAGACTATGAAACTCTTGTAGTTTGAACTTTATTTAAGTAAGCAGAAAACAATAATTGTTAAATACACAATAGGTTTAATCAGGAGAAACATTTTCCAAAACCCATGAATAATCTTTCGGTTTTGAAACTGACATACTAACGATATGGCCGAGTATCCACCCAAGCAGTGAGTGTCTCTATAGCAAGTAATAACCAAGTATGAATAGATAACAGGAAAATAAAACACTGCGTGGGCGGCCACCAAGTCACATTCTTTCGCAGACGAGACGGTTCAGTCATTGTTATTACAGAAAGCACTTAAATTTTCTCAGATATAGGAGACAACAGAAAGCAAATAGCGTAAATAGTTTTATTAGTTTGACAACAAAACATGTACAATATTATCCAGGCATGTCTTCAGGTAAGTGACGTACCAATAGGTATACATCGTCAAAACCGCATTGCATTCGCACCGGTGCGACGCCATCTCAACGCTCTAAGCCCACTGGGATAATTTGGCTTTGAACTCTGAAGTTTATGACTCATATATGGCAACACACACACACACACACACACACACACACACACACACACACACACGAACCATCGCACGCACGCACCATCGCGAGCGAACTACTTGCCTTATGTATAAGTATTGTCCTTTGACCATCGACTGTATGGCATCAATACAAAATTCCAAGAATTCACACGAAATAAAAACAATAAAAAATATACAATAATAATAAAGGTGTTTCCATTGCTACACTGTCAAATAGATTAGATCCTGATCAGGTCAGTCATGTTGCCCAGCTTCACCAGGGTCCAAGCTGTTTACAAACGACAAAGGCATTTCGACAGAATACGATAAGGGAATGCACTTTTACACACTAAAACCGTTAGTTATCCATGATTTATGTCCCTTGCATTGAACTCCAGTGGAAGAAAAATCATCAATTATTTACACAGCATCAATACCAAATAGAGAATAAAGAAAGGTGTAGATCTCCGTTACACTGTCAAACAGTTTGGATTTGATCAGCTCAGACGTATTGCACAGCATAACCAGGTTCCAAACTGTTTACGAACGACACAGGCGTTACGTTGCGACAGGTAATACTTTTTATAATGGTTGTACCTTTCTTTGATTGAATGTGTTGATCAACATCGATACCACAGTATAAAAGTGTCAGTTTCCACAGAACCACCGCTACACTGTCGAACAGTTTGAATCCGGATTAGGTCAGACATGCTGCTCAGCCCGACCTGGGTCAAAGCTGTGGCTCTGCCAAGGGATAATGCTCTTACACACTAAAACCATTATCAATGACTTATGTCCCTTGCACTGACTGGCAAATTTTCCTGCAACTTCACGTGATTTATCTGTCAAGTGCGGATCAAGATGGGGGGACAGGGGGTCCGGGCCCCCCCCCCTGGAAAATCACAAGTTATATGGGTTTCTGTAGGGAATAAGCAATTGGACCCCCCCCCCCCCTTGGAAAAAGTTGGACCCCCTCTGGAAAATGTTGGACCCCCTCTGGAACCTAGAAAAATGATAGATTTCTTTGAAATTGACAATTTGACTTCTGTAAAATAAGCTGAGGACTAAAAACAAAACAAAAAAACGTTGTCAGAGCTTTTATTGTTAGACTGTACTGATGCCCGTCCGTTTACAGCAGATACGAACATAAGATACGCATAGTATTATAAGAAACCCTCGGTCACTGCAAGGGCGGCACACCATGAATGCGTAATTAGAACTGGTCTACCCAAGACATAGGTTAATGCTGAAAAGGAGGAGATATTTTATTCAATAGTAACTATAATATCATCTTGCGCCATAATCTCAGCAAAGACGCAAAACATTATTTGTTCCTTTGAACGCCAGCAGAATGCTGCATCAGAGAATGTATATTTAACATAAGCAATAGAGGCGAAACTGTGTGGATCCAGATCAGAGTGCTCATTCAGGAGCAGTCCGACCCGGGTTCACACCGTTTGTCTTTGCGGCTTTATAGATTTCAGTGGCATTTTTAAGTTACCGCCCCTACAGTGAGCAAGAAAGTTCCATTGTACTATAATGGAGTAGGTGTCAGCTTTCTAAGATTGGGAAATTCCATACGTACCCTTTGAGCACTTAAATTATAACACAACGTCACAGACGTGTTGTTATTCTGAATCGATTCGAGGGTCGACTGTCGAGAACGGTGTTAGCTGTTCCTATGAGGTTATAAGGTACTTTTCACCATCATTGTCCTTTATGAAAATTTTACCATCAGACGTGTAAGCTGCTCGTAGCCGTTTTTCACGAACAAGCTTACGAGCGTTATATAGTAGTTTGCTTCGCCGGGAGGTAATATCTTCGTTGATAAAGACATGTTAGTACTTGGCGGATTTCCTTAGGTCCTTACGAACGGCAAACAGTCTCTGACAGGCTCTATAACTTGTCAACTTTACTACTATAATCGCCCTTTGGCCATTTTTAGTTGGCCCAACTCTGTGAGAGCGTTCTATGTCACATTCATGTAAAGGGATACCTATATCATTCGCAAGTTCCATGGTTTAATTATCAGTCATCTCGTTTTCCACAAGGGGTATGCCGGAAATTCTAAGGCTATTTCTACGACTTTACTGTTCATTGCTGTCAGCAGGGAGCCTAACTTTGGTCATTTTTTCGTTCAAGTATTCTCTTTTTGGAGAGCATTGTTCTGAGAGTTGAGTTTTGCTATATCTTCTCTCATGGATTTAGTGGCCTCCTTCACAGCATCTTTGACTAATGTAGGTATCTCATCTCGTAGCTGTTCTTTTATCATTGCCTTAATTTCAGGGAACGTTAGATCCTTCAACATGACTTCTACCTTAGGGATATCACATACTACCATATGTGACGATTCAGAAACTTCTGTTAGGGATGCCATATTGCTTGGTTCAGCAAATAATTCAACAGGTAATTCTGGTAGCTCCTGGTCGCCCGTTACTTGTTAGGTTCTCTTTGTCAACAGCTGTCCAGATAACAAATGGACAGGTAATTGGGTCAGAAACCGCTTAGTTCCACCTTTCGGAGTTGGTGTGCTATTGGTGCTACCAAGATCAATTGAACCGTCTATCTCCGTATTCGAATTTTTACTCATGTCACAGACTGACAGATAACAGTTACATCAGATACGTTTTTACTCTTTAAGTCCAGCGGCGTCGAGGGTGGACAAACACTATCATATTATATTACAGGTAAATAGTCAGAGACATGCCCTTATAAGGAATAAATATGGCGTCACGCATCAATGAACCCACGTATGGAACACACACATTCAAGGTTCATGTCACATAGTTCATCATTTTTAATACGAATTCGTAGGTATTAGGCATACTAACAGCTCAGCAAAGTTCAGCAAAGATCACATACCGAAAGAACTAGCCTAGAATGTCCAAAAACACTTTAATATCACATTTGATGCTCAGCGCAAAAACAACGTCCTTTCACGCCACGGAACCGGAAGTAAACCCATATTCTTACTTTAGTTCTCAATATTAGGCCGTTATTATAACAACGTAGGTTCATGTAATGTTATTACATCTTTGGTATCACAAGTCAGGTCGAATCTATTTCCACTTAACTTTCACCATTACAGTGTAGGTATTAACATTAACAACGTAGGTCCACGGCATCACATCTTTGGTCTACAACATCACAATTTAGCTCGAACTATAACAATGTTGGCCTTTATTATAAAAACAATGGTCCAAGTTATGTTCTTACATCTTTAGTCTACAATATCACACACTGTAACGTAAGGGCTTTGTAGACTTGGGATCTCACTATCAGATCATTTTGCCTGGCTATTAAGATGTAGGCATCCATAATAACGCACATGTTGTAGAATATCACCACCTCGATCTTGGATATTTTTAATTTGAAGCTACCTATCACAACGCGGATACTTTTTTACTATTACTTTGTTCATTTATATAGCTTCAGCCACTCAACACAGATAAACATAAATTGAGTTCAATAAGTAAGCTAGCATGATCAGGAAATACCACAATCACACACTGCAGACCAACGTTTGGTAAAGCTTGTTAAGACTCTGTAAAGCTCCCCATACCAAGAGGTATATAATTCACAAAAGTGATCACATATTTTGACTTTCAATCTTTAAATGTATATCAGTAGCGAAGCCCTGGCAGTTTTCTTATTTTGAGTCAGTACGACGTGAATGCTTTGCAAAGCGCATGCAAACTCAGCAGCACATAGCTAAATCCTCAGGATTCCTCAGGAATGCTGGTATATATCCACGCAAAGATATCCAGTTAGCATTCAATGATGAGTCATCATTGGCCCGCCAGCAAAACGACATTACCCCCCCCCCCCCACACACACACACACACACACACACACACACACACTCCACACTTAGAGAAATATCTAAAATCCTCAGGACTTCTTATGAATTTTGGTATCAAGCTAGCATTCAGTTTTGGGCCATTGTTGGCCAACAAGCAAAACGCTATTTAAACGGCGTTTTGCTTACGGGCTAATAGTGACCCGCTTTGCCTACTGGATATAGTTTCTAGGAATTCTGGTACAGACCCCTCCCATATTTGTAAAAAAAACTTTTAACTTTGGACGTGTACCGCTTCCCTGAAGAAATGTTTTGGGTCCATGCATGTGCATACACTTATATGTTACATCACATTCATAAAAAAAAACATATTGTTTAGTGTATTACCACACAGAACACTTATCAGGAGGATTCATAAAACTCGTCCCTGAACACTGAAATGCTTCTGAAAAATCTTTCGAATTCTGAAGTGAGCCCAGGATCCTGTAAAGAAGCAAACAAAATTACAATTACATGTACTTTACTCTACAGCATGAATCTGGTTCGTCACAGCAGAAGACCTAATAAAATGAACGTCATAAAATATTAATGATGTTCTGTGTAAATCAAATTACGTGGCATATCAAGCGTTATATTTGCCGTGAAAATGAAAATAATGTATTGGTATCGGTCAAGGCCACTTACAGATAGATCTTGAAAATTTGCATGCGTACCTATATATTGTGTACACCCAATATAAACTATTTACTCTTAAGCTCTATAACGCAATTTGACAAAATCACTTGCATGCCTTAGTCACAGGTTTACAACTAAACTTAAAACTCCTTGTTTTAACATTGTTCTTTGAATGATGTGTGAGAAACAGTTTAAGAAATAGTTTAGGAATTGGACCAGGTATTTACTTAACATGTTATATAACACTTCTACTGTTGGTTTTACTTGGAATTGGCCTGTCTGTGAAATATGGATCATCGTCTTTGTTTCTTTGCAGTTGGTTAGTTTAATGTGATTGTTGCATTGCATAAGTTGGGAGACCATCGCACGAGCGTTTAAGTATGTGTTTTATATAATAGCAGTAACATTGACGAAAATTCAGCCATAAAAAAAATTAAATACCCAACCTACACTCACACAAAGCGCTGTTGCTGCTGTCCTTTCATTTAAAGGTGCTGATACTGCTGTTGTTTATTCAGTGCTTGCTGTTGCTCCCATTATTTTAGTGAGTTTGTGTTCATTCCTGTGTTATGTAATTCTTTGAGTCCTTTCTTGTTGTTAATAATTACTATGAAGGGATGTGTGGGGGGGGGGGGGAAAGATGTGTCAGTGACACTTCCTCAGTGGACAACGATTTAGTCAATGATCCAAGATTTAACATTGCCTGGTCACGTTAACTCCCTAAGAAACTGTTTCTGGCCTTCCTTTATTTGCCCTAAGCATTGTATGGTCATTTTTGAATTCTCTTAGAAACGAATAAAGACTCATAGCTGAACAACACAGCAAAGGACCGATTAACATATATGGAATATTTTTGAAGTGCTCTCTCAAGCTCTATTATATTTATTGGGAGGCGCATTCTTGTTTTTTTACTATTGCGGTAATGATACCCATAGCCACATATTGCAAAACAGTCTTAAGCGGCCACTCAAAACATATACAAAGAAAAATTTTAAGGACAGATGGTAGCTTAACGAAGGTCGACAATGTTGCAGAATGTTCCCTTTGCATGCGCGGATCCAGGAATTTTTGTCAGGGGGGTCCAGGTCTGATGGCCAGAAAACAGCCTGAACAACGTTGTTTTGTTTGTTTGTTTTTATTCTTCAACTTATTTTACAGTTTACAGAGGGGGTCCAATCGTTTTATTACAGAAAAACTATAATTTGCCGAGGATCCAACAATTTCCAGGGATCCAACATTTAATGGGGGGTCAAACTTTTTCCAGGGGGGTCCAAATGATAATTTCTATAGAAACCCATATAACTGGTGATTTTCCAGGGGGCCCGGATCCCTATCCCCCCTCTGGATGCGCACATGCCTTGTAGTATTAGGCAATACTTTTGACCTGCATTAAGCAATAATAGATCTTGAAAACAAATGTTTGGTCCTTTCTTGAGTGGTCGCTTCAGGCCGGTTTTACCGTATACCTAAATGCACATGTAATGTATACATATGGTTTGAAAGTATATATTAAAACATTTTGTATAAATGAACAATGTACCTGAATCTGTTTGGGCTATGAGGTCCTGTTAGTATATGATTTATAGCATCATCTTTTCTACTGATACCAAAACGTATCTGAAAGCAGAATTGGTGAATATATCAGTGGGGTAATTATTACAGAATACGCCTTAATGGTTTCATACCATTGTTCTAAATAAAGTATATACTAGTTGAATGTTAAAGTAGAAGTTTTCTATGTAAGGCAACTGCTGTAAAATTTAAGCTCCGGGTCTTGTTGAAGAAGAAATTTCCTGGCCATTCTCATATACTTGCTGTACGTTTTCGCTATCTTAATATAAATTCATTCTGTAAAATTTAATGCCCATGCTGATGTAACCTGCAGGGAAATTGACTAAAAGTTTAGACAGATACTTCATCTACATCCATACTTTGACTTTGCAATCGATAAAGGCTCTGGCGAGTCTGCACATTTGATCAGGCTTGCATGAGCCTTTGTGTTTCGACACTGTGTTTGAGCACGAAATGTGATGTGCTTGCTTACAACCGTATAAACAGGTTCAAATGATTCTAACTTATTTTATGAGCCATTTCCTTATATCACCACACGTTAATAAATTGGTTGTGAAGAAACAGTAAGTACTTGTAAAGCTTCTTTACAAACAGAGTAGAAACCAGTGTGGTTCCTGATCGGCTGGCTTCTGAGGAAGCCAGTTGATCTGGATATACAGTGTTTTCAAAAGGGATAACCCTGGGTTGCACAGGCCTTGACTTGACAAAACCTGCCTTTGGGGTTTCAGACAAAACGAGTTACAAACCAGTCTCCTCAGCTACAGAGACTACCTAGAAAATTTAAATTTCGATTTGGGCAAGTTTAGATGTAGTTATGTGCAGGCTGTTCTGCACCTTTGGTGTTCCCAAATCCCGAAGACAGGTTTTCTAAAGCCGAGGCCCATATACGATGGCTTTACCTGAGCACGGTTCAGGAAAAACAATTGATTGTGAGTAAAGTTAAAGCCAGGTCAAACCACAGTCTGAAATAAAACAACACGGCCCTACGGCTCTGAATCTCTCATCTGTGTTCTGGCTCATGAGGAGAGGTTGTTTATTACAAAATACACCTATGCCCATCATAGTTTTCACTCAGGTCACTGAAGCATACCAATTATGTTTCACAGCCAGCTTTAAGTATCAACATGGTAAGTTCAATCAAAATATATTTATATGTACAATACCCAAGTCCAAAATTAATCAAGGCAAAATGTCAGGAGTGTGCAAAAATGTTAACGCTTTGTTGCTGTTTTTTCACACTTCTCTCCCTTTACATTGATATGAAACAGGACATCTTTCAAAAAGAATGTTGTGATCTTTGACCCATTCCAAGTAATAAATGATGTGTTAAAAGGCAGAATGTTTGCAAGTTTAATGTTTTTCCTCATGTCCCTTTAATTTGATATGCAACATGACTATTTTCAGACAAGAAAAATCCTTTAATCCCACTCCCAGGGGGCGAGGTCTATATAAGAGCAAAATATTTGTTAGCATGTAACTGAATGCTTCATTCCATTTAATTTGGTATGCAGCATGACCATATTCTCCCACTCTACTCTCTTTTTTATGTATTCTTTGCTTTCGAAGGATAACCTTTTTCAGAACATATTTGAATTCACTACAACTGGTGATTGGTACGGTGTTGCGGCCGTAAACCGTCTTCCTATCCGTCACTATAATGTAAAATTTATTTTTCTATCATGAACCTCGAAACCATTAGAGGATATGCAAATGACCGAACATAGCGGGTCCGGCCCAGAAAGCTTGGCCAATCTAAACTTTTAGTTCTTTGATGAAATGTTTACTTACGATGGATTGTCTTTTTAAGAACATTTTGGCATCGGCACACCCCCTATGTCAATCAAGGCATCGTGTCTTGGACGTCAAACTAAAGTCCCTTTTGATATGTTTAATATTTATAGGTTCTCTGTTTGTTTGCAGAATTTTGGTTCAAATATTGACAGCTGGCTTAGTTATGGGGAAATTTTGATATTTGACCTTTGGCCATGGTAAGGGGTCAGGCGGAGTACTGTACAATTTATGACAATGTTGTGCATATCTGCAGCCACTGGGCAATCGTCGCTCGCAGCAAGACCATAGCTTTAGGGATATGCGAAGTTCCTTAAACAAGGAGCAAATATAGTCATGCTTTGGACGGTCAGTAAAAAGTATTTACTGGAGGGCTTAAACATGTTTGACGGAGCCAACCTCACACGTATTTCTTATATGGATCAAGAAAAATAGATGTTTGATTCGCATAAAAGATCCTTAACTCATTGATGTACCATCTCCTAGTAAATAAAAATCGAGATATAAAAAGGAGATAAACAAAGATAAGGATTCAACAATATATACAACTGAATACTGGAGTAAACTAAATTCAACAGTTAAACGCTTGTGTCCCGATTATAGCCTAAATATATGAGGATATACATATGGGCATAACATTTCTATGCGTAATTTTTTTAAAAGGATAGACACTGAAAATGGGTTTTCTAACTTGGAAAAGCTGAATGCAGCAGACTCTTATCCTTAGGCCGTTCAGAACAGACAAAATATAAGCGAAATGTCTGATCTGAGTGTAATATTAGTGTACGCTAGGAAATCCCTTAAATATCTTCAATGCGTGATGCAGTACAGAATTTCATATATATAATTATACATTTGATATTTATACGAAAAATGATTAATAGTTATTTACGTTCAGTTAAAAGGTAAAAAAGACAACGATATATTCCAATTGGATATCTATTCTCTGGCAATTAAGGGTTTAGGCGTGTAGACATACATTTTGTTCCTTTGCTTCTATTGTCTTACAGGTGTATTGTTACAGAAATTGTATATGTTCTGTGGCTCTTCCTCACAATGTCATGGGTTGGTCTACAGTGTGTGATAGTGTATTTCCTGACCTTACTCACTTACCTTTTTACCAAATGCGGACATTAATAAATGTAAACGCGAAAAGCAAAAACAATGCAAAGCAACGCCAAAATGATAGTAAGAAGAACTAGATATCCATCATAGACAATCACATCTACGACCAGCCCAGCTCTAGAACAGCCTTCTGAAGTATGACAGAGGTCTTAAATCATACAGGTCTGACGCGCCCCAGATCTACAACAGTGTCTCAACTAGTTTGCCTGACTAAGATGTATACTTCAGATCACTGTCCTAGAGCTGGGCTGGTCGTAGATGTGATTGCCCTGTGATAGATATCTATTTTTTCTCTGGTTATTTTGGCGTTGCTTTGCATTGTTTTTGCTTTATTTGCTTTTCGTTTTAAAAAATTGCATCTATTCATATTCGCATTTGGTAAAAAAGGTAAGTGCATTGCAGACCAACCCATGGCACTGTGAGTAAGAGCCACGGAACATTTACAGTAACAAGACATATGTAAAGCAACCAAATGTATGTCTGCACGCCGAGATCCTGAATTGCCAGAGAATAGATATCCAATTTTATTATATACCTGCGTTGAAATACACCTGATACAACCCAGTTTCCAACTGGAAAATACAAAATATTGTATCATGTATCATGATACCCAACGTGATATTTTCCGTATCATTTTACATATTTTATCACATAAAAAAAGTTAGTGAGTATAATCAGGAAATACCAGAATCACAAACCGCAGACAACCCCGTGCCACCGCGAGGAAGAGCCGCTCAACCACAACGAGACACAGGCAGACAAATTAAGCAAAGCAACCAGCTCTCTCTTCCCCAACAAGATGATTGCAATACTAGATTGGACATAAAGTAACGTACAACAAAACATAGAACAATTGCAGACTCCCACAATGGGAGTAACAATAAACAATAAACAAAAAGTCAACAACAACAGAACCACCGCCCCAGAACAGACAGCAGCCTAAGCCACGGGGAGGGCTTAAATGCATTTTACTGGCACCAAATCTTCGCCCTATATTCTGCTGTTGTTAAAACCTGTCAAAGAGCACAACATTCCTTTTGAAAGATGTCCTATTGCTTATCAAGGGAAAGAGATGTAGAAAAAAAAACAAGCAACAAAGCGTTAAAAAATTTGCACACTCCTGACTTCTTGCATTGGTTAAAATGTCAGACACAGGAATTTTACAATAAATATAGATATGTTTTGATTGAACTTAGCACGTTGATACTTAAAAGTTGGCTGTTGAACATAATTGGTTGGCTTTAGTTATGACCTGCGTAAAAACTATGATGGGTATAATAATATTTTGTAATAAACATCCTCTCCTCATGTGAGCAATCCAGGGCTGTAGGGCCGTCTTGTTTGATATCAGGCCGTGGATTGCCATCAATTCAAGGCAATGGTAGTGTTGTGTTAAATGATGGTGTTACAACATAGGGTGCAACAGCAACTCAAGAGTGTAATCCTGGGTATAACCGCAGTGGTATATCATCTATAGCATGTGGCATGAACGGCAGTAGGAGTGCTCAGCCTGTAACATGCTCTCTGAAAGGTATAACAAAATCATTCATTAAAAATTACAAGTAGAGAGAAAGACAAAGATGTGGAATCTTTACAATCAAGTTCCTTACCTTTCCCAGAACACCATATGTGGAAGTGACAAAAACAAGAAAACACAAAAGAGCTAAGAGGGCTTTTCTTTCCTTGCAGTTGAGCACAAGGTTGCAAGGAACAGACAAGACAGCATAACAAAGATAGTCATGAAACACAAATAATAAAAATGGTCCACAAAAGAAGTGTCGCTTTTGAGTGGTCATTACCAACCTCAGCGTTAGTTATATTGTGAATAAAGGCACATTGATGTTTGGTTTGATTGAAAGATCCGTAACTCATCGATGTGTCGTCTCCAGGTACACACACATCAACATATAAAAGGAGATAAAATAAAGATAACAATTCAACACTACGTACAATTGAATGCCTGCGAAGACGAAATTCAACAGTTAAACCCTGTTAGGCCTGCTATGACAAAATACATGGCACTACTGAAACGTTTTTTTTTTTAAATTTTCAGACTGTGGATTGCCATCAATTCCAGACAATGGGAGAGTTTTATAAAATGATGGTGGTACAGCATATGGTCAAATGCAACTCTGTGGTATATCTTCTATAATTTGTGACGTAAATGACAGCCATTACGTGCTCTCAGAAAGGCATAGAAAGAAAAAAAACTCTTACATTTATGGATTTCTTTACAATTCACCCATTTTTAAAAAAGAAATAGAAGGTGTTTGCCTTGAATATTACCAACATTTACTTGTGAATAAATCTAAATAAGGCTTGATCATACTCACTTACGTTTTGGTTACCAAATTAAATACATGGCTTTTACATTTACTGTAACGTTCTTATATCGGTGCTTTTTGGAAAAAAAAAACAGTCGGGTATATTGTTATAAGTCCGGTCCGCCCGTCTGCCAGTCACTGCTTGCTGGTAACACAAACTCCTCTTTCAATTGTCGACCAAGGATGTTCACTGCACAATGATTGTCTTTGCATGTAGGTGACAATAGACTATGTAGAGCACAATTCTGACTTTGGATTTAACGGTCAAGGTCACATTTACTGAAAGAAAAGCAAATTACTCAATGCAGACCAACAGATGGTACCGTGAGAAAGAGCCACAGAACAATCACAAGACACCAGGAAGACAAAGTACAGCAACCAGCTCTCTCTTCCCCATCAAGATGATTGCATAACTAGAAAGGACACAAAACAATGCACAACAAAATATGAAACAAACAAAGAACCCAAAAATGTGAGCAACAATCAACAAAGAATCAACAACAACAGGACCACCGCCTTAAACAGACGGTAGCTTGAGCCACTTGGGAGGATGAGGGGGCTTTTTGGGTGTGGATTTTCATATTTTCCACAAGAATTGCCTATTAGCACCGTATAGCATCGTACACCGGATATAGCGATTGTCGAAGCGAGGAAATTTTCACACGTTGATGTACGAGGTGAGTTTTATCCCCTTTTCTCATTGATACATGTGAAATATCATTGCAGACACATTTGTCTGGCGTTGCTGATACATCGATGTATATTCCTTACTACAACAAACGGTCAGCAAAAATCTATAGCAGCTACGAATAACAGAAATGTTCCGCTAATCACTGATGATTTTCTATTGTTTGCCACGAAAATACATGTTTTAAAGGCTGTTTAAGTACACTATCAATACGAAATACATAAAGAACCATGGCAAATACCCCAGAAAATCATAGGAACCCACTAAAAATACCTTAGGCGTACATTTGAAGCTGCATTTCGCGATTGAATCTTCTTTTTTTAGTCGTTTTAGTGTACGGTCTATAGGAGGGAAGTGTACGTTTTATAGCAAAAATTCCTGCTCGTAGTGTACGGTCGATAGCCAGACAAAATCATTGTGGAAATCTTGTCTAGTGCTATAATTTAAACAGTTCTATATACAGAGACAAATTACTATCTGTCAAACATAGCACAGAGCCCCTAATGGTATAAGTCATCGTGATGTCTTCTTTGTTACCTTTACTGTATTGCAGCTGTAAATGTTAATCAAAGTTTGAATCATACACAACACATTGCCATAAACTAAATACAATGTACAACGAAATATATGTACAAAAAATGTCTGGACCCAGAGGGGTTGTTGAAGAGTGGGGGCGGCACTGAAAGCCAAAGGCTTGAACCGACGGCGCAAGCAGCGACGTGGAAAGAGTATGCCTCTGA
This sequence comes from Loripinus fragilis, assembly GCA_964019695.1. Taxonomy (NCBI): domain Eukaryota; kingdom Metazoa; phylum Mollusca; class Bivalvia; order Lucinida; family Lucinidae; genus Loripinus; species Loripinus fragilis. Next base: position 17,541,792 of record OZ026529.1, on the reverse strand, counting down.
GAATGAATCTCAAGCCATTAAAAAACTCATTTTCCATATTCCATGACCTCAATTTTAAGTAAGTTTGTACACTCAAACACGTTGAATGTTCCTAACTATTAGTTTTGCATTTCCTTGTCGTCCTCTTAGTGCTTTGGTAAGGTTCCCATGTGGGGGAAGGGGGCACATAATTTGCAATGCAAGTCTGAGTCAGCCCAACATTAAGAAAAACAGCAGAGCCCATGTGAGGGGAGGGGGGCTTAAACTTTGGAAAAAAAAATGCTGGAAAACAACGATCAAGCCCACACCTAAGAAAAATTTGGGCATAGGTTCCCCTGTATTTTGTACTTTTTCATCCCCAACCCAATAACATAGGCCCAGCAAGACTCCAGCCTAAGGCTCTCTTTTTAATTTCTCTGAGTCTGGTCGGGGGAGGGGAGGGGGCACAGCTATTGCATATTAGCTTTGCGACTACTGGACTACATGGGATTTGCAATGGAAGCAAAAACGGAATGGAAGATGGGGGTTCACACACTCCAGCCCCACAGCCTTGGGACTTGGGATAAGTGCCCCCCCCCCCACACACACACACACACACGCAACTAAATTTCCGAGTTTGGTTTGGGACTGGGATGGGGGCACAAAAGTGTTTTATCCTCCGTGACCAGACTGCAAGAGATTTAAAATCCCATCATTTACAAGCCCAGGCCACACTCACAGCCATGTATGTGACGCCACGGCCACCTTTAAGGTAATCCGTTATCAACTTGGTAATCCATGTATTATTATGCAATACCGTATATACTTGCAATAACATATAATGCGCGAAAAAGTTTTTAGGGCACTCACAGCCTTTTCCGGGGGGGGGGGGGGGGCACGTGCCCCCCATGCTCCCCCCCACCTCCCTGGGACGGCACTGACAAAATAGTCAATTAATTACCAACGGTCTGACCATCGTGTGACCGTGGACTTTAGTTAGAATATTGGGTTTAAATACACTGCGTGCTATGTCCGAAATTTAAAAACAGCACTCTAGATTAAACTAATAATTTTGCGCCATGACATGGAATTTCCAACAATTTGGCATTTTGACAAGTTTAGAGACTCCAAATGATAATCAGTCAGTAGCTTACGAGTTATAGAATATTCAAGCGACCAGCTAAGGCTCCGATCAGACTGCGCCTATGCGCAGGCTGGTCTGAGGATTTGCTGGTCGCACATATCACATTGTTGGAAATCTCAAGTCGCGGCTCAAATTTTAATGTGTATTACAATGTCAAACAACTAAGGAATATGCAAGCTTGCACATATGCCAGCAGTGCATCTATCTGTCTGTCTGTCTGTCTGTCCGTCCGTCTGTCCATCAGTCTGTCATTTTGACTTACCCTCTAAAACTTTGTGTACACAATAATCGAAGACCCAGCCTCGCCGTCATATACAGTAAGGTCTAGGATATTTGAACGGACAGACCCAAAACTTGCATAATCTCGGGTCGAAATTCATAGTAATTTTGGATATTTGAACAGGCTAGCCCTTATCCCAGGGGGGAGGGGGGGGGGTACTCTTATTTTTTTTTCTCATACGTAGGCTCGGGCCCAGCATCTACATTTCACCCCCCCCCCCCCCCCCCAAAAAAAAACAAAAAAAAACAAAAAAAAAACAGGAATTTCAAGCACCCAAAAGATATTTGAAGTTTTAGCAGCCCAAAAAAATATCCCCCATTCTGTACCTTGACCTTAAGAAAAGACCCTAAAATACATAGAAATTACTCCTAAATATAGTCTAATTCTGTGGTGACCACAAAAAAATATCAACAAAATCTTCATACCCAAAGAAATATTCATTTTTCTGAAAACCCCCAAAAATAGTGAGATTCAAAATTTTGAACCCCAAAAAATGACCCGAGCCTATGTATGTATGAAAATATCAGAATACCCCCCCACACACACACACACACACACATACAAGTGTTCCCTTTATTATGGTTCTTCTTATACCTGGTTGAATCTTATCTATTATTATAGTACTTAGTATAATTTTCTTGTTTACAGATAGCGCTGATGTTGTATCGCAGACCTCAAACAGTGATTTTTTTTTGGTGTTCAAGCAGGCTGGTCCGAATTCCGTCTCGTTCAGAAAAGGTTGGAACTTGCCACAGGCTGGGCCGAACCTCGTAGCACCGCAAATATTTAATTGTGATATTGATGCATGATTGAACAGGCTGCAGGAACACCAGCCATATGCAAAAGGGTTGGGATCTTTGAACGAGCTGGCCTGAAGCTCATCAATGAGTGAAGGGGGGGGGGGGGGCTTGTTTAAAAAAGTTAGTCTAGGTTAACAAATTACGTAAGGTGCATCATAATTGAAAATGAAGTAGAAATCAATCGGAGGAATTTTTTACTTGATAGTTAGAATAATTTTTACAATAGCTAAGTGACGGGTACCCTCTTTGTTCACCACCCTCTACAAACACGAACTAATTAGATATATTAACCTATACATGTACCCAGTCACCAAAACGGGCCACCATCGGCCCGCCAGCGAAACGGCACTTAAATGGCGCATCGCTAGCGGTCCGATGATGACCCGACACCGGTAGCTTTGTGCTTTTCCAAAGGTTCCAAACCAGTATTCCTGGGGAAATTTACAGCTTTGTGCCTTTCCATGCGGGAGGGAGTCGTCCTGACCCCCAAGTACCCACTCCACTGGATCCGCGCAAGAATAAACGTCCTAGGACTATGAAACAATGTAGAGTTACTTGCTAGAGGCGCGTTCTATTAGGAACTGCACTGTCTGCCATTGGACGCATTGATTTATGATACAGACACTTAGTGTGGCATTTACTTTTTCAGATTTTTTACGCGATATAAGAGTGAAATGCATTAGTAACCACTGCCCAACCCCCACCCGCCCAAACCGACCCACTTACGAGATACTGTAGCGGTAAGCGGGGTCATTGTATATTGATGTTAGGATGGTTATAACGTCTTGATTGCCCCCCCCCCCTACACATACACACACCAACCCCACAGTACAGGGTAAAGGCAAGGGCCCGGACTTACAATGCCTCCTTTAAGTTAAGGAAGGCTTATGTTAAGTATTGAATTTTGAAGATGCGAAAAAAAACGTACGTTTCAAACTGATTGGAATCAAAATAGTTTCATTTTTTTCTGTAGATCACAATGATATCTTTGACCACAAGTACTGCATCGATACAGGCAATTTATTTAGCATTTAATATAGCGTGTTGAATTTCAATACTTACTTTAAGTCTTCCTTAATTTTAAGGAGGCATTGTAATTCCGGGCCCTGATTTTTTAACTTTAAATCTGAATACAGCATTACGAAGATAAGCATGAAATATAAATTAATAATACGATCAACAAAAGCTGCACCGTATCACCTTGGAACTGTCAGTAAAAGAAATACTGGAAAGCTTCAACATGTTTAAAAGTACCAACCTCATTATTAATTCTGATTTGGTTCTGGTCTCTACCAAAGTAAAATTTCTGTTATACATAGTTGGGCTAGAGGCAGGGGAATCATTCGACACAAGTATGTCCACTTGTGATGGAGTGGGGCATATAACAGGGCACTGGAAAATCTTCAAAGGTTAAACGGGAACGGGAACAACTGATTTAGAGTTCCAACAAAAGACTTGAAATGTCCGGTATCGAGCTCGTGATCCCTGGTCTGCTAGGACAACACCACATATGCTGAGAGAGAGAGAGAGAGAGAGAGAGAGAGAGAGAGAGAGAGAGACAGACAGACAGACAGACAGACAGACAGACAGACAGACAGACATGCAGGCAGATACATGTAGAGAGAGACTTAGATAGACAGACAGACTGATAGACAGACAGACAGAGAAATTCAACACACACAAAGGCATAATACTCATGAAAGTTAGTTATACGATGGGTCCAGGGAAGACAGGTGGCCTAGAGTCCTCCCTCCCTGTAAAGTCACAAAGCTATACCCCTAAAATTCACAAGGCTAATAAGCCAGCCTTTAATGCTGGGTCACCAAATGGCGTTTCGCTGGCGGGCCGATGATGGCCCACTTCTGTGGTTCCCCTCACCAACTAAAACGGCATTGGTGTTTTTTGTCAGAGTCAAAACTTTTTGGATCCGCGTCTGCTAAGAGAGAGAGAGAGAGAGAGAGAGAGAGAGAGAGAGGAGGGAGAGAGAGCGTAATTAATTAACGGAATAACGAACGAACGAAATAACAACCTAACGAATATAGGAAAGGACGAACGGACAAACGGAAAGACGAAAACTATACACCCCTTGGCATAAACGCCGGGGGTATTACGAATCTAGATCTTGACATTTAATTTTTTGTATGTACCTTGTCACGAGTAATTCGCCTTTGATACATTGGAACAACAAATGCCCAGGCCCAGCCTGGGCACCACTGGTCTTATCGGCGCCTTTGTTTAATGGAAAAATCAAAAATACCGTCAGAGTTTCAGACAGTTTGGATCTGTCGGGCCAGACCTGGGCCCGCACTGTTTGTAAACATAAAAAAATGACAGAGAGGATGCCCCCACCCATCCCCTGACGGAAATCTCTGGAATAGCATATGAACGGCAAACTTGGATCAAGGTCCACTGACAATTGCTGTATTTTTGTTTATTGACCCCCAACTGTTAAGGGCATATGAAGACGGAGCCACAGCTTTAAGTCTCATCCGATAGACTGGTGACGCAAAGGCAAGTTCTGGCTTTTTAAAAATTATTTTATGTGTGTGTCTGTGAGGGTGGGGGGAGGGGGTCCATTGACTTATTTTACTTTCTGAAATTCCAGGGGGGTCCAACATATGTTATTCAGGGGGGGGGGGGCGTCAAACTGTTTACCAAGGGAGTGGAGTCCAATTGCTGAGCGATAGACCTTGTGATTTGTACTGGACCCCTATCCCCGCTCTAGATCCGCGCAATTATCGCGAATTTTAATCAACTGCGACGATTCTCTCTTTGGCTGTTTATTTTCGTCTTTCATCATGTACCCACCTATAGATGCATGTTTTACTCTAATTTAAAAGTGTGATTTGGCAGGGCGTGTGTTAGCATGATAGGTTTCTGTGCTTGGATAAAGGGATACTGTAGATTCTCTGCTTGCAAACTTGGGTTTTCAGAAGAATGTATCTGTATACACCATGCCCAAAACTGCAGCCTGAGAAACTCACGGAAGGTACCAATGTGACGTCAGTATACTTGTATTCTGGACTTGTGAACAATAAGCGCGCAGACCAGCCTGCGCATCCGCACTGTCTGATCAGCGCATTTGTTTTTGGCTTATTAGAAAGTATCATAACTAGACTCTCTGTAGCTATGGAGACTGGTTTGAGTCATGCTTTGTAGAAAACTCCGAAGACAGGTTTATTTTGCGTCGAGGCCTAAATTTAATATTTCGGTCCTTGCTTCTATTCTTATTCCAAGCAGTGTTTTCTTTTGAAAGTTTTAAGAAACTCTAAACTTGTTTCAAGCTGAAAATAGTAGGGGGCAGCTAAACTAATCCAAGAGCAGATTAAATGTTAACCATATACAACTTCCTTAGTTTGGTCTAAAATTGTAAACGCTCAACACTGCAGATAAATTGTAGAACGGTTGCAATCATCTAGGTTAAGTATTTTGCCTCCGAATTTCCGTTTAATCTAACTAAAACAATGAAAATTAAGCAACCGGTAACATGAGAATACTCTTTTCTGGTATGCAAATACATGCAGATTAAATTTTAGACGTAATTCACATTTACATCGGGAAAAGTTAGCATTAGTCTCTTAGCTATAGTGCGTACACGTATTTTGCTATATTACGTACACTGATGTGTCAACAGACTGCTATAAACCGTACAGCAGGAGGGTTTTTTCCTCCTTTATATTGATGGAACCAAATGGAATCGGGAAGTAAAACGTCGTTGGCAAGTACTTATGACAATGTAGAAGCCATATAAAAGCGAATATTGATCTTTCTTAGCGACACATTCGATAACATAAACATATTTCAGGGAGACGAGGCAAAAGTCGTGAAAAATACAAGTGATTGGGCAGGTCATTTTGTCAATTGTAGTGCTAACCGATTATTCCTGGCTAATTTCCATTGCCACCGATTAACATCAATGTCTGAACAAGGTAATCACTATATCCTTTAAGCCGAAACTTATAAAATATGAAAAATAATAGAAGAAACACCGACCTTGTACATCAGCATGTGAGGATTTCCTCGCTTCGGCAATCGCTATATCCGGTGTACGATGCTATACGGTGATTAGACATATATAACAATTTGCTCATTAAAATAACCGGTATGACCTTAAAGTCAAAGTCAAGGTCACATAAAATTTACTTTTCGTTTTCAAAATCTCACTTAAGGCTAACTCCACCTGTGTTTGTGACAAATGATGTTCACATTTGGCATATTGATTGGCAATGCATTTAGATAATAATAATAGACAATTTACATCAGTGATTGTCCTTGCAGTCACAATTTAAGGTCATATATAATATAATATTATTATGGCATCAAATGCACACTCCTCATTGTCTTAATTTAGGGTTTTCATATCTAGCATCGATGATTGCTTAAAATGTGTAGATTACATCAAAGGTTTCAATTCACCAATATTAATTTTAGTAAAATGTCAATAATGCATATTGGTAAAATCTGTCTACGGCTTGAATCTCAAACTATTATTTTATCCAGTGTGTTAATATTTGACACAATGATTGCATGTGGCGTGTACATTACAATGAACGTTTCAGATCAGTGCTATGACCTTAGAAGTAAAGGTCAGTTATACTTAAAATGTTTCGTACCGCCCGTAAAATGTTAGTGGGTATGACCAGGAAAACCACAATCACACACTGCAGTCTCATATACGGTACCGAAAAGACGAATTATAGAACACTAACAGTAATAAGACATCAGTAAGCCAATATAAGTATAGCAACCAGCTCTCTTTTCCTCATCAAATTGATTGCGAAACTAGAGAGGACATTAATTACTGTATAACAAAACAAAGACAAAACACAGAGCTCACACAACGAGAGCAACAATAAACAAACAATTCATCTACAATAATACAACCGCGTTCGAACGGACAACAGCCGAAGCCACAGTCTTACGGCTCATAACGTGAACTCATTGTTCATTGTTAGACCGATAATGTTCATATTTGGCACAACGACTAACTATAGGATGTAAATGTCTTTTGGAGGCACATGCATAGGTCTGCCTTACGACTCATAAAGCAAACTTCTCATTCATGTTTTGATTGAGAATATGCATGTTTGGCATTATGATTTGCTGTGGATAACAATATACTATTTAGAGAACCGATATGACATTGGGGTCAAAGGTTATGATCACTGTACTAAAACGTTGACAAAATCTCTCTTACGGTTCTAAAGCAAACTTTTCCTTCGTTCATATACTTTGCACTATGATTGCCTATTGGGTGTTTAGATTATGGTCAAAGATCAAGGTCACATTTAATTATAAAAAAGTAGTAATTGTGATCAGTAAATAACACTATCACACATGGCAGACCCACCCAGGGCACCGTGAGGAAGAGTAAAATAACACTAACTGTCACCGGACATCAGGACGATAATAAAAGTAGAGCAACCAGCTTTCAGAGTTGTTGTTTAACCGACCTGTATTTAATCTGAATGATAATAAAGGCTCAAGTGTAACATGAATGGTTTGAGCTTCAAGATGGTGGCACTAGCTACACATTGTTTTTAAAAGACGGAATGTTAATCAATTAGGTAAGCTATCTTTTTACATGATACGGAGTAATCTGTCTGGATAAGGTAACTAGTTGATTCTATGATTATTTTCAGCATATCTGTGCCATAAAACGAGATATTGATTCCCAAAACAGAAAACAAAACATTCGAATGGAACAGCACCTTTTCAAATGTGCGTGATATTAGTTGTTTTTTAGCATCTGTAGCCTGTTACTATATGTAAATCACCTTATAATGATCGTCGTGGCTACTTATGGCATTAGCTTTGTTTGATTTTGTTTTTTGCTATCACATAAATGATTTTAATAGTTCTAACCCAACTGTCATAGCCCCAGATTTAGCAACTGGTGGACTACCGATTGGTTTCTTATAGAACTCAGATAGGAGAGACTTTTTCTTACAAAGAGTGCGGATTGGTCACCCTTATTTTTTCAAAACATTTTTATGAAGAGAATAAATATACATTTGTTAAGGCAACTAAGATTTTGGCAGCTGCTTCCTGTGATATCGTTAGTGAAAAAAGCAAGTACGTATGATCTAAACATAGAAATACCACAATCACACACTGCAGACTGACCCACGGCACCGTTAGTAAGAGCTACAGAACAATAACATTCACAAGACACCAATAAGAAAAACAAAGTAAAACAACCGTCTGTATCTTCCCTGCAAAACTAGGAGAACACAAAACAATGCACAGCAAAACACGGAACAAACACATAACCCTAGATATAGGAGCAACAGCCAACTTAAAATAAATTCTGCATTTTGAAATACCGAGGATACGCTGCAGACTTTATTGCAAATTATTTTTCAGAACCAGAGTTGAACCTTTACCTTGGTTTTATCTCATTCAAATAAAATGTGCAATTTTGAGCCGTCAAACATGCTTAAGCCCTCCAATGATTTTTATCTATTAACCGTTCCAAGGCGCTATTTTCTGGTGATCCTTTCTGTTATTTATGTTTCACGCTTGCCTATATTGTACTGTCTTGTCTGTTCCTTGCAGTCTTGTGATCACCTGCTTGGAAAGGACTGACCTCTTGGATCTCCTGCTTGTGATATTTCCTTGTGTTTTGGTCACTTTCCCATATGGTGTCTAGAGTAAGGTGTAGCGCTTGATTGTATCGAGTCCTAATCTTTGCCTTATTCTTTATTTTTGTTCTTCAAGAGGTGTTCTTTGGTTTATGTATAGTTTAACAATCATGTATAAACTAGTTTTAAGTCGTTGTGGTCCGTTTACTCAATACGTCTGTATCTGGTAGTCTTGCTATATGGCTGCACGCCGAATTACTTTTATATAAAAACAATAAACTCATCTGAGAGATAGGCTCATGGTGGAATGGTGTGATCATTGAATGTCTGTGGCGCGTACTAGCCTCGTCAACAACTGCTTCACCAAAATTATGAATGAGCTCAAATAGATTTCCGTTATGAAACCACAAGGCCTAGGACCATGATTGTTCGACTTTTGCACAGCCGTGCAGTCCTTAAACCAAATTTGTTTGAATTAATCTGAAGATGGCCCGCCCTAGGGGTCACATTTTTGTGTAATTATATAATCATATAAATACTTGTGTGTATCCACAAGGCGTAGCGCCCTGATATTGTTATGTAAAATGATTATATAGAACTCTACGAAATTTCATCAAATCATGGCCTTTAAATATATATCACTGAGTATTGTGTTTCATTTAAAAAAGGAAGCAATGTTTAATAGGCATCAAAGTACCTGGGACAGTCTTAATGAAGAATTGCTCATATAAAATGGGAAGAGAAAAGTTTCAAAGAAAATGCTATTTTTTCTATCCATGGAAAGTATAGTAGTTTCAACCCTTGAATTATCCGCACAATTGCTTTTTCTCATTTTACAAGTACCGATTTAGAAATATGGGTAGAAAACTCTGTTTCTGCTATTCAACATTAGAAAATAGAAAACGTTTAACTGAAGTGCTGCTCTTTAGCACGGGAAGGGGATAATGACAACGGTCCCCGCATGGTGCGTTTCTGCGCATGCGTCGTTTGTTTTTAAAATAGACAGCCAAAAAACCCAATGTCTATTAATAGCGCTTAACAAGATGCAGCTTTTAAAAAAGATAATACTTTATGTAGAGGTCATATTTTAAGATGCCTGAAATGAGGATGGATGCCTCTATGGAGGCTTAATGTAAATAATCGCACATCATTTCCCATGCGCGGATCCAGAAAGTTTTTTCAGAGGGGGTCCAACTTTGACTACGTATTTCTTTTGTTGATGATGGGAGAGATGATCCAAATACCAATATAAGCGGGCCATCATCGGCCCAGCAGCGGAACGCCATTTAAATGGCGTTTCGCTGGCGGGCCGTTGGTGGCCCAACATTGAAAGTTTGCTTGGTAGCTGTGTGATTTTACAGGGGATCCGGACCAGTATAGTACAGAAACCCTATATTTTTGTGATTTTTCAGGGGGGGGGGTCCGGACCCCCTGTCCCCCCCCCTCTGGATCCTCACATGTTTCCTACAATGTGCCCCCGACCTCAATTCTCCATTTAGACTCAAATCAGCCTGTGCGTATGTGCAGTTGTAAACGTATCAGCATATTTGCTATTTCCTTTATGAAGATGACATTCACAATCGCTAATTTCTTTAACTATGACCAGACGATGGCTATCGCCTGCACATATATCATATAAGGCTAGCATGGAAACATGTCCTAGTTCCTGTAATAGAATGAAGGCAAATGGATGGGCATGTTTCTCCTTTAATAAACGTACAACTATGTTCTGAAGTCGTTGTGAGGAGACGGTCAGAACAGGATGAGCGTATTTCTAAATCAGATATTGGTATTACCAGATTCTAACTACGATCACAGCTGGCTGATCATGCTCCTCATCAGGTAGATGTATAAACATTATCTTACCGATGTAATGAGACGACCATGTTCCTTATGAAATAGGGGTATAACCATGCTCCGAACATGGTCATGAGATGATCATAATGGACGGAGCATGTTTCTGAATGAGGTATAACCATGCTCTGACCGTCGTCACGAAAAGATCACAACTGACGGTGTATGTTTCTTACCTGCTCTGTCCATTGTCATGAGACGATGACAACTGTCGGAGCAAGTTTCATACATAAAATGATATATAACCATGCTCTGACCGTTGTCATGTCACGATGACAACTAACGGAGCATGTTTCATACCTTAGGGATGAATAACCATGCTCTGACCGTTGTCATGAGACGATGACAACTGACGGAGCATGTTTCATACCTTAGGGATGAATAACCATGCTCTGACCGTTGTCATGAGGCGATAACAACTGACGGAGCATGTTTCATACCTAAGGGATGAATAACCATGCTCTGACCGTTGTCATGAGGCGATGTCAACTGTCAGAGCATGTTTCATACCTTAGGGATGAATAACCATGCTCTGACCGTTGTCATGAGACGATGACAACTGACGAGGCATGTTTCATACCTTAGAGATGAAAAACCATGCTCTGACCGTTGTCATGAGACGATGACACATGTCGGAGCATGTTTCATACCTTAGAGATGAATAACCATGCTCTGATCGTTGTCATTTCACGATGACAACTGTCGGAGCATGTTTCATACCTTAGGGTTTAATAACCATGCTCTGACCGTTGTCATGTCACGATGACAACTAACGGAGCATGTTTCATATCTTAGAGATGAATAACTATGCTCTGACCGTTGTCATGTCACGATGACAACTGTTGGAGCATGTTTCATACCTTAGGGATAAATAACCATGCTCTGACCGTTGTCATGTCACGATGACAACTGTCTGAGCATGTTTCATACCTTAGAGATGAATAACCATGCTCTGACCGTTGTCATGAGGCGATGACAACTGACGGAGCATGTTTCATACCTTAGAGATGAATAACCATGCTCTGATCGTTGTCATGTTACGATGACAACTGTCAGAGCATGTTTCATACCTTAGAGATGAATAACCATGCTCTGACCGTTGTCATGTCACGATGACAACTGTCGGAGCATGTTTCATACCGTAGAGATGAATAACCATGCTCTGACCGTTGTCATGTCACGATGACAACTAACGGAGCATGTTTCATATCTTAGAGATGAATAACTATGCTCTGACCGTTGTCATGTCACGATGACAACTGTCTGAGCATGTTTCATACCTTAGGGATAAATAACCATGCTCTGACCGTTGTCATGTCACGATGACAACTGTCTGAGCATGTTTCATACCTTAGAGATGAATAACCATGCTCTGACCGTTGTCATGAGGCGATGACAACTGACGGAGCATGTTTCATACTTTAAAGATGAATAACCATGCTCTGACCGTTGTCAGGTACGATGACAACTGTCGGAGCATGTTTCATACCTTAGAGATGAATAACCATGCTCTGACCGTTGTCATGAGACGATGACAACTGACGGAGCATGTTTCATACCTTAGAGATAAATAACCATGCTCTGACCGTTGTCATGTCACGATGACAACTGTCCAAACATGTTTCATACCTTAGAGATGAATAACCAAGCTCTGACCGTTGTCATGAGACGATGTCAACTGTCGGAGCATGTTTCATACCTAAGAGATGAATAACCATGCTCTGACCGTTGTCATGTCACGATGACAACTGTCTGAGCATATATCATACCTTAGAGATGAATTACCATGCTCTGACCGTTGTCATGAGACGATGTCAACTGTCAGAGCATGTTTCATACCTTCGGGATGAATAACCATGCTCTGACCGTTGTCATGAGACAATGACAACTGTTGGAGCATGTTTCATAACTTAGAGATGAATAACCATGCTCTGACCGTTGTCATGAGGTGATGACAACTAACGGAGCATGTTTCATACCTAAGGGATGAAAACTCATGCTCTGACCGTTGTCATGTCACGATGACAATTGTCGGAGCATGTTTCATATCTTAGAGATGAATAACCATGCTCTGACCGTTGTCATGAGGCGATGACAACTAACGGAGCATTTTTCATACCTTAGGGATATAATACCATGCTCTGACCGTTGTCATGAGACGATAACAACCGACGGAGCATGGTTCATACCTTAGGGATATATTACCATGCTCTGACCGTTGTCACTAGACAATAACTACTTGCGGAGCATGGTTTATATCTAAGGGATATATTAGCATGCTCTGACCGCTGTCATAAGATGATAACAACTGACGGAGCATGGTTCATATCTTAGGGATATATTACCATGCTCTGACCGTTGTCACTAGACCATAACAACTGACGGAGCATGGTTTATACCTTAGGGATATATTACCATGCTCTGACCGTTGTCACTAGATTATAACAACTGACGGAGCGTGGTTCATATCTTAGGGATATATTACCATGCTCTGACCGTTGTCACTAGACGATAACAACTGACAGAGCATTGATAATACCCCAGGGATATATCACCATGCTCTGACCGTTGTCAAAAGATGATAACAACTGACGGAGCATGGTTCATACCTTAGGGATATATTACCATGCTCTGACCGTTGTCATGAGACGATAACAACTGACGGAGCATGGTTCATACCTTAGGGATATATTACCATGCTCTGACCATTATCACTAAATGATAACATCTGACGGAGCACGGTTCATACCTTAGGGATATATTACCATGCTCTGACCGTTGTCATGAGACGATAACAACTGACGGAGCATGGTTCATACCTTAGGATATATAACCATGCTCTGACCGTTGTCACTAGACGATAACAGCTGACGGAGTATGGATCATACCTTAGGTATAGATTACCATGCTCTGATCGTTGTCATGAGACGATTACAACTGACGGAGCATGGTTCATACCTTAGGGATATATTACCGTGCTCTGACCGTTGTCACTAGACGAAAACGACTGACGGAGCATGGTTCATACCTAAGGGATATATTACCATGCTCTGACCGTTGTCACTGGATGATGACAACAGACGGAGCATGGTTCATACCTTAGGGGTATATTACCATGCTCTGACCGTTGTCACTAGACGATTACAACTGACGGAGCTTGGTTAATATCGTAGGGATATATTACCATGCTCTGACAGTTGTCATGAGACGTTAACAACTGACGGAGCATGGTTCATACCTTAGGGATATATTACCATGCTCTGACCGTTGTCATGAAACGATAACTAGTGACGGAGCATGGTTCATACCTTAGGGATATATTACCATACTCTGACCCTTGACACAAGATGATAACAACTGACGGACCATGGTTCATACCTTAGGGATATATTACCATGCTCTGACCGTTGTCATGAGACGATAACAACTGACGGAGCATGGTTCATACCTTAGGATATATAACCATGCTCTGACCGTTGTCACTAGACGATAACAGCTGACGGAGTATGGATCATACCTTAGGTATAGATTACCATGCTCTGATCGTTGTCATGAGACGATTACAACTGACGGAGCATGGTTCATACCTTAGGGATATATTACCGTGCTCTGACCGTTGTCACTAGACGAAAACGACTGACGGAGCATGGTTCATACCTAAGGGATATATTACCATGCTCTGACCGTTGTCACTGGATGATGACAACAGACGGAGCATGGTTCATACCTTAGGGGTATATTACCATGCTCTGACCGTTGTCACTAGACGATTACAACTGACGGAGCTTGGTTAATATCGTAGGGATATATTACCATGCTCTGACAGTTGTCATGAGACGTTAACAACTGACGGAGCATGGTTCATACCTTAGGGATATATTACCATGCTCTGACCGTTGTCATGAAACGATAACTAGTGACGGAGCATGGTTCATACCTTAGGGATATATTACCATACTCTGACCCTTGACACAAGATGATAACAACTGACGGACCATGGTTCATACCTTAGGGATATATTACCATGCTCTGACCGTTGTTATGAGACGATAACATTTGACGGAGCATGGTTCATATCTTAGGGATATATATCCATGCTCTGACCGTTGTCATGAGACGATGACAACTGACGGAGCATGGTTCATATCTAAGGGATATATTACCATGCTCTGACCGTTGTCACTAGACAATAACAACTGACGGAGCATGGTTCATACCTTAGTGATATATTACCATGCTCTTACCGTTGTCACTAGACGATAACAATTGACTTAGCATGGGTCATATCTCAGGGATATATTACCATGCTTTCACCGTTGTCACTAGATAATAACAACTGACGGAGCATGGTTCATACCTTAGGGATATATTACCATGCTCTGACCGTTGTCACTAGATGATAACAACTGACGGAGCATGGTTCATATCTTAGGGATATATTACCATGCTCTGACCGTTGTCACTAGACGATAACAACTGACGGAGCATGGTTCATACCTTAGGGATATATTACCATGCTCTGACCGTTGTCACTAGACGATAACAAATGCTGGAGCATGGATAATACCTCAGGGATATATTACCATGCTCTGACCGTTGTCACTAGATGATAACAACTGACGGAGCATGGTTCATACCTTAGGGATATATTACCATGCTCTGACCGTTGTCATGAGACGATAACAACTGACGGAGCATGGTTCATACCTTAGGATATATAACCATGCTCTGACCGTTGTCACTAGACGATAACAACTGACGGAGTAAGGATCATACCTTAGGTATAGATTACCATGCTCTGATCGTTGTCATGAGACGATTACAACTGACGGAGCATGGTTCATACCTTAGGGATATATTACCATGCTCTGACCGTTGTCAATAGACGAAAACGACTGACGGAGCATGGTTCATACCTAAGGGATATATTACCATGCTCTGACCGTTGTCACTGGATGATGACAACAGACGGAGCATGGTTCATACCTTAGGGATATATTACCATGCTCTGACCGTTGTCACTAGACGATTACAACTGACGGAGCTTGGTTAATATCGTAGGGATATATTACCATGCTCTGACAGTTGTCATGAGACGTTAACAACTGACGGAGCATGGTTCATACCTTAGGGATATATTACCATGCTCTGACCGTTGTCATGAGACGATAACTAGTGACGGAGCATGGTTCATACCTTAGGGATATATTACCATGCTCTGACCGTTGACACAAGATGATAACAACTGAAGGACCATGGTTCATACCTTAGGGATATATAACCATGCTCTGACTGTTGTTATGAGACGATAACAACTGACGGAGCATGGTTCATATCTTAGGGATATATTACCATGCTCTGACCGTTGTCATGAAACGATGACAACTGACGGAGCATGGTTCATACCTAAGGGATATATTACAATGCTCTGACCGTTGTCATGAGACAATAACAACTGACGGAGCATGGTTCATACCTTAGGGATATATTACCATGCTCTGACCGTTGGCACAAGATGATAACAACTGACGGACCATGGTTCATACCTAAGGGATATATTACCATGCTCAGACCGTGGTTATGAGTCGATAACAACTGACGGAGCATGGTTCATATCTTAGGGATATATTACCATGCTCTGACCGTTGTCATGAGACGATGACAACTGACGGAGCATGGTTCATATCTAAGGGATATATTACCATGCTCTGACCGTTGTCATGAGACAATAACAACTGACGGAGCATGGTTCATACCTTAGGGACATATTACCATGCTCTTACCGTTGTCACTAGACGATAACAATTCACTTAGCATGGGTCATATCTTAGGGATATATTACCATGCTTTCACCGTTGTCACTAGATAATAACAACTGACGGAGCATGGTTCATACCTTAGGGATATATTACAATGCTCTGACCGTTGTCACTAGATGATAACAACTGACGGAGCATGGTTCATATCTTAGGGATATATTACCATGCTCTGACCGTTGTCACTAGACGATAACAACTGACGGAGCATGGTTCATAACTTAGTGATATATTACCATGCTCTGACCGTTGTCACTAAACGATTACATCTGACGGAGCACGGTTCATACCTTAGGGATATATTACCATGCTCTGACCGTTGTCACTAGACGATAACAAATGACGGAGCATGGTTCATACCTTAGGGATATATTACCATGCTCTGACCGTTGTCACTAAACGATAACAACTGACGGAGCATGGTTCATACCTTAGGGATATATTACCATGCTCTGACCGTTGTCACTAAACGATAACATCTGACGGAGCACGGTTCATACCTTAGGGATATATTAGCATGCTCTGACCGTTGTCATGAGACGATAACAACTGACAGAGCATGGTTCCTACCTAAGGATATATAACCATGCTCTGACCGTTGTCACTAGACGATAACAACTGATGGAGTATGGATCATACCTTAGGTATAGATTACCATGATCTGACCGTTGTCATGAGACGATTACAACTGACGGAGCATGGTTCATACCTTAGGGATATATTACCATGCTCTGACCGTTGTCACTAGACGATAACAACTGACGGAGCATGGTTCATACCTAAGGGATATTTTACCATGCTCTGACCATTGTCACTAGACGATAACAACTGACGGAGCATGGTTCATACCTTAGGGGTATATAACCATGCTCTGACCGTTGTCACTAGATGATAACAACTGACGGAGCATGGTTCATACCTTAGGGATATATTACCATGCTCTGACCGTTGTCACTGAACAATAACGAACAACTGACAGAGCATGGTTTATACCTTAGGGATATATTACCATGCTCTGACCGTTGTCATGAGACGATAACAACTGACGGACCATGGTTCATACCTTAGAGATATATAACCATGCTCTGACCGTTGTCACTAGATGATAATAACTGACGGAGCATGGTTCATACCTTAGGGATATATAATCATGCTCTGACCGTTGTCACTGGATGATGACAACAGACGGAGCATGGTTCATACCTAAGGGATATATTACCATGCTCTGACCGTTGTCACTAGACGATAACAACTGACGGAGCTTTGTTAATATCGTAGGGATATATTACCATGCTCTGACAGTTGTCATGAGACGATAACAACTGACGGAGCATGGTTCATACCTTAGGGATATATTACCATGCTCTGACCGTTGTCATGAGACGATAACTAGTGACGGAGCATGGTTCATACTTAGGGATATATTACCATGCTCTGACCGTTGACACAAGATGATAACAACTGACGGACCATGGTTCATACCTTAGGGATATATTACCATGCTCTGACCGTTGTTATGAGATGATAACAACTGACGGAGCATGGTTCATATCTTAGGGATATATTGCCACGCTCTGACCGTTGTCCTGAGACGATGACAACTGACGGAGCATGGTTCATACCTAAGGGATATCTTACCATGCTCTGACCGTTGTCATGAGACAATAACAACTGAGGGAGCATGGTTCATACCTTAGGGATATATTACCATGCTCTTACCGTTGTCACTAGACGATAACAATTGACTTAGCATAAGTCATATCTTAGGGATATATTACCATGCCTTCACCGTTGTCACTAGATAATAACAACTGATGGAGCATGGTTAATAGCTTAGGGATATATTATCATGCTCTGACGGTGTCAGTAGACGATAACAACTGACGGAGCATGTTTCATACCTTAGGGATATATTACCATGCTCTGACCGTTGTCACTAAACGATAACATCTGACGGAGCACGGTTCATACCTTAGGGATATATTAGCATGCTCTGACCGTTGTCATGAGACGATAACAACTGACAGAGCATGGTTCCTACCTAAGGATATATAACCATGCTCTGACCGTTGTCACTAGACGATAACAACTGATGGAGTATGGATCATACCTTAGGTATAGATTACCATGATCTGACCGTTGTCATGAGACGATTACAACTGACGGAGCATGAATCATACCTTAGGAATATATTACCATGCTCTGGCCATTATCATGAGCCGATGGTAACTGACAGAGCATGTTTCATACCTTAGGGATGAATAATTATGCTCTGTTCGTTGTTATGAGACGATGGCAATTGACAGAACTATTTCATACATGAATGATATATTACCATGCTCTGACCGTTGTCATAAGACGACGGCAACTGACGGAGCATGTTTCTTACCTGAGGGATATATATCACCATGCTCTGACCGTTTTAATGAGCCGATGACAACTGACGGAGCATGATTGATACCTTAGAGATATATAACCATGCTCTGACTGTTGTCATGAGATGATGACAACTGACGGAGCATGTTTCATACCTTAGGTATGTATAACCATGCTATGTCCGTTATCATGAGACGATGACAACTGACAGAACATGTTTCAAAGATGAATGATATATTACCATGCTCTGACCGTTGTCATAAGACAATGACAACTGGCGGAGCATGTTTCATAACTTAGAGCATAACAATGCTCTGTATGTTGTCATGAGGCGATTACAACTGACGCAGATTGCTTCATAGATGAATGATATATTGCCGTGATCTGACCGTTGTCATGAGACGATGACAACTGACAGAACAAGTTTGTTAAATGAATGGTATATTACCATGCTCTGACCGTTGTCATGAGACAATGACAACTGATGGAGCATATTTCATACCTTAGAGATAAATTACCATGCTCTGTCCGTTGTCATGAATGATAACTTAATAGTGACCTTGAGTGCATGTACCATCAATAGGAGGCCTTATAGTGACACTTGAATACATGCACCGTCACATTGAGTCTTCAAATTACCCCTGAGCACATGCACTATCACTTGGAGATTTCATAGTGACTCTTGAGTACATGTACCATCACAAGGAGGATCTTTAGTGGCACTTGAGTGTTTGTATCATCATTAGGATGCTTGATAGTGACCCTTGAGTACCTATGCCTTCACTAGGTGGCTTTGTAGTGATCTTTGAATACATCTACAACGACTAGGATGCTTAATAGTGACCGTTGAGCACATGTACTATCACTATGATGATTTATAGTCACTCTTGAGTAAATGTACCATCACAAAGATTCTTTATAGGGACCAATGAGTATATGTACCATCACAAGGGGCTTTCTAGTGACCATTGAGTACATGTATCATCACTAGAAGGATTTATAGTGACTCATGAGTACATGTACCATCACTAGGAGGCTTTATAGTGAACCTTGAGTATGCGTACCATCAATAGGAGGCTTTATAGTGTCTCTTGAGTACATGTACCATCACTAGGTGGCTTTACAGTGACACTTCAGTACATGTACTATCAATAGGAGGCTTTATAATGACCCTCGAGTACATGTACCATAAGTAAGAGACTGTATAGCGATTCTTGAGTACATGTTTCATCACTAGAAGGCTTTAAAGTGGCTCTTGAGTACATGTACCATCACTAGGAGGCTTTATAGTGACCCTTGATTATCGGTACCATCACTAGGAGGCTTTATAGTGTATCTTGAGTACATGTACCATCACTAGGTGGCTTTATAGTGACACTTCAGTACATGTACTATCCATAGGAGGCTTTATAATGACCCTTGAGTACATGTACCATAATTAGGAGACTATATAGCGATTCTTAAACACAAGTATCATCACTAGGTGTCTTTATAGTGTCTCTTCAGTACATGTATCATCACTAGGATGCTTAATAGTGACCCTTGATTATCGGTACCATCACTAGGATGCTTTATAGTGTCTCTAGAGTACATGTACCAACACAAGAAGGCTTTATAGTGAACCATGAGTACATGTACCATCTCTAGAAGGCTATATAGTGACCCTTTTGTACATGTACCACCACAAGGTGGCTTTATAGTGACACTTATGTACATGTACAATCACTCGGAGGTTTTATAGTGACCCTTGAGTACATGTACAATCACTAGGTGGCTTTATACTGACACTTAACTACATGTAATATCACTAAAAGGCTATATATACTCCTCAAAATAATTGAAGGACCAATACTATCAATTATAACATTGATGCATTTTGTGTAGAACGTATTTTGAAAACCAATTTTACGATCTAGCCTAAACTTTTCGGACATCTTTGACGTCTTATTGCCAAGTGAAACGGCAAAAAGAAAGTAGTAGAAAATGTTACTAACAAGGATTTTTTGTCATTTTAAAACTTGACCTAAATGTATTGGAATGTCATTTTTTGCGTGTGATCCATGGACTACAGAACTGCATGAAATGAATGCAAATTGCTTTTAGATGCTGAAATCTCTATTTTCGCATACTTTTATGGTGTTTGAATCCCATCAATTCCATCCACCTCTTCCTGTGAGAGAAAATTGCCCCGTTTGGCTGTGGCGTAATAGCCAGACTATAGATTCAGACAGCAGGTTTGGCGTTTGTCTGTGACAATCTTTAAAAATTCGTCGGGACATCTTTCTAACACTAAATGGCATAAAATGACGATTGAAAATCTGATTTTTGATGGCCAAGTACACGCATTGATATCAGAAAAGAAAACAATGTCAAAACTCCATTGTCAGAGATGAAAATGCTTGCTTCCCAGTATATTTAAACTGTTTGAAGATTTTTTTTTGCATGTTAGCTGAACTGTTTAAAACAAAGTTTAATTTGGTGTCACTTTCATTCTACTCGAATGACCACAGAAGAATTTCTTTACCCCACCCACTGCCTTTTGAAAGAGTGTTTTTGAGGGTATGTGCATTTGAGACACAGTTATGGCAGAATTAGGCATGGGAATCATTAATAATGATTCTTGATTTATGGGCATAAAGAACTGAAAGATTTGGGCCAAGTTTTACAGAATTTAAATGTTTGAGCTAATTATACTCGCGTTCTAAAATCTTGGTCCTTTAATTATTTTGAGGAGTATAGTTAGCCTTGAGGACATATACCATCACACGGTGGTTTAATAGAGACACTTATGTACATGTATCATCGCTGGGAAGCTTCATTGTGACACTTGAGTACATGTATCATCACTAGGTGTCTTTTTAGTGACCCTTGTGTACATATACAATAACTATTAGGCTTTATAGTGACCCTTAAGTATACTTGCCATCACTAGGAGGCTTTATAGTGTTTTTAGGACATGTACCGTCACAAAAAGGCTTTATAATGACCCTTGAGTACATTAACCATCAATAGGAGGCTATATAGTGACCCTTGAGTACATGTACCAACACAAGGTGGCTTTATAGTGACACTTATGTAAATGTACCATCATCAGGAGGCTTTATAGTGACGCTTGAGTACATTTACCATCACAAGAAGGCTTTTTAGTGATTATTGTATACATAAACCATCGCTATCGGCTTTAAACCTCCCTTGAGTACTCATATCATCACTAGAATGCTTTATATTGACTCTTGAGTACACGCAACATCACAAAGAGGCTTTATAGCGACTCTGGAGTAAATGTACCATCACTAGAAGGCTTAAAGTGACTCTTGAGTACATGTACCATCACGAGGGAGCTTTATAGTGACTCTAGAATACATGATCCATCACAAGGATACTGTATAGTTACCCTTGAGTACATGTCCAATCACTCAGAGGATTTATAGTGAACATTTACTACATATACTATCACCAGAATACTAAATAGTGATCCTTGAGTACGCGTACCATCACGAGGAGGCTTTTTAGTAACCTTTTAATACATGTACCTTCACTAGGTGCCTTAATAGTGGCCATGAGTACATGGACCATACTAGGAGGTTTAATAGTGTCCCTTAAGTATATGTACCATGCCTAGGAGGCTTTATAGTGACCCTTGAGTACCCATTCCATGACTAGAAGGCTTTATTGTGAGGCTCTGGTACATGTACCAGCACTAGGAGGCTTTATTGTGACTCTTGAGTACGTGTTAAATCACAAGGTGGCTTTATAGTGACTCTTGAATACATGAACCATCACTAGGATGCTTTATAGTGACCCTTGAGTACATGTACCATCACTAGGAGGCTTTATAGTGACCCATTGAGTACATGTTACATCCGTAGGACGCTTTATAGTGACCCTAGATGACATATACCTTAACAAGGTGGCTTTATAGTGACTCTTGTGTCTATGCTACATCACTAGGCGGCTTTATAGTGACCCTTGAGTACATGTACTATTACAAGGAGGCTTTATATTGACCCTTGAGTACTTGTACCATCACTAGAATGCTTCATAATAACTCTTGAGTACATGTACTGTCACAAGAAGGTTTTTTAATGATTCTTGACTGCATATGTCATCACTAGGAGTCTTTTAGTGACCCTTGGGTATATGTGCCATCACTAGGAGGCTTTATAGTGTATTTTGAGTACATGTACCACCACAAGAAGGCTTAATAGTGTCACTCAAGTATATTACCATGACTAGGAGGCTTTATAGTAGACTATTGAGTACCCATGCCATCACTAGGCGGCTTTATTGTGACGCTTTGGTACATGTACATCACATGGAGGCTTTATAATGACCGGTGAGTACCTGTACCATCACAAGGAGGCTTTATTACGATTTTGGGTACATGTAGCATCACAAAGAGTCACTATTATGACACTTGAGTACATGCACCATACTAGTAGATTAAAAAGTGTCGCTTGAGTATATGTACCATGACTAGGAGGCTTTATAGTGACTCTTGAGTACCCATACCATCACTGGATGGCTTTTTAGTGACCTTTGAGTACATGTACTAACGCTAGGAGGCTTTATTATCACCCTTGAGTACATGTATCATCACGAGGTGGCTTCATAGTAGCTCTAGAATACATGCACTAGCACAATGAGGCTGTATAGTGACCCTTGAGGACATGCACCATCACTAAGAGCCTTAAAAGTGACCATTTAGTACATATACCATCACTAGGAGACTTTATAGTGATCCTTGAGTGATTGTACCATCACTAGAAGGCTTGATAGTGACCATTGAGTACCTGTACCATCATAATGAGGCGTTATTATGACCCTTGAGTACATGTTCCATCACGAGGAGGCCCGATTATGCTACTTGAGTACATGTACCATCGCTAGGAGGCACTATAGTGACACTTTAGTACATTTACAATTACTAGTAGACGCTACAGTAACACTTGACTTACGATTGGGTACATTTACAACCACTAGTAAACACTTTGTTTGTTTGATTTGATTATTTACGTCCCATCAACAATCTTTCTGTTTAACAGGAACGGGTCTTCCAGGGTTGAACCAGTACTAAGCTAGGATAAGTATGTCTTGCTCAAGGACCACAATGCAGTGACGCCAATGAGGCTCGAACCCGCGGCCCCTCGGTCTTGAGTCAAGCACTCTACCACTGAGCCACTGCGCTCCCGCTAGTAAACACTTAAATCACACAAAAGTGTATGTACTTTCACCAGGAGGTGCTACAGCCACATTTGAGTTCTCTTATCTCCGCTCAGACGCACTACAGTGATATTTTAGTACATGCATCATCAATAAGAGGCACTACGGTGACACCTGAGTACGTGCATCATTACTAAAAGGCACACTACATCGACACTTATACACATGTATCCTCACTAGGAGGCATTATAGTGGCACATGACTACATGTACTATAATTAGAGGTACTACACTGACACTTCAGTACATTACAATCGCAATTAAAGTCACACTTAAAACCTTGTATATTCACTAGGAGATGCTGCAGTGACATTTGAGTATGGTACTCTAGCGCATCTAGTGATGGACTATATACTCCCCATGTGTCACTGTAGTGCCTCCTAAAGAAGGTTCATGTACTCAAGTGTCACAGTAGTGGTGCCTGCTAATTATAAGACATATACTCGAGAGTCACTGCTTTGCCTCTTAGTGATGATGAATGTACTCAAGTGTCATCGTTGTGCCTCTTACACTATGAGACACGACAGTGACACCTTAGTTCATTTGACTTCGTTAGGATGTACTACAGTTACACTTAAGTATATGCACCATCACTAGGATGCACTACAAGGACACTTAGGTACATATATCATCATTAAGAGGCACTACAATCACACATACGTGTATTTACCATCACTAGACAGCACTACAGTGGCACTTGAGTGCATGTACCTTCTTTAGGCGGCACTACGGTATCCCTTGAGTGCACATACCCTTACAAGGGTACACAACAGTGACGATTGAGAATTTGCATCATCACTAGGAGGCACTAGAGTGACACTTGAGAACATATACCTCACATAGGAGGCACTTCAGTGACCCATGGGTACATTTATAAACACTAGTAAGCATTACACATACACTTGAGTGCATGTAACTTCACTAGGAGTGACATTTGAGTATTGTATTTATCACTAGGACACACTACAGTGACACTTGAGTACATATATTGTCACTAGGATGCACTACAGGGACACTTGAGTACAATTACCATATCTAAGAGGGACTACATTGACCCCCTGAGTACATTCACCATCACTAGGAGGCATTACAATGACACTTGAGTACATTTACAATCACAAGTATGCACTAGAGTGACACTTGAGTGCATGAACCTTCCTTTTGATGCACTACAGTTAGAATTGGATATACTTACAATTAATAGTGGGCACTAAAATGACACTTGAGTGTATGCATTGTCACCCCGCCAGGAGGTGCTACAGTAACACTTGATTGCAACTTTCTTCACTAAGGGCACTACATATACGTTTCAGAACATGCATCAACAGTAGGATGCACTACATTGACATTGGAGAAGATACATCATCACTAAAAACCACTGCAGTGACACTTGAGCACATGTATCTCACTATGGGCTCTACGGTGATATTCATGTACATATACTATCACTAGGAGGCACTACATTGACACATGACTATTTTAATCATCACAAGGAGGCACTACAAAGACAATTTAGTACATTTACAGTCATAATTTAGCACTACAGTGACACTTTAATATTAGTGCCTCCTAGTGCTGGTATATACGCTCATGTGCCACTGTAATGCATCCTAGTGAAGATATGTGCACTCAAGTGTTACTGTAGCACATCCTAGTGAAGATATGTGCCCTCAAGTGCTACTGTTGCAAATCCTAGTGAAGGTGCATGCTCTCAAGTGTCACTGTAATGCCTCATATCGATGGTTATTGTAATCAAGTGTCACTATAGTGCCTCCTAGTGTAGGTTATATACTCAAGCGTATCTGTAGTACCTACTAGTGATGGTACAAGCACCCAAACGTCATTGTGGTGGCTCGTGGTTAAAGTACGTTCACCCAAGTGTATATGTGCTGCATAACAGTGAAGGTGGTGAAGATACATGTACTCAAGTGTCACTGAAGTGCCTCCTAGCAATGATAAATCTACTCAAAGATTACTGTAGTGCCTCATAATGATGGTGCATGTCACAAAAGTGCCATCTGGTGATGTTATACACACTCAAGTGTCACTGAAATACCTTCTAGCAAATGAAGATGTGCCCAAGTGTCACTGTAGTGCCTCCTTGGCAACTTGCATATACTCACGTGTCACTGTAGTGCCACATAGTGATGATAAACAAACTCAAGAGTAACTGAAATGTCTCCAAGTGAAGGTACATGTTCTCAGGTGTCAATGTAGCACCTCCTAGTGAAGAACATATGCCTAAGTGTTAATGTAGTGCCTCCTTGAGAAGATGCACATACTCTAGTGTCACTGTACTGCCACCTAGTGATGATATATATACTCGAGTGTCACTGTAGTGCCTCCTACGTGATCTGAGGTGGCACTGTGGTGCTCCTAGTGAAGGTACATGTGTCCAATTGTATCTTTAGTGCCTCTTAGTGAAGGTGCATGTATTGAAGTGTCACTGTAGTGTCACCTTGTGATGATATAAACACTCAGGTGCCACAAAGTAGTGTATCCTTGTGATGGTACGTGTACTAAAGTGCAATTGTAGGTGCTCGTAGTGTAGGTACATGTACTCAAGTCCTATTATAGTGCCTCCTTTTGCTTTTTAATATATTCCAATGCCACTGTTGTGCCTCCTAGTTTTATAAACGCATTCAACTGTCGCTGTAGTACCACCTAGTGATGGTTTATACACTCAAGTGCCACAATAGTGCCTCCATGTGAAAGTGGACATGTTCTCGCGAATGCACCTGTGGTACCTTCTTTTTTCGGTTGATGTAATCTATATCCATATGGTATGAAAAATTCTTTGTCAGTTAGTGGTATATAAAAATTCTATGTCAGTTGTCTTCTTCTCATGACAACAGTCAGAGCAGGGTAATATATCATTCATGTATGAAACATGCTCCGTCAGTTGTCATCATCACATGACAACGACCAGAGCACGGTTATTCATCTCTAAAGTATGAAACATGCTCCGTCAGTTGTCATCGTCTCATGACAACGGTCAGAGCATGGTAATATATCATATATCTTTAAAAGCATGCCCCGCAAGTTGTCTTCGCCTTATGACAACGGACAAAGCATGGTAATACATCCCAAAGATATGAATCATGCCCCACAAGTTGTCTTCGTCTCATGACAACGGTAAGAGTATGATTACACCCCCTCAAGTATGAGTCCTGCTCTGTCAGTTACCATCATCTCATGACAACGGTCAGAGCATGGTTATTTTTCTCTAAGGTATGTAACATGCTCTGTCAGGTCTCATCATCTTATGACAACGGTCAGAGCATGGAAATATACCACTCATGTATGAAACATGCTCCGTCAGTTGCCATCGTCTTATGACACCGGTCAGAGCATGGTAATAGATCCCTAAGGTATTAATCATGCTCCGTCAGTTGTCATCGTCTCATGACAACGGACAGAGCATGGCTATACATCCCAAAGGTATGAAACCTGCTCTGTCAGTTGTCTATGTCTCATCACAACGTACAGAGCATGGTTATTTATCCCTAAGGTATGAATCATGCTCTGACAGTTGTCATCGTCTCATGACAACAGTTAGAGCATGGTGCATGAAATATATCATTTATCTATGAAACATGTCCTACAAGTTGTCTTCGCCTCATGACAACAGACAGAGCATGGTTATACATCCCAAAGGTATGAATTATGCTCCGTCAGTTGTTTTTGTCTCATGATATCGGTCAGAGCATGGATCTATATCTCTTAGGTATGAAACATGCTCCGTCAGTTGTTATCGTCTCATAACAACGGTCAGAGTATGATTATACCCCCTCAAGTATGAGTCATAAGCTGTCAGTTGCCATCATCTCATGACAGCGGAGAGGGCATGTTTATTCATCCCTAAGGTATGAGACATGCTCCGTCAGTTGTCATCGTCTCATGGCAACGGTTGGAGCATGGTTATACATCCCTTTGTTATGAAAAGTTATCCGTCAGTTGTATCGCCTCATGACAACGGTCAAAGTATGATGATACCCCCTCAAGTAAAAGTCATGCTCTGTCAGTTGCCATCGTCCAATGACAACGTAAAGAGCATGGTTGTTCACCCCAAAGGTATGAAATCTGCTCTGTCAGTTGTCATCGTCTTTTGACAACGGTCAGAGCATGGTTATTCATTTCTAAGGTATGAAACATGCTCCCTCAATTGTCTTCGTCTCATGACAATGGTCAGAGCATAGATCTATATCCCTATGGTATGAAACATGCTCCGTCAGTTGTCTTCGGCTCATGAAAACGGTCATAGCATGGCAATATATAATTCATATAGGAAACATGCTCCGTCAGTTGTCATTGCCTCATGACTACGGTCAGAGTATGATTATACCCTCTCAAGAATGAGTCATGCTCTGTCAGTTGCCATCATCTCATGACAACGGCCAGAGCACGGTTATTCATCTCTAAGGTATGAAACATGCTCCGTCAGTTGTCATCGTGACATGACAACGGTCAGAGCATGGTAATATATCATATATCTTTAAAAACATGCCCCGCAAGTTGTCTTCGCCTCATGACAACGGACAAAGCATGGTTATACATCCCAAAGATATGAATCATGCCCCACAAGTTGTCTTCGTCTCATGACAACGGTAAGAGTATGATTACACCCCTCAAGTATGAGTCATGCTCTGTCAGTTGCCATCATCTTATGACAACGGTCAGAGCATGGTTATTTTTTTCTAAGGTATGTAACATGCTCTGTCAGGTCTCATCATCTTATAAAACGGTCAGAGCATGGAAATATACCACTCATGTATGAAGCATGCTCATGCTTATGACAACGGTCAGAGCATGGTTATTCATTTCTAAGGTATGAAACATGCTCCCTCAATTGTCTTCGTCTCATGGATATGGTCAGAGCATACATCTATATCCCTATGGCATGAAACATGCTCCGTCAGTTGTCTTCGTCTCATGAAAACGGTCATAGCATGGCAATATATAATTCATGTAGGAAACATGCTTCGTCAGTTGTAATCGTCTCAATACATCGGCCAGAGTATGATAATACCCCCTTAAGTATTAGTCATGCTCCGTCAGTTGCCATCATCTCATGATAACGGTCAAAACATGGTAAATTCATCACTAAGGTATAAAACATGATCTGTCAGTTGTCATCGTCTCATGACAACGGTCAGAGCATGGTAATATATCCCTAAGGTATAAAACATGCTCCGTCATGTGTAATCGTCTGATGACAACAGTCAGAGCACGATAAAATATCCATCAAGTATGAAACATGCTCCGCCAGTTGTCTTCGTCTTATGGCAACGGTCAGAGCATGGTAATATATCACCCATGTATGGAACATGCTCAGACAGTTGTTATTATCTCATGACAACGGAAAGAGCTTGGTTATTCATCACTTAGGTTTGCAATATGCTCTTTCAGTTTTCATTGTCTCATGACAACGGTCAGAGCATGGTAATATATCATATATCTATTAAACATGCCCTGCAAGTTGTCATCGGCTAATGACAACGGTCATAACATGGTAATGTATTCCTCAGGTATGAAACATGCTCCATCAGTTGTCATCGTCTGAAGACAACGGTCAGAGAATGGTTATAGATCATTCATGTATGAAACATGCTCCGTCAGTTGTCATCGTCTCATGACAACGGGCAGGGCATGGTTATACATCCCTAAGGTATCAAACAAGCTCCGTTAGTTGTCATCGTCTGATGACAACGGTCAGAGCATGGTAATATATCCCTTAGTCATGAATCATGCTCTGTCAGCTGTCATCGTCTCATGACAACGGTCAGAGCATTGAAATATATCATTCATGTATGAAACATGCTCCGTTAGTTTAATCGTCTCATGACAACCGAGAGAGCATTATTATACATCCCTAAGTTATGAACCATGCTCTGCCAATGGTCATCGTTAAATGACAACGGTCTGAGCATGGTAATATATCCCTTAGGTATGAACCATGCTCCGTCAGTTGTCATAGTCTCATTACAACGGTCAGAGCCTAGTAATATATCAGTCTTGTATGAAACATGCTCCGTCAGTTGTCATCGACTCATGATAATGGTCAGAGCATGGTGATATATCCCTCAAGAATGAAACATGCTCGATCAGTTGTCATCGTCTCAAAACAACGGTCAGAGTATGGTGATATATCATTCATGTATAAAACATGCTCTGTCAGTTGTCATCGTCTCATGACAACAGACAGAGCATGATTATACATCCCTCAGGATTTAATCATGCTCTGTCAGTTTTCATAGTCTCATGACAACTGTCAGAGCATGGTGATATATTCCTCAGGTATGAATCATGCTCCGTCAGTTGTCATCGTTAAATGACAACGGTCTGAGCATGGTAATATAAACCTTAGGTATGAATCATGCTCCGTCATATGTCATCGTCTCATGACAACGGTCAGAGTATGGTAATTTATCCCATGGGTATGAACCTTGCTCCGTCAGTTGTCATCGTATAAAAACAACGGTCAGAGCTTGGTAATATATACCTAAGGTATGAACCATGCTCCGTCAGTTGTTATCGTCTAGTGACAACGGTCAGAGCATGGTAATATATCCCTAAGATATGACCCATGCTAAGTCAATTGTTATCGTCTAGTGACAACGGTCAGAGCATGGTTATATATCCTAAGGTATGAACCATGCTCCGTCAGTTGTTATCATCTTGTGACAACGGTCAGAGCATGGTAATATATCCCTGAGGTATTATCCATGCTCCGTCAGTTGTTATCGTCTAGTACCAACGGTCAGAGCATGGTAATATATCCCTAAGGTATGAACCCTGCTCCGTCAGTTGTTATCGTCTAGTGACAACGGTCAGAGCATGGTAATATATCCCTAAAAAATGAACCATGCTCCGTCAGTTGTTATCATCTAGTGACAATGGTCAGAGCATGGTAATATATCCCTAAAAATGAACCATGCTCAGTCAGTTCTTATCGTCTAGTGACAACGGTCAGAGCATGGTAATATATCCCTAAGGTATGAACCATGCTCTGTCAGTTGTTATCATCTCATGACAGCGGTCAGAGCATGCTAATATATCCCTAAGATATGAACCTTGCTCCGTCAGTTGTTATCATCTCATGACAACGGTCAGAGCATGGTAATATATCCCTAAGGTATGAACCTTGCTCCATCAGTTCTTATCGTCTCATGACAACGGTCAGAGCATGGTATTATATCCCTAAGGTATGAAACATGCTCCGACAGTTGTCATCGTGACAGGACAACGGTCAGAGCATGGTTATTAATCCCTTAGGTATGAAACATGCTCCGTTAGTTGTCATCGCCTCATGACAACGGTCAGAGCATGGTTATTCATCTCTAAGATATGAAACATGCTTCGACAGTTGTCATCGTGACATGACAACGGTCATGCATGGGTTTTCATCCCTAAGGTATGAAACATGCTCCGTTAGTTGTCATCGCCTCATGACAACGGTCAGAGCATGGTTATTCATCTCTAAGGTATGAAACATGCTCTGACAGTTGTCATCGTCTGATGACAACGGTCAGAGCATGGTAATTCATCCCGAAGGTATGAAACATGCTCCGTCAGTTGTCATCGTCTAGTGGCAACGGTCAGAGCATGGTTATATATCCTAAGGTATGAACCATGCTCCGTCAGTTGTTATCATCTCATGACTGCAGTCAGAGCATGCTAATATATTCCTAAGATATGAACCATGCTCCGTCAGTTGTTATTGTCTAGTGACAACGGTCAGAGCATGGTAATATATCCCTAAGGTATGAAACATGCTCCGTCAGTTGTTATCGTCTGATGACAACGGTCAGAGCATGGTATTATATCGCTAAGGTATGAAACATGCTCCGACTGTTGTCATCGTGACATGACAACGGTCAGAGCATGGGTTTCATCCCTAAGGTATGAAACATGCTCCGTTAGTTGTCATCGCCTCATGACAACGGTCAGAGCATGGTTATTCATCTCTAAGGTATGAAACATGCTCCGACAGTTGTCATCGTCTCATGACAACGGTCAAAGCATGGTTATTCATCCCGAAGGTATAAAACATGCTCCGACAGTTGACATCGTCTCATGACAACGGTCAGAGAATGTTTATTCATCTCTAAGGTATGAAACATGCTTCGACAGTTGTCATCGTGACATGACAACGGTCAGAGCATGGTTATTCATCTCTAAGGTATGAAACATGCTCCGAGAGTTGACATCGTCTCATGACAACTGTCAGAGCATATTTATTCATCTCTAAGGTGTTAAACATGCTCCTCCAGTTGTCATCGTGACATGACAACGGTCAGAGCATGGTTATTCATCTCTATGGTATGAAACATGCTTCGACAGTTGTCATCGTGACATGACAACGGTCAGAGCATGGTTATTCATCTCTAAGGTATGAAACATGCTCCGTCAGTTGCTATCGTCTCATGACAACGGTCAGAGCATGGTAATATATCCCTAAGGTATGAACCATGCTCCGTCAGTTGTTATTGTCTCATGACAACTTTCAGAGTATGGTAATATATCCCTAAGATATGAACCATGCTCCGTCAGTTGTTATCGTCTAGTGACAACGGTCAGAGCATGGTAATATATCCCTTAGGTATTAGCCATGCTCCGTCAGTTGTCATCATCTAGTGACAACGGTCAGAGCATGGTAATATACCCCTAAGGTATGAATCATGCTCTGTCAGTTGTTATCATCTAGAGTCAACGGTATGATTATTCATCTCTAAGGTATGAACCATGCTCCATCATTTGTTATCATCTAGTGACAACGGTCAGAGCATGGTTATATATCCCTAAGGTATGAACCATCGTCGGTAAGTTGTTATCGTCTCATGACAACGGTCAGAGCATGGTAATATATCCCTAAGGTATGAACCATGCTCCGTCAGTTGTTATCATCTAGTGACAACGGTCAGAGCATTGTAATATATCCCTAAGGTATGAACCATGCTCCGTCAGTTGTTATCGTCTCATGACACCGGTCAGAGCATGGTAATATATCCCTAAGATATGAAACATGCTCCGTCAGTTGTTATCGTCTCATAACAACGGTCAGAGCATGGTAATATATCCCTAAGGTATGAACCATGCTCCTTCAGTTGTCATCATCTAGTGACAACGGTCAGAGCATGGTAATATATCCCTAAGGTATGAACCATGCTCCGTCACTAGTCATCGTCTCATGACAACGGTCAGAGCATGGTTATATATCCCTAAGGTATGAACCATGCTCCGTCAGTTGTTATCGTCTCATGACAACTGTCAGAGCATGGTAATATATCCCTACGATATTAACCATGCTCCGTCAGTTGTTATCGTCTAGTGACAACGGTCAGAGCATGGTAATATATCCCTAAGGCATGAACCATGCTCCGTCAGTTGTCATCATCTAGTGACAACGGTCAGAGCATGATAATATATCCCTAAGGTATGAACCATGGTCCGTCAGTTGTTATCATCTAGTGACAACGGTCAGAGCACGGTTATATATCCCTAAGGTATGAACCATGGTCCATCAGTTGTTATCGTCTCATGACAACGGTCAGAGCATGGTAATATATCCCTAAGGTATGAACCATGCTCCGTCAGTTTTTATCGTCTAGTGACAACGGTCAGAGCATGGTAATATATCCCTAAGATATGAACCATGCTCCGTCAGTTGTTATCATCTCATGACAGCGGTCAGAGCATGCTAATATATCCCTAAGATATCAACCATAATCCGTCAGTTGTTATTGTCTAGTGACAACGGTCAGAGCATGGTTTTATATCCCTAAGGTATGAAACATGCTCCGTTAGTTGTCATCGCCTCATGACAACGGTCAGAGCATGGTATTATATCCCTAAGGTATGAAACATGCTCCGTTAGTTGTCATCGCCTCATGACAACGGTCAGAGCATGGTTATTCATCTCTAAGATATGAAACATGCTCCGACAGTTGTCATCGTGACATGACAACGGTCAGAGCATGGGTTTTCATCCCTAAGGTATGAAACATGCTCCGTTAGTTGTCATCGCCTCATGACAACGGTCAGAGCATGGTTATTCATCTCTAAGGTATGAAACATGCTCCGACAGTTGTCATCGTCTCATGACAACGGTCAGAGCATGGTTATTCATCCCGAAGGTATGAAACATGCTCTGTTAGTTGACATCGTCTCATGACAACGGTCAGAGCATGGTTATCCATCTCTAAGGTATGAAACATGCTCCGACAGTTGTCATCGTGACATGACAACGGTCAGAGCATGGTTATTTATCTCTAAGGTATGAAACATGCTCCGACAGTTGACATCGTCTCATGACAACAGTCAGAGCATGGTTATTCATCTCTAAGGTATTAAACATGCTCCGTCAGTTGTCATCGTGACATGACAACGGCCAGAGCATGGTTATTTATATCTAAGGTATGAAACATGCTCCGACAGTTGTCATCGTGACATGACAACGGTCAGATCATGGTTATTCATCTCTAAGGTATGAAAAATGCTCCGTCAGTTATCATCGTCTCATGACAACGGTCAGAGCATGGTTATTCATCTCTAAGGTATGAAACATGCTCCGACAGTTGTCATCGTGACATCACAACGGTCAGAGCATGGTTATTCATCTCTAAGGTATGAAACATGCTCAGTCAGTTGTCATCGCCTCATGACAACGGTCAGAGCATGGTTATTCATCTCTAAGGTATGAAACATGCTCATACAGTTGTCATCGTGACATGACAACGGTCAGAGCATGGTTATTTACTCTAAGGTATGAAACATGCTCCGACAGTTGTCATCGTGACATGACAACGGTCAGAGCATAGTTATTCATCTCTAAGATATGAAACATGCTCCGTTAGTTGTCATCGTGACATGACAACGGTCAGAGCATGGTTATTTATCCCTAAGGTATGAAACATGCTCCGACAGTTGTCATCGTGACATGACAACGGTCAGAGCATGGTTATTCATCTCTAAGATATGAAACATGCTCCGACAGATGTCATCGTCTCATGACAACGGACAGAGCATGGTTATTCATCTCTAAGGTATGAAACATGCTCCGACAGTTGTCATCGTGACATGACAACGGTCAGAGCATGGTTATTCATCTCTAAGGTATGAAACATGCCTCGTCAGTTGTCATCGTCTCATGACAACGGTCAGAGCATGGTTATTCATCCCTAAGGTATGAAACATGCTCGGTCAGTTGTCATCGCCTCATGACAACGGTCAGAGCATGGTTATTCATCCCTTAGGTATGAAACATACTCCGTCAGTTGTTATCGCCTCATGACAACGGTCAGAGCATGGTTATTCATCCCTAAGGTATGAAACATGCTCCGTTAGTTGTCATTGTCTAATGACAACGGTCAGGGCATGGTTATTCATCCTTAAGGTATGAAACATGCTCCGTTAGTTGTCATCGTGACATGACAACGGTCAGAGCATGCTTATATATCATTTATGTATGAAACTTGCTCAGACCGTTGTCATCGTCTCATGACAATGGACAGAGCAGGTAAGAAACATGCACCGTCAGTTGTGATCTTTTAGTGACGACGGTCAGAGCATGGTTATACCTCATTCAGGTAAGAAACATGCTCCGTCCATTGTGATCATCTCATGACCATGTTCGGAGCATGGTTATACCCCTATTTCATAAGGAACATGGTCGTCTCATTACATCGGTAAGATAATGTTTATACATCTACCTGATGAGGAGCATGATCAGCCAGCTGTGATCGTAGCTAGAACATGGTAATACCAATATCTGATTTAGAAATACGCTCATCCAGTTCTGACCGTCTCCTCACAACGACTTCAGAACATAGTTGTACTGAAAGAGCATATTGCAAACCTAAGTGATTAATAACCAAGCTCTTTCCGTTGTCATGAGATAATAACAACTGTCTGAGCATGTTCCATACATGGGTGATATATTACCATGCTCTGACCGTTGCCATAAGACGAAGACAACTGGCGGAGCATGTTTCATACTTG
The DNA here is from genome assembly GCA_964019695.1 of Loripinus fragilis. Lineage (NCBI taxonomy): Eukaryota > Metazoa > Mollusca > Bivalvia > Lucinida > Lucinidae > Loripinus > Loripinus fragilis. The sequence continues at coordinate 17,505,758 of OZ026529.1, read as the reverse complement.
ATGGATATTTTATCGTGCTCTGACAGTTGTCATCGTCTCATGACAACGGTCAGAGCATAGTTATTCATCCCGAAGGTATGAAACATGCTCTGTTAGTTGACATCGTCTCATGACAACGGTCAGAGCATGGTTATCCATCTCTAAGGTATGAAACATGCTCCGACAGTTGTCATCGTGACATGACAACGGTCAGAGCATGGTTATTTATCTCTAAGGTATGAAACATGCTCCGACAGTTGACATCGTCTCATGACAACAGTCAGAGCATGGTTATTCATCTCTAAGGTATTAAACATGCTCCGTCAGTTGTCATCGTGACATGACAACGGTCAGAGCATGGTTATTTATATCTAAGGTATGAAACATGCTCCGACAGTTGTCATCGTGACTTGACAACGGTCAGATCATGGTTATTCATCTCTAAGGTATGAAAAATGCTCCGTCAGTTATCATCGTCTCATGACAACGGTCAGAGCATGGTTATTCATCTCTAAGGTATGAAACATGCTCCGACAGTTGTCATCGTGACATCACAACGGTCAGAGCATGGTTATTCATCTCTAAGGTATGAAACCTGCTCAGTCAGTTGTCATCGCCTCATGACAACGGTCAGAGCATGGTTATTCATCTCTAAGGTATGAAACATGCTCATACAGTTGTCATCGTGACATGACAACGGTCAGAGCATGGTTATTTACTCTAAGGTATGAAACATGCTCCGACAGTTGTCATCGTGACATGACAACGGTCAGAGCATAGTTATTCATCTCTAAGATATGAAACATGCTCCGTTAGTTGTCATCGTGACATGACAACGGTCAGAGCATGGTTATTTATCCCTAAGGTATGAAACTTGCTCCGACAGTTGTCATCGTGACATGACAACGGTCAGAGCATGGTTATTCATCTCTAAGGTATGAAACATGCTCCGACAGTTGTCATCGTCTCATGACAACGGTCAGAGCATGGTTATTCATCTCTAAGGTATGAAACATGCTCCGACAGTTGTCATCGTGACATGACAACGGTCAGAGCATGGTTATTCATCTCTAAGGTATGAAACATGCCTCGTCAGTTGTCATCGTCTCATGACAACGGTCAGAGCATGGTTATTCATCCCTAAGGTATGAAACATGCTCGGTCAGTTGTCATCGCCTCATGACAACGGTCAGAGCATGGTTATTCATCCCTTAGGTATGAAACATGCTCCGTCAGTTGTTATCGCCTCATGACAACGGTCAGAGCATGGTTATTCATCCCTAAGGTATGAAACATGCTCCGTTAGTTGTCATTGTCTAATGACAACGGTCAGGGCATGGTTATTCATCCTTAAGGTATGAAACATGCTCCGTTAGTTGTCATCGTGACATGACAACGGTCAGAGCATGCTTATATATCATTTATGTATGAAACTTGCTCTGACCGTTGTCATCGTCTCATGACAATGGACAGAGCAGGTAAGAAACATGCACCGTCAGTTGTGATCTTTTAGTGACGACGGTCAGAGCATGGTTATACCTCATTCAGGTAAGAAACATGCTCCGTCCATTGTGATCATCTCATGACCATGTTCGGAGCATGGTTATACCCCTATTTCATAAGGAACATGGTCGTCTCATTACATCGGTAAGATAATGTTTATACATCTACCTGATGAGGAGCATGATCAGCCAGCTGTGATCGTAGTTAGAATATGGTAATACCAATATCTGATTTAGAAATACGCTCATCCAGTTCTGACCGTCTCCTCACAACGACTTCAGAACATAGTTGTACGTTTATTAAAGGAGAAACATGCCCATCCATTTGCCTTCATTCTATAACAGGAATTAGGACATGTTTCCATGCTAGCCTTATATGATATATGTGCAGGCGATAGCCATCGTCTGATCATAGTTAAAGAAATTAGCGCTTGTGAATGTCATCTTCATAAAGGAAATAGCAAATATGCTGATACGTTTACAACTGCACATACGCACAGGCTGATCTGAGTCTAAATGGAGGATTGAGGTCGGGGGCACATTGTAGGAAACATGTGCGGATCCAGAGGGGGGGACAGGGGGTCCGGACCCCCCCTGAAAAATCACAAAAATATAGGGTTTCTGTACTATACTGGTCCGGATCCCCTGTAAAATCACACAGCTACCAAGCAAACTTTCAATGTTGGGCCACCAACGGCCCGCCAGCGAAGCGCCATTTAAATGGCGTTCCGCTGCTGGGCCGATGATGGTCCGCTTATATTGGTATTTGGATCATCTCTCCCATCATCAATATAAGAAATACGTAGTCAAAGTTGGACCCCCTCTGAAAAAACTTTATAGATCAGCGCATGGGAAATGATGTGCGATTATTTACATTAAGCCTCCATAGAGGCATCCATCCTTATTTCAGGCATCTTAAAATATGACCTCTACATAAAGTATTATCTTTTTCAAAAGCTGCATCTTGTTAAGCACTATTAATAGACATTGGGTTTTTTGGCTGTCTATTTTAAAAACAAATGACGCATGCGCAGAAACGCACCATGCGGGGACCGTTGTCATTATCCCCTTCCCCTTTAGCACCCGTTAGTGTAAACGCTCCCGTTAGTGTAAACGTTAACAATAACGGGAGATACTGTAACAATACCATGTTTACAATAAGCGGCGATAGTGCAGACACAAAAAACAGTATCAACAGGTAGTGTCAACATTATGAAAAAAAAAAGAAATTACAAGAGATGACTATTTATCCCAGTTGACAAAAATAATTTTGCGGTATTGACTACTGGATTAAGACCAGTATAACCTGCTTCATTAAGTTCCAGAGATTTCGCCTTATATCTTGATAACTATTAGAACTTTGAATAGTAAGTTAGTTAGTGTTTTATTATCTTGACATGTGCATTATCCACTATTGAAAAACAACATATGATAACAGAGTTGCATCGTTTATGTATCAAATATCAGAAAAGTGACTGGGATGATTTGCATTTTCCGTAATACATAATAAATCTACAAATGCATATTTGGTTCACGCCAATTCCAAGCAATGACCATAGAGGGAGCTGGCAGTTATATTGCAAATTTGATATCAGCGAAAAGTGCAGACCAATGGAAGAGGCGATTAAAGGTAGCGTCGATTCGGTGTCTGTCCTGCTTACTTACATTAAAGCCGCAGTCTTTATCTACCAAAGTACGACCAGGTGATGATAATATATGCATCCCACAATGACAGCTTATAAATAGTTTATGAGCAGTTTGGTGGAAGTGGAGGAGAAGTAAATTAAATTGTGAGTTTCAGCTTCAAACCGCATCGATCGTGATCAGACTCCCCAAAAGAGCAGTCAAACCTAGGTACACGATATTATCGAACAGTAACACACAGGGGAGCGCTAACGTACGTGTCTATTGGTAAATTCAGCTGCGTTTTCTAAATCTATGGTCTGTTACAGTGTCCGTATTGAGGTATATCTACAACTGCAGAATCGTGCCATGCAAATATGACATTAACAAACAGTATGTTCTGCAAATATGACATAAACAAATAGTACAGGCCCAAATGAGATGTTACCAGTGTGGCATGTGATGTCCGTCCCGTTTTCTGTAAACTACGAGATAGATACTTTGGGTGTTTTCCAATAATATGCCAATTTAATACGTTAAAAATGATTATACTTGCTTGTGAATACGATACTTGTTGATTGCAAATACGTATGAACTTAATGTTGTTCTAAAATTAAAACGGGTCACTCTGACCTAAATTTCATGGTTAAATGATTTTGCCTAATCCCTTTAAGCACCCAAAATTCTATCATCAAACGTTAGGGAAAAAATCCAACATTGTTAACAAAAATGGTTGATAGCGCACATATTATCATCACATGCTCCCGTTATTGTAAACGTTGAGATTAACGGGAGAGCTCGCTCCCGTTACTTTCAACGTTTACACTAACGGTACCGTTATTGTAAACGTGTTAACAGTAACGGGAGCGGTATCCCCCGTTAGTGTCAATGTTACACTAACGGGAGCGTTTACACTAACGGGTGCTACGGTGATCCTCCATTCCCAAACTAATTCTTCTGCATACATTTGTATTTTTATTTTTTTATTTTACATTATATAAAAATGGCATGATTGGGGTGGACGTTGTCAAAATGCTCATAAAACAGTTTATCATAAAAACTAATTTTGTACAATCCTGTAGGTAAATATTAATTTTTACAATGACATGTATCAGCGCTTTAGTTATGATTGAGTATCAAGTGTTTGATTGTCTTATTTTTCAGCCAAAACATATGTTGTGGGTACCCAAAAGAACCGTCGGAATGAGACTATTCTTTCAAGCATCAAATTATAATTTAAATCTGATAAGTCTGAAAAAAAAATACAATTTTACATTCTCAATTGTGTTTATCTAGACTCTGATGTATACTGTATGCAGGTATGATACACTTTAGTGAACATGTCAAACTGGTTGAACTTGAAAGTCGGGAGTTATGGACAGAATGCATGTTTAAAAGAAATGATAAAATATTTTCAACCCAAATCTTATGCAAACGCATCACTTTCCTCTACTGTTTTATGACACAAACATAATATTTTCATGTATTTAGGTGAATACCTGGCGAAATTTTGACATTCTGTGAAATAAAATTTGGTCACAAAAACCCCACCCCCTAAACACTCAATGTCCTGGCAAAATTAAGCAATATTTTAATTGTTTGTTATTTTGCTAAGTGTACTAATTGTAAGGGTTTGATTTAAGCACAAAAATGCAGTTGTCAATTATGCATTATCCTAGCCACAGGCTATCAAAATTTGGGCAGATTGAATAGGAGACTGTCTGGGGTCTTTTTTATTATTTTGAAAACGTAATTTTAATTACACGACTACATGTATGTCGGTATATATTTTCATTTTGTAAAATGGTAGATATTTCAGCTTATTAAATACAATTAAGATACATTATTTATTAATTTGCTCTCAGTTGATGGTATAAAATTCATAAATGAAAAACAATAATAAGTCTGACGTAACATCTGAACTAGGATCCATTCTCTTAATCTGTTAAATTAGCTAAAGTTACATAATGAACTATAGAAATCTAGCATATAATTATATACTTGTCTGAACTGTTTTCAACCGAACCTGAAAAGATAATGCAGATTTAGGTTTATACATTATTTTTTCTATTATTGTTTTCTATTAATTGAAACAATATGTCGGGTATTTCAAAGTAACCAGATATTTATGTTTACCTAGTCCACATTTGTTCTCATTGTGCAAAAATAGTAGTGTGAAGGCAACGATGAGGAATCGATATAATCAAGTACATGTACCAAACTTCGTCTAGAACACCATATTGAAAAGTGACAAAACAACAAGAAAACACAACACACAAGAGAGCCAACATGTCAGCCTTTTCCAAGTAGGTAATCACAAGACAGCAAGGAGCAGGCCAAATAGCATAGCAAAGACCAGAGATGCAAGTCTTTGAAAGATCCGTTTTTCCAGATTATTTTGACGGAGCCATCCTGGCTCAGCTTGAAGTTTTCGTTAGCTCAGACTATCTGTGAGTCATGATCCCTTTTTGTATCATCGTGGTGTGTTAATTGGATGAGATTTTTTCTCTGTGATGATACATTGCTAAAGAAAGGAGGTCCACACGCGAGCAAAATCATTTTTGTGCTTTAACAACCACAGAATTCAGGGGGATGGTTTGGTACTACTTAAATCTTTTAAGGCCCCAGTGTCTTAAGCTGCTGTTCGTTCTAAGTCGTTGGTTCTGTTTATGTTGATTGATTGTTTATCGTTGCTCCAATTTTTGTGGGGGTTCTGTGTTTAGCCCTTGTTTGTAATGCAGTACTTAGCGTCCTTTTTAGTTTTGCAAACATCTTGATGGGGAAGAGAGAGCTGGTTGCTTTGCTTTAACTGTCTTCCTGATGTCTTGTGAAATTCTGTGTTTTGTGGCTCTTCCTTGCGGTGTCGTGGGGTGGGTCTGCGGTATATGACTCTGGTATTTACTGACAATACTCACTTGCTTTTTTGTCCATATGGCATTTTTATAATTAGATATACAAGGTACTTTTATAATGTATGGGGAATAGCAAAATGTTTAGAGTAGAACATGTTGTCATAATATCATACTTTAAATGAGCAATTAGTGCTAATAAAGCTGATGTTAATTTTCTCCATAATACCATAGCAAGTTGTGAGTCGATGACCCTCAGATTAAGCAAATCATCGCAGAAATGTTGCATATTTAATATATTCCTTGATATAACAGCGTAAACGCATATTATATTTTAGAATGAGTTGTAAATACACCAGGGTATGGCGTCAAATGGCACACACTGCTTAGGCTGCTGTCCGTTCTAAGGTGGTGTTTCTGTTTCTGTTGTTGTTGACTTTTTGTTTATTGTTACTCCCATTGTGGGAGTCTGTAATTGTTCTATGTTATGTTGTACGTTACTTTATATCCATTCTAGTATTGCAATCATCTGATGGGGAAGAGAGAGCTGGTTGCTTTGCTTGATTTGTCTTCCTGGTGTCTTGTGATGGTTGAGTAGCTCTTCCTCGCGGTGACATGTGGTTGTCTGCGGTTTGTGATTGTGGTATTTCCTGATCATACTCACTTACTATTTTTTTTAGTTTAAATTGTAAGCACAATCTAGAAGACACTTTGCTTGCTATTACTAGTGTCATTATTGGTAGACATTTTATGATGTAAAGGAAGTAGGCATATTATTAATTAATCATGGTATTTTATTTATTCCAATCATCTTTAATGAAAATTATTTTGTTTTTGGTATTTGATTTATTCCATTCATTATGCTTATGAAAATCATAATGTGTGTGCTTTGTTAAAGCTATAATGATACATCTAGATCTGTCTTTATTGTCAATTGTGCAATATGTAGGGGTTATAGTGCATACTATTTGTTGAATATCCTAGAACTATACTTTGACAGGTCTAAGCAAAAGTATGCATTTGGTTTTCCTTAGATGAAATATAATTGATGAAATCTTACATTGGAGTTTATTAAGGCTTGGATGAAATTTGATTACTTACTAACCTTGCTAGTTCTTTGATTTCTTATCAATTTTGCTAGTTATAATCCATTTAAATTGATTCGCTCTACACCCTATGAAGTTTATTTTCTCAGCACATCTGATTTACTAGAGCATCTAGCCATATTGCTGATTTCAACATTCGCATTCTACTGTTAACTCAGAAATTTCTTAAAACAAGGTTATCAGTATCATTAACTTTGCAAAACTTTTTTTACATTTACTGCCAATACTTTACTTTGATATCCGAATTCATTATTAAACCTTAATCTCTTTAGTGCCACGGTCTTTCAGAACCAACCAGAGCTTGTGGTGACTTAGTGTATTCATTAAAGAAAATTGTTGGCTCTAATAATTGTTTAGCCCAGTTTATAAAAATATTTTCTCATTATAAGAAGATTGGTTATAACATTAATGTATTGCGACACACTGCATGCTTGGTGGTCAACCCAATCATGGTTGGCAACTTTGCTTTCCTCTGTTAATTTCACGCTGTGGGGGTTCCGACCTCAGATTCTATGACGCATCTGACTTAAAGACTTATCTATAGATGAGATGGCTAGGGCCTTATGTTTTGTCTGTGGTTAGGCCCATGGGGTCTAACTGTTGGATTTTTTCTCCAGTATTTAATTGTATAAATGACGTACTGGGTCAGGTGTGGTATTTGATTGTATTGATTCCTGATCGTTACCTTTTTCATGACTTTGTTATATGCAAACACTTACAGATTAATAGGGGGTGACTTCATATCAATATTTATGCGAATATTTGACATATTTATCTTCAAAGTGATTTTCAAACAAACTTTCATCATTTGTCTAGTGTAGAAATAATGCAAAACAAAAATACTAAATAAACATACAATGATCGGCAACTTGTGCCTGTCAACTTCTGTCGGAGCCCAGCTACGTATGATAGAATTTGCAGAAGCTTATGATTACAACATGTGGCTATGGTAAAGGAAACATCATAGTCGTGCCCCCAAAAAAGCCTTGCTAGTTTTGTTGAAATTTAGTCAAAAAATTTTGATGACTTCTTGTTGAATCGCAGGTAAACAACGGTTGCCCTTTTGATTCAGAGTTGTTACAACTCAAAATGGAGGCACATCAGAGGAATGGTCAATGTGTTATGCGAATTGTCTCATTACACTTTACATGTGTGTAGTATGAGGGCCATTTTATAGGTAACGGCCTACCCTACTTCCGATCAAGATAGGTCCCTTTTTCTTTTATAAAATTAATCTCTAGCAAGATACTCTTTGACATTATGTTTGAAAAACAAAAAATTATCTAATAAGTTAACAAAACTATAGCTACCATTGAAATTGTGCTGATGTGACGAGGTAATATGAAACATTCAAGAGTCATTTTCAAAAGGCAAATTGCATCTTTTTACTTGTAACTAAGCTATAATTGAAGCCAATAGAATAGATATTCATGATGTAAAAATGAGAATGTTTCAGTGCTTTTGAAAAAAAAAATAGTGTTCAAAATTAATAGTTACATTTTCTTGTAGAAGAAATGGAACCTTCATTTGTGTAAGTTGAGACTTTTAACATTTTACCCCTTTCTATTTTGACCAAGAAGGTATTTATGATTATATTTGGATTTATAATTGATATTTTACATAAATAATTGTTAAATGTTTACTTTCTGAGAGTTTCCAACATGTTTGAAAAGAGTTATGTTCCAGTGTCCTTAATCATGGGTCATTTAAGTTAGTATGTATTATGTTTTATTAAATTATGCAATATTGATGGTTTTATGCCACCATGCAGGCGACATAGAAGAAGTAGAAGAAGAAGAAGAAGAAGAATTTTATTAACTTCGTAATAGGTCAATAGGGGTCGAGGCCATCCCCCATTAACCTTACAATCAAAACAAATAATATCTGCAATAGGCCATACAGGCCCTTGAGCAGATAATTATATATAAACACGTTTACTTAGTATCTGCATGGCGGACAGTGTAGAAACCATATGACTCTGTATTTAGACCGATTTAATTCAGAGGAACTGACCAAATGTCGTGACGCACGACCTATCGTCTTTTCCCTGAATTTAGTTCTGCAGTATTACTTTTATCAATATCTTTCAGGATTACATTTAAATTAGCATTTACTGTTGATCGCCATAGAGATGCAATAATACAAATTCCTATGTCAAATAACACAATACTGTGTATCTAGATATAATATTATGTTTCTACCTTACACACAAAAAGACGTAAATATATACATATATAGGTATATATACATAATAGATAGATAGATAGATAGATAGATAGATAGATAGATAGATAGATAGATAGATAGATAGATAGATAGATAGATAGATAGACAGACAGACAGACAGATAGATAGATAGATAGATAGATAGATAGATAGATAGATAGATAGATAGATAGATAGATAGATAGATAGATAGATAGATAGATAGATAGATAGATAGATAGATAGATAGATAGAAAGATAGATAGATAGATAGATAGATAGATAGATAGATTGTTTTGTTTTTTAGTATTTTGTTAAACCAATATTCTTGATTATTGACTATATATATATATTATTGATACTACCAAACTATTTACAAAATGGTAGCCTGAATAGCGCTTGTGTTTCCAGTGCAGCCAACTTAGCTCAATTACCACAGAAGACAATAGGTCACCAGAAACATGATCGCCACTTAAGACAGACAGACAGACAAAACGTTTATTCTCCTACGTCATGTACATGACATACAAGGAATAACAGATAAACATACATGACAACAAGGTTGGTATTATAAAATAATGTTTTTAGGGAGAACGTGCAGCCCAAAATTGAAAATTGGATCGTAACAGCACATACAAAAAATCAAAATTGTCAGCATATTTTTAGTGTGATAATTCTAAAATGGGAAACGTAATGACATTTTATTAAAAAAAAGAAAAATCCATGTTTGACAACATTGTGATATTTTCCTAGATCCGAAAGATGGGTACAAATATTAATGTTTGGTCTGTCTATTAAAACAGAGAGCGCATATGCTGATCTGTATATCAATACATGCCTACACAGGCACTCTCTGCTTTCGTCCTATAATACTCAAGATGTTGAACTCCTCTGAGCTTGTTGTTCAGACAATTGCTTATTTGGTCAAAGGGAGACAAATACTGCATGAATATATAGCGAACCGGTGTGACAATCCACCTCTAGCCACGTGCAAAGTGTTGGGATATTTGACCCAGATATAAAAAGGATGTCACTCAGAGGTGGCCATGCTTTTGTTTAGATATTGATTTGGTGTCTAAAAGTAAGTATTTTATTATTACTTAGAATGCAAACGGTTGCATTTTTTTATTTCAGTTCACCTGTATCACTGTGCAAAGGCTAACATGAAAAATGAGTCATGCCAGGAGGAGCAAAACAAACTGGCATTCGATATTCGGTGACCGACATGGGTGCAGACCGGTCTGCATTTGCTGTGCAGGCCAATCTGCATCCATCACTCTCAATTATGGTCACAATACTCTCACCGTTCGGTTCCATTGATATATTACACATGCTCACATCATTTTTTATACTAAAGATAATTACCAACTAGTAAAATTTACTTAGCAACCAAAAATAGTAATAGTAAGTGAGTATGATCAGGAAATACCACAATCACAAACTGCAGACAAATTTGAAGAAAACAAATCATTTGACTCACTGTTCACGCTTGAAGACGCGATAAGTTACCAATTATCAAACCACTCATGTTTAAATTGTGTACATATGTCTAAATATGGTGACCAAAAACACTGTGAAAATCTTGATTGTGTCAGTCATTTAGAAATAGTCAGACAGGTTACTTATTAAATCATCCTTGCATTTAATGAAAATATCTGAACAGTTTTCACGTCACGAAGCAGGCATAAAAATGTGACCTACGGACAGACAGATGGATATAAAGAGCGGGAAACCCCTATCAGGGGTGAAGAGACATTATACTCTCCAACCGATATCTGTGTGGGAGTAAAACTTAGCTATTAGCCATTATTCATTTAGTATGTTCAGACAGACATGTGAATGAACGGTTTAATAGACAGATAGACGCACATGCTTAGTACGTGCAAGAGAGTGACCAATCACACTCACAATTGTTACAATAAGAATCCAATTAGGAACCAGTAGATCCAGTATGTCATAGGAACATCTTTAAACAGAACCTTCAAAGAGCTACGTGCGTTAAGAGGCTGAATATAAAAAAAATGCTTTTCACCAATTTGTTCTTATTAGTTTATTAGAACAATAACCAAAGTGTAAAAGTCTCAAATTAATTCGACTTTTACCGTTGCTATGGTAACAAAATGGCAGCCAAAATAGGCTGAACATAGGAAAATGACCATTTTGGAACAAATTTGAGATGTTTGACAGAGAAATTAATATAGAGCACAAGCCAATACTAAAAATATATTTTAACAGAAGATGAGAATTAACACATAATATTAAGGATTTATTAGATTTAGCTGTGCTGATATCCAATTCTTCAAAAATCAGCCTCTAAAAGCCTTATATTTTGGTCTAAAATTGCATTTTCTCTTTTTAAGCTGTGTTGTCGGCCATTTTTGTTACCATAGCAACGGTAGTATTTAAATAAATGCCGAAATTTTACTCTTCATTTATTCTTCTAATAAATCAATCAAAAGAAATTGGTGAAAAGCAATTATTAGTATTTGGCTCCTAAGGGGCCCAAATTAGGCCCTTAATGCACGTACCCCTTTGCGCTGCAACGTACATTATTAAATGGGGGACATCTGAGGTTGGTTTTGAAAAATAGGTCAGGAACTAACTAGTTATTATCAGATAATTTTCAATGTTAGTGCTTAAATTCATAAACTATAAATATCCTTAAGGATTTGATGTTGTTGTTTTTTTATTCAAATAGTATACAGTATTCGGGGTGAATGACACCAAATAGTATTCCGCGGTATTCGGGGTGAAAACTATGAAGTATTCAGTATTCAGGGGATAGAGGGTTACACCCTCCAATTTGGCCATTGAGACTGATGCCATACACGGACATTGCAAGGGAAGATAGATTATGTATCCTATGCGACATGAGAATGGTGGAAACAGGATGTCACTGTCTAATAGTTTGCGCTCAGTATGTAGATTTACGCAGCATACTTTTGTAGATTGCCAAATATAAACAAATACAGACTCAGCGTAAAATGTGTTATTTACCTTGCATTGTTGTAACCTGCTGGGAAAGGGCTGAACTCTTGGCTCTCATTTGTGATGTCTAATTGTGAAGTTGTCACTTTCAGATTGGTATCCTGTGTCAGTTGCGGTGTGTGATTGATACGTATCGATTCCTGATCTTTGCCCTCTTTCTTACTTTGTTAAAATTGATTTACTTTGCAGAAAAGAGAAAGTCGCAGATCTTATAGCCCCAATAATTCAAAATATATATAAATCTTGAAAAGGACCATTATCAACTCGACGCACATGCCAAAGCTGCTCAGGATACTTACTTTCATGCAAATCTAAACAGTGGCTGCGTGTTGCTGCGTCGATGTCGTTAGGATGATGGCTCAACATATGCATGTACAATATACGTACTTTTAATTCGAAGTGTTTACAGCCTTATTATTCAATTCAAAATTGTGTGTAACTGAATGTCTGTTTCTTTAGCTTAGTCTCCAACCACTATATCATATCGAGTATCAAAGGTTCATACGAGACTGTGCGTTTGAGCAAGCTCGTCGAAATATTCGCTCATCAACAAATACTCAAATCTGCTTTCCTGAACACGGCCAAATTGAAGCGGTACAGCATACGCCATGCATTGTTTTATCAATGCCTGTACTACATTGCATTTATTTAATGACTGTTTACACGGTTTGTCTGCTTTATGCAACACCTTTTTTAAAACAGTCTATGCTGACCAGATGCACGGTGCGTTTAGGACTATCCGTAATGTTGATACAAGTGACCGTATTTATATCAAGCTTTTAGTTACATGTATTTTGATAAAAAAACGACTTTGAAAAACACGTTTATAGCACTCGAGAATCGATTATAATATAAAGTAACCCACTTAGTAGAAAAGATCCGCAATTCTTATCATTTTGTCCGTAACAGAGTTTTCTAGCTCATCTCGATTATATAGTTTATCATAAGACGTCGAGTCTGGGGAGAATTGACGCCATGCAATAAAATCGATAAATCACTAGCGGTTTACAGATTTTCTGGAAAAAATATTACGTCCATAACAACGTTGTGTACGTAATGACAAAACCATAACGTTTTTATGGCAAACATAAGCTTTCAAAGTAATCTTAATGTATCTAACATTCGTGCTCTTGTGTTATTGAATTTATTACACTCGTTGCGAAAAAAGAAATACAATACCTCGGAATATATCTATTTTCCCAAACTCGCTTAATACATTCAATATAACAGGAGTAGTCATGTAAGATCCTCTATATCACACCTGACTCTTAACTGGTTGGCTTGGGCTCCTTCATTAGTACGTTTAGTTCTGGTGTCTTCTTTAGATATCCATCTTAATGACAACACTGGCTTAAAAACTTTCATCGTCCTGTTGGTGCCTAATTGGTCCTACCGGGCTCTACTAGGGGTTTTCGCATGCTCTGACCAGAGCCATTTTCTTTGTGTGTGTTTTTTTTCACAGCATGTTAATTTGCTTGTTATCTTTTCCTCCATGCGAGGTGACCATTTTTGTGTTTAACAACTGTCAAATCAGATTTGCCGAAAAAATATAATTTTGCCCCACCTCCATTAAATTCGGCTGATATGCGTTCTAATGCGATGTTTTCAATTGTTGCTGATACATTGTTTTGTTGATCCATTTTGTTTATGGACGCTTCGTGTTTTGCAATGCAATACTAGGTGTCCTTTCCTGTTTTGCAATCATCTCGTCGAAGAAAAGAGTGTCGTTTGTATAACTTTACTTCTGTTTCTGCTGTTCTGAGGTTGTAAATGTTATCAGTATCTGAGGTGCCATAAGCTGTTCTGTGGTCTGTGAGTGTGGCATTGCCTGTCCATTCTCACTTGCGTTGGGTAGTGATTTGGTTTTATTGTGTGTATTGTGTCGTATTGTATACTTTTTATGTCTTTTATATCTTCGCAAGTATATCGTGTGAGGAAGGTTTTAGAAGCCTAGTTATTTTACAGTGTTTCGAGGCCTCATGCCTTTTACGTTTTATATTACTTAGAGTCTAGTTTTGAATTACAATTTCCACCAATGAAAGGGGCATATTAAACTAGAATAATTATGCAACTTGTATGTTTCCGTAAAACTGTTCCTTAAGTTGAAATATTCTTTAAGAAGTTATTTCGGAATATATGATATGGCCTATATGCATCGTTTTAGTGATACACGCAGCTTAGGTAATTGCTTGTTCCCTTAGTTGAAATATACTTTAACAAGTAATTTCGAATATATGATATTGTCCATATGCATTGTTTTAGTGATACACACAGCTTAAGTGATTGCTTGTCACGAAAATTAGATCCTGTGTCATGTGTGTATTGCAACCCATTTCTGACATTTTGGCCCAATACCAGTTTGCCTTTGGTATTGTTTATGTGCAAAGTAATGAATACTATAACTTCATATAAGATGCCAAATCAGACCGAGCAACCCATGACTCTCAGCTACAATTTTCAAATAATAACATTCATTTTTAAACAGCAGCAAAGAGGTCAACTTGAATTTATATTCGAAATATACCCATCTATATGATGGTTAAGGCTTGCAATTATGTCACCAAAGTCTCGAGACGACAGAAGCTTATTACGTGCCTTTCATCTATTGAATATTAAATATTTGCATGTTATGGTATATTTGTATTACTTATATTCATATCGTTTAACTAAAATGGCGTTTGCTGTCCTATTACAGGTTTTCTGCTTAGTCAATACTATTACAAAAACGACAGAATATCGCTGATAATAGTATGCGTTTGCCCCTTCTTATTATATTTTGATTTACATACACACTCCGAGTCTGTCGAAAATGAATCTTATAGTTAGACGTGTGCGATCATACTAGTTGTAACAATGCGCCCACGGGAAAATGTCCAACACCTGCCTGATATCAAAGTCACTACTGGCGCGTGAATATATGTCAAGGTCATCAACTTAACAAGGCTTACCTAGAAGAATGCCAAGGTCACTAAATAGGCACGGCTAGAATGTCGAAGCTATCATTCCGCAGCGAAAGATATTGTAAAGTAATTTGTTGATAGACGGACGCATGAACATTTCAAAGTCCAGTTAAAAGCGGTGATATTTAGGTCATTGCTAGGTTTGATTGGCGGGGAATCTTACTCTTATGTACTTCCTTGCTAGAAGCAGTTGTGACAAAACATTACTGCTACGTAGATTCGAAGTGTGTTTGATTTTTTAAGTCAACGATAGACATGTTGCTAATGTATTATTATGGACAATTTTATGATATGTTATTTCAAGTTGCATATGTTACTAAGTCATTTAATTTAAGATAGTGTATTCCCTTATCAACTACCAATACGACCTCAGAGATCTGCATATCTTTTATGTCTAAGTAATCTAAAATGAGCATTTCTTTATGATAAGTATTATTTCTAATTATGATAACTGCACTAGCATCGCCGTCCGTTATGCTATTAAAGACATACGAGTGTGTGTGTGTGTGTGTGTGTGTGTGTGTGTGTGTGTGTGTGTGTGTGTGTGTCGCCATATTAATGTTGACGCTGCATAACGTGCATGCTGTTCAAAGTTCAAACCAAAGGAGCAGAACGAGCTTGAGTAACAAGATCGAAATATCTTAGCAAAGGGAGGAAAGCGTCCATTTTGATATAATCAAGAAAATGATTACCCACTTTTTTGTGGGAGCGCAGTGGCTCAGTGGTAGAGTGCTTGACTCGAGACCGAGGGGCCGCGGGTTCGAGCCTCACCGGCGTCACTGCGTTGTGTCCTTGAGCAAGAACATTAATCCTAGCTTAGTACTGGTTCAACCCAGGATTATCGTCCCTTTATAACTGAAAGATTATTGATGAGATGTAAAGAATCAAATCAAACAAAAACCCACATTTTGTGTTGTATTTGATGTTTGACAAGCTTAACTAGGCTCAGTGAAGTCAAGGAAGAAAGCAGATATCATTGTATTCCATCGATCAGGTTTTTCATTTTTCGTATAAAACATTTTAATATATACATTTTGTGTAACAAATATATCAATTATTGCATAGTTTTTTTATAAAAAAGAGCATTATTCAAATGTTATGGAAACGTCAAATTATATCAGAAAACATTATAACGCTGAGGTGTAGAAGTTCTTATCATCTTTATAATATGGGTGTACCTTTTACCTGGTCACATCTATTTCCTGACATGCCTTTTTTAATCTCGTCGAGAGGAAGCCCTTCCTCGTAGATTCGGGACAAACATGGCTCAAATCAGCCTGCATGGCTACAGAGACCAGGTAGATTATATAAAAAAAAACTTTGTATTTTGCAAGTTTAGCTGTCAAACTTAACTGAGAGCGCATAAACATGTGCCTGCCGGACTGCACAAATAGACAGGCTGGTCTGCAGCTGGGTTGATTACTTGTTTTCTCGCGACGAGGCTAATTTTTATGATATATTTTTAGTGCTGGCAAGGAAAAACTATATGAGATGCACATGTGTATTGACCGAATTGTGGACTCATAGTGTGCGAGCCATTTAAGTTCCTTCTATCATGACTTTGAAATTTTATCTCGGCCTTTATATTTTCCAGGAGTTATGGGCACATTTTCTTTTTCAATGTGAAAAAATGTTAAGCAGACTTTCTTTTTTCTGGTAATCGTGTCAAGTTTACCATTCAAATTTCACATAATAACCTCAGAAAATAGCTCTACCAGCAAATGCCTGTCCTATGCAACAAGTGTTTCATAAATATATCAGAACAGCTGATTGAATCGCTCTCTCTCTCTCTCTCTCTCTCTCTCTTTCTCTCTCTCTCTCTCTCTCTCTCTCTCTCTCTCTCTCAACTTTTGTAAATCACTCAACTGTAGTACTATTCAAAATAAAAATGTTGCGTTTCACCATCAGTCACTGCTGAAGGTGTGTTATCGCGAGAAACCAGGGACTGATACATGTCACATGTCGTGCATGTTTTATTATCTACCCAAATTACGCGAGAGGAATATATATACGAGATCAGCAAAGCTTGAACTGAGAGTTTAGATTCATTTGAAAGATTTATTTATGCATATATAACAAACAATATGAAACCATGAACGTGTTCCAATTGTATTTGGCTTATGGAATTCACATACTATATAAAACACACACAGGTTAAAATTATATATCGTGTCACCTATTCATTGCGGGGACATAAAATAATAAAACAAAAAACTCGGTATAATCCAGGGAATAACTAGCACAAAACATGTGCAAGTACGAGGGGCATTTTGAAAATATGTAGCATGGTCTTTTATCTCAGTAACCGATTCATTAACTCATATAAGTTTGGTATAAATTTAAACCGCTATCTTTTCTTTATGTTAGCCTATATAAGACTAGCGTCCTTTTTGTGGACGTAGGCAAACAATGCAGACCAAGAACAGAGACCACAGAACGCGGCGTCTGATCAGGGTATCCAATGTTTACTTGCAGAATTTTCTATTAAAATTTGAATAAAACTGAAATATACCACCCAACATCCCTTAAAAAAGAAATGAACTGTTGATAACAGGGGTAAGACTTAAATTTCATGAAAATGATATAATGCAGACTCGAAAGATTGTACTGTGAATACAAAATTTAGATACAAAACTTCGATGGAATAGGTAACTTTTTTACCTTAAGAAAAGTGTTTAGAACATTAACAATATTCGATAAAATTAGATAATTTTATACCATTTACTGGGCCATCATCTGATAATGTCATTATACAAGTTATTACCGAATCTGTTGCCACTAATAGCTAAATATCCGTACAGCAATACCAAAAAAGTTTAAAAAGCAATTAAGTGTGTTTGTTTTTAGGGATATATTGTATGTCACAATACACATATTTTGAAAATATATATAACCGACGCAGTTTAAATTATCCCTCCGTTGGTATTGTCATGAAGCATATTTAGTTCGCTTTGAATTAAAACCAAAAGAAATATTGTGAAACAGAACAAAGGGAAGATGACTATTAAAATCTACCAATGGTATTACATGAGTTTAGCTATGAGTTGACGTTATGGTTTATTTTGATTCAAAACAGTGGTACATGTAAACATATGAGTGAGAATTCCTAGAGAGTAGAAATCGATCAATTTTGTGTAGGTGAATGCGATACCATGAGAAATGCATATGCATTCGGCAAAATATATGGAATTGAGTTACCCCACAAATTTTTTTTTTCGAAAATTAGATGTAGCGTTATTGGGAATAATTGTCTTGAATACAGAACAAACAATTCAACATTTTTGCGCGACGAAATGTTCTTTATACATTATTTACTACAAAGAAAGCCAAATTTATACTCTGTGGTGACACAATTTATAGTAAAAGTATACAGAAAAGTCACAAACAGTCCTATTTTTTAAAGGTAACCATTTGTCTATTAGTCAACATTTTTCTGAATGTAAAGACGTAAGTTGTGCTAGCAGTGATCGCATAATATATTCTAATAAAACATAATTTGACGCACAATCGTTAACTTGTCAAAGCATTATCGTAAATATGGTCCCAAGTTTCACTTCGATTTTTTAGAACATTTTGCTTAGAATGTCCGCCAGTGTATATAACACTACTCATTCGAGCATGCGTTGCACTTGCACACCTTACCCTTTTTCGGCAAAGATCAAACCATGACATAGCCGTTTAGTT
Organism: Loripinus fragilis; assembly: GCA_964019695.1. Lineage (NCBI taxonomy): Eukaryota > Metazoa > Mollusca > Bivalvia > Lucinida > Lucinidae > Loripinus > Loripinus fragilis. The sequence continues at coordinate 17,486,862 of OZ026529.1, read as the reverse complement.
GTTCAAGTTTCCACATTTGTATTAATCAATCAATTATTATGTATTATTTCATCAATTTGGAGTAATGACGCCATGCTACGAACTTTTCAATTGCTCCTCGTACATGGATAATTATTTTGTATGCTTATAAAAAATATATAATTTACATACTAAGCTGTCAGTATGCAAAATAGTGGTTTATTTGACATGCAAATACATTTTTTATAGAAAAATTGACATATAGGTTTGACAAAAAGTGTAAACAGATTTAAACTAATTGGACTCAGTTCTTCCTCTGTATTAGAAATTCCAAAGCAATTTCCATCAAAAATCAAACATGTTAGCCGTTGCGAAAGCCAAAGGCAATATTACTTCAATCATTGGTCACAGACCAAAGAACAAAATTACCACATGCTAACACATGCACAAATCTGAAGAACAAAGTTACCACAAGTAAACACATTGAACCAATCGTAAAAGCAAAATTACATAGGTAAACTTATTGCACCAATAGTATGAACAACATTGCGACAGGTAAACACATTGCACCAACAGTAAGAACAAGATTGCCACAGTCTAACACAATGCACCAATATTAAGAACAATATTGCCACAGGTTAATACATTGTATATTGTACAAATAGTATGAACAACATTACGACAGGTAAGCGCATTGCACCAATAGGAAGGACAACATTGCCACGGGTAAACACATTGCACGAATAGTACTGGGCAACGTAGCTCAGTTGGTAATGTGTCTGGCTACAGATGCGTGTCTGACTGCAGATCCAGGGGTCGCAAATTCGATCCCGTCCCGATCCCATACTTTGGCGGAGATCATCATGAAATAATTTCTATGGTCATTCTCCACCCTTCCACTGAATCAATCAAGAAGGCTTGTTGTTAGTTACAAGCGAAAGTATGAGCGCAAAGCATTGGTTAACTGCTTGTTCAAGCATGCCCAGGAAAAGGTGTGGTTAGGTGAACTGACCGTCCCGCCATGACCATAGCTGTTAACTTGGACGCAAAGCAACAATACCAACAAAGCAAAGCACCAATAGCAATAGCAAAGTTACCACGGGTAAACACATTGCATAATAGTATGTATAAAATTACCACATACAATGACATTGCAACATTGTTTCATCAAAATGAGATTATATTATTAGAGATTTTCTCTGTGTTGACACATGACAATTGTAAGGGCTTAGCAAAGTTTGTGTATGAACAGCGACAGAATCTAGGACTAAACTTTGGAACGGGTAAAATGCATTTAAGCCCCTAGTAACTCAGAACATTTCTTCATTCTATGGTGGTTGTGGTCATGTTGTTGATTTATTTTTTGATTGTATGCAATTTTGTGGGGCTTTGTGTGTGTCCAATATTGGCTTGTGCAAACACCTTAAGTTGATAGGGAAGTTAGAGGTGGTTGTTTTAGTTTGTTCTTGTCCCTAGTGTAATGTGATTGTTGATTTTCAGTAACTCTTCTTTACGGTGCCGAGAGTTGGACTCCAATGTATGTTTGTGGTATATTCTGATCGTACTCACTTGTTGTTTCAAGAGGTAGGCTACAGAAAAGTTTTTTGCCAAATATTGAGATATTCAATGTGTTGGCCCGAGCTTGAAAATTGGGCAACGCCACACAATCAAAAAGGCTCTTTCCTCTATATTGTTTCTTTTTTCGTGCAAGTTTGGTCAAAATACACTCACTGGCTTACATTATATAGTGCAGAAAATTAGCTGCGCATACACCAAACAGACACTTCATCGGGGTGGGCGGGGGTGAAAATATTATCTGATCGATTCAACACCATAGATTATGCTGTTCTAATCCCATCCATTTAAGCCCACATATCGGTACTTCCTAACTTACCTATCGTATCAGCACTAAAACGTTTATGTAATGTGACCTTAAAAGCCACTAATTAAAAAAGCCACTTAAAGGGGACAGCAACCCTAATGATAAGTATATTTTATCAGAAAGAGCTCTATGAACCATGCATTTTGATACAAGTATCATCAAAATCAGTTGAAAAATTGGCAAGTTATGGGCAATAAAAGGATTCAATATGGTCGACATTTAGGCACCATCTTGAATATCTAATTAGTTTTTCAGAAATTTTTCAACTGCTTAATTTTTAGTTATCACTACTATCACTTCATCTGTGTTTCAAAACATATGCAGCTTTATACATAAGGAAAATGTATCACTAAAGATTAATGCAAATAATCCATTGGTTTGTCTTTTATTTTGATTACGCATATTTAATTAGGCTGAGTGACGTCACTTAACCTAATATATGGCCGCTTCCATTACAGTTCATTTGCAAACATTTAAACGCCCACAACTTCCATATTTTTCAACCGATTTAGATGGAACTGATATCATAATTCATGTTTTTTTTAAAGATTCCTTATATAAAACAAGTAATCGACAGGGTTGCCTTCCCCTTTAAGATATTAAAATTATTTCAATTTTGGTATAAACCTGGGGGACGAAAATCCTTTTATAAATCGTTAAATTTCTTTGAAACGCCAAATTTGCTATTGCAAGGTTGGAAAATATGCAATTTTGGAAGAAACATAACAGACAAAAAAAAGATCAAATAATAACATTCAGCATAATGCGTACGTGTGTGTGTGCGTGCGTGCGTGCGTGCGTGCGTGTGTGTGTGTGTGTGTGTGTGTGTGTGTGTGTGTGTGTGCGCGCGCGCGTGAGTGTTCTTGGTAACAGATTGATACGATTAATGAGCTCAGGGCAGGAAACGTTTCATTCGGATCTTTTGCTGAATTAAGGAACAAACGTTTACTTAATGCAGTTTACACATCTCGATTGAGCATGATGAAAAATGGACGTATACCTCTTCTTATACGAGGAGTGATTATTGTAGCTGTTTTTCTCTGTCGATATGGTAATTTTGTGTTTGTAAAAGAAAAATAATTGTTTGTTTATTTGGTTTGATTCTTTACGTCCGTGTCAACATTTGCTCAGTCATATCTGAACGGTTCTTCCTGGCCCATGTTGAACCAGTACTTATAAGGGATTGACGTGTCTTACTCGAGGACACAGTGAGTCCGCCGGCGGTGAGACTAGAACCAACCACCCTAGATGGCCAGTCTAATGTTCTTCCATCTGAGCTACTGCGCTCCGCAGGATATTGGTTGTAAGTCATAGTATTGCAATACCATAAGAAATTATACTCTATCTAAATGCAAGCTAATACACTACCGCCTGCTTATTTGTCCTTTTCAAATTCGCGTTGAAAACGCAGTTAAAACGCAGGTAATACACACTGTATTTTCAACGCAAATTCAAAATAGCCAATCGCCACTCGTTACCGATAATGCGTTGAACTGCAGTCAAACGCATTTAACTGTCTACCAATCGATACAGCTGATTTATCAACGCAAATCAACGTTTATCAATGTGTAGCAACGCAGTTCCGCATTGTATTGCATGCTGCTTAGTCATTCATTATAGGAAGGATAAAAGACGTTTAAAAGGATTAAATAGCAAATAAATCATTGAGGTAAGAAATAATACTGTGTTACGCACAATAATAGAACAAATGTCAACGTTAAGATTAGATTTACCTATAAGAAAGTCAACACACTTCAATATCGATTTTTTTTAAATAGGCAATTTTGATTATTTAACGCACTAACGCTTCTGAGCACATATGAATATTCATGAATTTTGCCTTGCGTTGATACGAGTTGATTCGCGTTCCAACGCACTTTAAATCAAACGTGCGTACAACGCATTGAAAATGCGCATGAAACGCGAATTTGCAGGACAAATACGCGAGCGTCAGTGTACAAAGGGAAGTCTATAGTCAAAACTGTTTTGGCCATCGAATGGTTTATGATGATTTTTGTCCCAAACGCCAGCTCAAACATTTAAATTCTGTAAAACTTGGCCCAAATCTTTCTTTTTTTTTTATGCCATAAATCAAAAATCATTATAACTGATTTCCATGCCTAATTCTGTCATTACTGTGTCTCAAATGCAACATACCCTAAAAAACACACTTTCGAAATGCAGTGGGTGGGGTAAAGAAATTCTTCTGTGGTCATTTCAGTTGAATGAAAATGGCATCAAATTAAACTTTGTTTCAAACAGTAAAGCTTACATGCAAACAATTTCATCAAATAGTTTCCATATACTGGGAAGCTAGCATTTTCGTCCCTGACAATGGAGTTTTGATATTGTTTTGTTTTCTGAAAACAATGTGTGTACTTGGCTAAGGAGATTCGAATTTTCAATCGTCATTCTATGCCTTTGGGTGTTAGAAAACTGTGTGACAAATTTTTTAAAGATTGTCAAAGACAAACACCAAAACCAGTTGTCTGATCCCATAGTGTGGCCATTACGCTACAGCCAAAAGGGGCAATTTTCTCTCACAGGAAGAGTTGGATGGTATTGATGGAATTAAACACCATAAAAACATGCGAAAATATAGATTTCAGCATCTAAAAGCACTTTTCATTCATTTCATGCAGTTCTGTGGTCCATGGATCACCCACAAATAATGACATTCTAATACATTTAGGTCAAGTTTTAAAATGACAACAAAATCCTTGTTAGTAACATTTTCTACCATATTCTTTTTACTCTTTCACTTGGCAATAGGGCGTAAAAGATATCCGAAAACTTTAGGCTAGATCGTAAAATTGATTTTCAAAATATGTTCTACTCAAAATGTATCAATGTTATAATTGATAGTATTGGTCCTTCAATTATTTTGAGGAGTATATTACCAAGCAATTATATATACACTTGGAAAAAAGTTAAGCATCACTTTATGTTCTGGGGAAATGTTTTGAAAATTCGAATTTGTTCAAAGCTTGGCGATACAGATATCTTTATGGCTTATATTACACAGCGTCATCTTGGTACAGCCTGCATAATTGAAATCTGTCATATTAAGTGTTGGGTAACGGAGTATACAATATGCCACACGTGTAAATGTTAATTTTTCGGGAAAGTAAGTTTGTCCTTTTGTTTTAGCACACCACAGAACACAATTTTTGGAGGCAAACAGCATTTAATTAAAAACTGGAGAATTTACAATGAATGAATTAAATTGGTTTTAAAAATCTTGTAATAGCTCTGAACCACATCACCGTAAATTATCTGCATTTTGCACTTATTGCTATGGAAACAGAAATACATTTTTAGTTAGTTATATTCGGGCACTTAAAGGCCAGTATTTCCAAAGTTGCCTTAATACACTATGATAAAACAAAGAACAGGGCTAAATACTCACAAATAGTCAGAGCTAAAGAGAACATCAAGTTGAGCTCAGGTGGGCCCACCCACAGACAAGCAGCATAAGGCACCAACCCGCCAATTAAAGTTTTACGTCAGAGCCGTCATTAAGTCCGGGCCTGACCAACCGTCGTGCTAATTAAGAAGAAACCATAGCCTGGTGAATATTTAACTAGGGACTCTTTGTGTCCTTGTGGTGTCGTCCTGCTCTTGTCTTTAACAACCCTCCAATTTAGGTGTCATTTGTTAAGTATATTCATGTTCTCATCGCATAAAATTTTGCATGTCAGATTAAGTGTGATATTCAATAATATGTCAGGTAACAAAACGTAGGCTCTATGCAAGTCTTTGTAACGGTAAAATGTCTAAATTTTAAAATTTAAAGTTTGAATTCATTTCTCATACATATTTATTACACAGAATAACTAGTTTTTTTGCAATATAATGCATAAACATCATCTTTCTTTTCTTAGTAGAAGTTTTTTCAAGAAAGAAATATTATCAAAACATTTATAAAACCGAAGTTTTTTGTCTGTCTGCAGATTTCATTCCATACCGTTACTTATTTAATAAGACCTCATCACAGAATCCCTACATTTGAATTGGACATTGTTGAACATCCAGTATATTCATATTACTTCATTTTTCAGTTTGTAGGTGGAGATGAAACAAAAGGATAATATTAATAACCTGAATAACTAATAGATTGTGTCTTGATACTTTAATCGTTTGACCATACCGTTTAATTTATTTTACATGCGAATTTTTGGACTATTTAAACTAAATCATTTTTACCTTCATCAGCACGCTAATGGCTCACTTTTCCATACTTTTATGGACAGCACTGTAATTGATGAACACAGCGCGCAATTTATGAAAAGCGCGTTTTCCGTACCGCTACTGTCAATTCATTACGTGTTATGTCCATGTGTGGATATTACCATGGTTATTTGCAACAATTTACATGCTTAGGTACTTTGTTGTTGGATTTTTGATGTATAATTGATTTCTTGTATGCCCTTTTACACATTACTTACTATTTATGTCTAATTAACATCTTAATTATCAATGTTATTCCCGTAAACTTTAATTCAGTCCTACACCACTACTGTTGTTATTTCTGATATATTTTGCTAAGTATATTTTGTAAAATACTTAGATTATGTCATGAAACCTCATCAATTGTAGCAGGTTTACCTATTTCAAGCACAAACGTTTTACATGGCTACAAAACAGCCAGCAATATCTAGGTATGTTACATTCACGACTGCCATTTACCGTTATAAATGTCCATTCCATTACAAATGAAGAGGACAATGGTGATTTCTAAACAAAAAAGTGTTTGCTGCACTTTTTGTCCTGATTAAGCAAAAAAATGCCTAACGACATATTGAGCACAGTGATTTTGAATCTCTTACCAGCTTTTGTGAACGTTATCAGAAGAGAAATATATCTAAATTAACACCATTTCCACTAGTCCATACTGTTCATTATATTTTCATATGTATATCTCTACCCAAAAAAAAATTAGTTTGGTACTCAGTAAGAATCAAGCTGTTTGCATGCAGGGAAACGTGTTTTTTTATTCAGCATACTTGCGAATTTAGTGATGTAAAACAATTACCTACTGGGAATGGTAGGGACATTTTACCGTTACATGGTACTTCTGGTTGACATACACCATATTATGCGTCAGATATTGTGCCCAATTCGAAGAAATGTTCTTAAAGTGTCCTATTTTCATATGCCACATTAAAAAATTGGTCTAAAATATTGACATTTACTAAAAAAATGTTTAAAAAAGTCCCAAAGTTAAATATTTACCCAGTTATAAACCCGTATTGGGTTTACAGCCAGGCATGCAGACTGTCGCATGATATCCAAGTTATATCAAACCTTTTTATAACATTTGATTATCTTCTTAAATTGATCACAAACATAAGGTTTTACAACAATTATTTTGAATTTATAAACTAAATTACCATAAAAAAAAGGCTCTGATATGCCCTGTTGCAGAAGAGTTTTTAAACGAACATTGTATTTGACAATAAAAAAAAAATAGTGAGTATGATAAGGTGACACCACAGAACATTTACAGTAACAGGAAACCTGTAAGACAATAAAAGCAAAGCAACCAGCTCTCTCTTCCTCATTAAGATGTTGCAACACTAGAAAGGACACAAAGTAATGCATAACAAAAGAAAATCAAACACTGAACCCTCACACACCATGGGAAGTACAATAAACAATGGATCAACAACAACTGAACCACCACCTTAGAACAGACAGCAGCAATAAGCTACCAAGGGAGGGGGGGGGGCTTAAAAGCATCACCAAACAGACGTGCAAGAAAGCATAAAAAACAAGACAGAAATAATAAAACTGATCCACAAAAGAAGCGTCGCCATGGAACGGTCAGTAAAAATATTTTACTGAAGGGCTTAAACCAGTTTAACGGTGCACCAACCCCACCCTTAGTTCAGCTGTGGATCAAGACACATAGATGTTTTGTTGGCATGAAAGACCCATAAGTTATCAATGCTTCATCTCCTAGAACATATAAATCAAGATATAAAAAAGGAGATAAAGCAAAGATAAGGACACAACAGTAAATAAACTGAATACCGGAGCAATAGAAATCCAACAGGTAAACCCCGGTGGGCCTGACAACAACCAAACATCAGGCCCCTACCATCTCATCATTAGATAATTTAGCAGTCAAATATCAGTTTGTGTTGTTGTATTCATGCGAAGAGCTAACTGATGAAAACTGTTTATTACAATAACTCTAGCAAGGGTCTAAAGAGGGTATTTATTGATTTTGCATTTTGCTATCCGGTGTCTGACAAATCATATACATGTAAACGCTTAGTCGAAATTGGCTCAGTCAATAAAACACACAGTCCAGAATTATGATCAGAAAAATGTCACCTTTCTTATTCGTTCAGTATAAATTAGAGAAGTAACCATTAATCTACTATTTTATATTAACTGAAAACTTATTGATCGGGAAGGGAGAAAGTATTCTTACCTGATGTAGAAACTGTGAAGTATGCACAATGAACTCTGAAGTAGGAAGTTAATGTGTTCATTGTATTATTAACTGATCAGAAAAAAATAAGTGTGGTGTAGAAATTTTAACGTAGGAAGTATTAACAAGTTAGTCGAATTGAAAACCTAAATTATTAAGTGGCCAATGGTTATTCGTACCTATGCGGCGGGTACCTGAATCTTATGTGCTTGTCCATATGACTCTTTTTACTTTTCAGGGCATGGGGCTGGCAGCTGTGTGGAGCAAACTACTTGTAATGTACCAGACCCAAGTTGTACAATAGAGGCAGTTTCTGCTGCTCAACGAACAACCTGCGAGACCGCATGTAAAGACAAATCAGCATGTCAGATGTATATGTTCCAAGTAGAATTAACCGGAACTCGTTGTAATTTGTATACTTGTCAGCGATGTCACACCATGGGGAAGAAACATATAAACGGACCATCTATATACTTCTGCTCACAAGGTAATGCCCTGTAGACGTATATGACTAAAAAGCACAACTAGGACTCAAAGTGGACACTGGCTTAAATCTTTAATAGGTTGGTCCGTGTCTGATTTTTGACTGAGGCTGGGCCCTACGTGGATAAATTATGGGTTGGTTTTCTATACACTGACGCCCTGTGTGTTGAGAATCCTATTCTTTCCTTCATCACAGTTTTTAATAGATTAAGATGTTTCCGTGTGGTGATAACTTGCATAAACTAGAAAAAATTAGTGAGTATGGCCAGTAGGTGCAAAACTCACATTCTACACACCAACACGTGGCACCGCGAGGAAGTGCAAAATGCTATAAGAGAAACAAGTCAGTCAGAACACAACAAAAGTAAAACAACCAGCTCTCTCTCTGTCAGAGCGAAATAATTGCAAAACCAGAAGGACACAAAGTACTGCAAAAGATAACAATGACCAAACACAACTGTAAAATTTATTGTATAGATTAGGTAAGTAAAATTGATTTAAGTCCCCAGTGCTTCATTGTTTTGATTCCTAATCTTTGCTTCTTTTATTACTTTGGCTGATGTCCGTTAAACGTTATATTTTTACCATTATGATTCCCCATTTTTTTTTTCTCCAAATATATCCGCTCTATGGAGATTATTAAAAACATTCCTAAATAATTTCCCTGCAAAGTCAGGTAGAATCAAAGGGCAACAATCGATAGAATCAAGAACCACACCTGACATGGTACATATGGAAAGTGACGAAAACACGTCAAGAAAACATCATATACCAGATAGCCAAGAGATTACGAAACACAAATAACAAAACGGACCAACAAAGGAAGCACCACCTTGGAACTGTCAGTAAGAAAATTACTGGAGACCTTAAACATTTTGACAGTACTAACCTCACCCTTATTTCTGATGTGGATAAATACACAAAGCTGGTTGGTTCACATGAAAGATCCCGAACTTATCGTTATATCATCTCCTAGCGCATGCATATTGATATATTAAAAGGAGATGAAACAAAGATAAGAACTCAATGGTACATACAACTGAATATCGGAGCCAAACAATCCAACAGTTAAACCCCATTGGGCATGACCAAAGACACAACATCAGGCCCCAACCCTCTAGTCTATAGATATGTATTTAAGTTAGAACCGTCATAAAGTCTGAGAACCGACCCGCCAGCGTGCAGTTTAAGACAAACGTAAGGTTGCTAACTGTGATTGGGTTGACCACTGAGCATGCAGACTTCATTCATTTAATAACCAATTTTCTATTTTATAATGAGAAATGATTTTGATAAACTGCACTGACAAATTATTAGTGCCAACAATTCACTTAAACTTACACACCAAGTCGCCATAAAACTCTTGTTCCGAAAGTCCCTGGACCTGGAGAGATTTAAATTCAAAATAGAATATAGATTCTAATACAAAGTATTGGCGATAAAATTTACAAAAAAAGTTTTGCAAAATGTATGATACTGATAGCCTTAGTAAAGATGTTTCTGAGTTAACATTTTATTGTGAGTGTTAATCAGCAACAACGCTATATGGGGTTGAGAAATGTAAACTCCAGATGTAGAGCGAGGAACATCAATATCTTAAAATGGAAAAGTGACAATTTCAAAATCGAAATTGTCACGCTTATCATAAATTTGGTAGCCTGCTTGAAAAAGGCTGACCCCTTGGCTCTCGTTTGTGATGTAAATTGTGTTTTTGTTACTTTCCCATGTGGTATACTGGGTCAGGTGTGGTACTTGGTTGTATCGATTCCTGATCGTTGCCACCTTTCTTACTTGGTGTTTCGCGTCTTTCGTGTTGTCTTGTCTGTTCCTTCCAGCCTTGTGTTCACCTGCTTGGAAAGTGCTGACCTCTTGGCCCTTTTGTGTGTCATGTTTTCTTGTGTCTTTGTCACTTTTCCATATGGTGTCCTGGGTCAGGTGTATTTGATTGTATCGATTCCTGATTGTTTCCTGTGTCCTTACTTTAAGTATCAGAGGTATTTGTTTAATTACATTGAAGTTCTCTGAAGGGCATATGTGACGCGCCATGACATTTTGTGCCCAAATGCGGTAAAACGTGACGTCGGGAAAACGAGCTGCAAAAGTGACGTAATTTTACGCAACTGTACTTTGTTGCACAATTTATTAAGGGGCATTTGTTAACATCGTTTAAAGCCCAAGAGGCGCAAATATTTTACGATTTCTTCGCAAAGAAATATTTAATTATGGATTGGAAGATTTATACATGCGACTGTTTAAATAACTATCTCACAACGTTGGAGTTTGAGGAGTTAGATGACTTAAAAAAAAACACCGTGACACCCTGACACTTTCGGTGTCGGCCGGCCGTAATGCATTTATATTCTTTTTCTACTAAAGACCAGAAAAACAAGTGAGTATCATCAGGAAACAGCACAATTACACACTACAGACCAAGATCAGGCCTGATATAATAATACAGTTTATAAACAACGAGATCAATTCCATTTCGAACTCAAATTGTATGTCCGTTTCAGTATTTTTTGTCCCCAATGTTGTCGTACAGCACGTGAACTTTTTTTTTGTCTGTTGTATTAAGACGACACGCTACGAACGGAAAGGTCCATCCTACTTATGGGTGATGTGGCATACGATGCTTGTTTCAGTGTATGCAATAAGCGGTATACACAGAACATAATTATTGGCCATCTCGTAACGTCGACGTGTAAATCAATGTATTTCCAGATTTTTTGGCAAAAATTATTGCCGCAAAACAATAGAAGCTACAACCGTGAAAAAAGTACTGAATGAACGCAAATTGATTTACGCAATATACAATTTTATTGTAGCTTCTTAGTGTCTGTTATTTTCGTATGGTAGACATTTAAACACTACAACAAATTTAAATGGCATTTTTTTTGGTGACGTTAACTTGGCGCCAATAGGAATCGTGATATTTTAAAATATGTTCACTTTAAACGTGACCTACTTGAGAACAAAAAATATAATTATTTTAATATCTTATTGTATATTGTTTTTTTTTATTTGACTTCCATCCCCGTAATTTTTTGAAAATTGCACCCATTAACATTGCCATGGTAATTTTCACAAACATTCCGTATATTCAGACTAGACTTTCGGGCAATACGTTTTGTTCCATGCGTGTCAAGTTAACCGTGAGTTAGAGCCACTTAAAAACTAAGCCAGCTTATCACTTATCGCATTTGCCAACAGCAAAGACTCAGACGAGTCTGTTCTAAAGTGTTCTGCTATAATCTACAAAGTATGGAAGTACATGTAGATCAAGGCTTAAGCCAAACACTACACTTCTAGCTATACATCCACAAAACGCCTTGAGGCGTGACTGTTACGGTGAATGAATCGATGGTCATTACTTAGAGGTCGTGGTTGAAGCATAGTTATGCAAATTATACTGATTTTAACGCATACAAGCCAAGTACCGAATTATTATAAACTGTGTAATAATCTCAAAGCTTTTGTACAGTCTCGTATTTTAAACGTTTAAGCCATTTGCATCCCATTTTTATCGATCATCTGATCTAGACTGTTATTGATATTCTTCAATAATTCCGAAGTTTAGAGTTGGATCCATTTCGATATGATCTGTGTTACATTAATTGTCACTTCGGTATGTACATGGGCGCAGGCTGATTGTAGTTAATTATGGTTATAGCTGATACTCATACATGATAAAATATGCAACCAAAAATATTCGGGTAGGTACATGTATTCCCGGCCAGTAAATCTAATTGTACCTCGACATATTAGATGTCGATTCATATTCTACACAGTCCACAACTTCTGTGACTGTATTTTGAAAATTTTAACATGTCATCCTATCAAATAATCATTTTCGCTTTTGGCATCCATTGGTCTGGACCTGGTCTGGACCTGGCAAGAGTTGCTTAACGCGAGCGCTTTAATGTAGCGCTACGTAGCGCTTCCCTAACTCTATGTAACGATTATGCCTAAAAGAGCGCTATTTTGTAATGTTCTATTAAAGATATGCATACACATAAAGCGCTGCGTAGCGCTCTGCCTAAGCAATGGTTCGTTTCGCAAAGCTTTCCGCGAGACAGCCAAAGATTGATTTTGTAGCGCTACGAAGCTCTATATTGCAACATACCGTTGCATAGCAAAGTGCAACAAAGCGCTACAGAACGCTCGCATTAGTATCCAAGCAGTTTGTATTGGAAAGATATATTAGCAAGATATGAAGATAGGGAAGTGGTGGGGGCTGGCGCTTCCACATGAATCTCTTTGATCCGATACATCTAGCGAAAAGAGGACATACTTTCGTCACGTTTTGATATCGAACGCCAACAAAACATTTTTGCTTGATATATTTTGTGGGAACTCGTCCACACTTTTCTCTGCTTTTGTTTTAATCTGCCCAGCATGTTACATGTACTTTTTCTTCCTTGAAAACACATTGTACATGTATATAGAATTTGATAACACCAATTATACGAGATGTCTCGCCGTTTCAATTTTGACTGCTTTCAAAATTCAAATGTCTGTTTCACTGAAAGGTATGCACAATCGGCGAAAAAATTGATCAGCATTTGCGCAAATGAAGACCGAGACAGAGTAAACTTAATAGTTTCCTTGATTTTTTAAGGGTACATTGAAGGGAAGCAATGCATCTGCATTGGTATAATAGATCTAACACCATTTTTGATCAGAAAAGACACGGCTGAACTACTAATTAATCGGTGCCCAACTTTTACGAATTGATTATCGCGTGATGGTTCGGGATCAGCTCTTGACTTGGTGACTACCGCATGCGACACACCATTGAGAGTGTAAACTGACCTTAGTATTTTATAACTACTACTACTTGCACCACTGCTGCTGATGCTGCTTTCCCTCCTCTTTCAACAAATGAAGCGATGGTTATAATGAAAACGAAAATGAAGAAAAGAGAGAAATGAGTAGATAGATTAAACCACGAAGCGCGGAATCATATCTGATCACCATTTTTAAACATGTTAATGATCAACTTTCTGATTTGCATAAATACCCATTTTCATCATGATAAAAACCACATTCTAACATTTCATACTGTACCATTATTATCTGAATTTTAATTTCAAAATTTTCGAACCCTGGAAAAATGCTTAATCTTTAGTGTTCGAACTTTAAAGAAATAAGCCGTATGACGAAATACATTTATACCTTTAAAGAAATAATGTTGACGATTTATCCGCTCACGTTATGATCCCAAAGTGTTCAAACCAAGAATTTCTGAAGTAAAATGAACTTTCCCAACAGAATAATCATCTTGTTTCAAACATCCTGAAATAAACTCGCCAAGTTGTCTATCAGAAAATTAACGTTGACGTCGCAAACACTTTATATACATTTCTATGACACAGGGACCTACGAACTAATACCTATTTCTCAGAAACCGCTTAAGATATCGAACTGAAATTTCACATGTATACTCCAGAGACATATAGGTATCAGAAAATATCAAAACCTCAATTTCGACCAGGTACCTCATTTGGACCCAAAATCTCATGGCTGGTCACATATTTTACTTTCCCATATTGTCAAAATAAATATTATTTATGCTTAAGATATCATCCAAATATCTGGATGTAGTATTAAAGCGTCAATAATATCACCCTGCTTAACATCAGAACTAGACATCATAAAGTCCTCTTAAAAACAAGCAAAAGAATAAATCCACAAGCAAGGGAGCACAATTAGTGGCCATTGGAATCCCTACAACTTAAACTATACATTTTAGTGCCAAATCGTATAAAAATGATGTCCCACAAAAAGGTCAGTTCATCATATACATTTCGAAAATACCTTGCATGATATTTTTCGGCTGTTCCGAAGTGAAACGCGTGTCTGTAGATACATGCAATGTTTTGGGTAGCCTTCCCTTTGGAAGGTTCTATCAATAAGCTCATTCGCCATTTTTGAAGGCTCAGCAAATTATCACAAAAATATTTTGTTTAACTTTTATAAGAAAAAGTCGCTATTGGTCAAATTTAAAGTGCATTTAAAAGTGATGCTATTTTGTTGTTGGTGATTTATTGTTAATGGTTGCTCAAGTTTATTGTTGGGAAGTTTGTATTTGGACCTTGAATTGATATGCAGTACCAAGTGTCATATCTAGTTTTGTAATCATCTCACTGAGGACTGAGTTGACGGCTTTACTTAAATGGTCATCTCAATGTCTTGCGGGCGGCTGTTAGTGTTCTGAGTCTCTTACTTGCGCTGCCTTGGGTTGGTCTGCAGTACGCGAGTGTAGCCTTCACTAATAATACTTACCAACTTTTGGAATTATTTGGTTGTTTAGCAGTGACCAGTAACTTTGACTAACTCACCTTAGCTGAGTTTGAGGTTTTCTGAGGGTTATGGTAAATTGTGAGTTATGAGCAATTTGTACTATCATAGTGTGTCAATTCGATTTAATTGTTTCTCTGTGATGATGCATAGCATTAAGTAGGAAGCCTCCATGCAAGCTAATGAATTCTTGTGTTTGAACAACAACATAGTTTAAGGCCCCGGTAAAATGCATTTAAGCACCCCCCCCCCCTCCCCGGTGGTTCCGTTCTAAGTCAGTGGTTATGTTGTTGTTGATTTAATGCGTTTATGTACCACCCACCCCTTTTGTCTGCTGGGGTGGTTCTGTGTTGATCTTTCTTTTGGTATTCATTACTTTGTGGCCTTTCTAGTTTTGCAATCATATGACAAGGAAGGGAGAGCTGTTTGCTCTGTTTTTATTGTCTTTCTGATGTCTTGTTACTATAATGTTCTGAGGCTTTTTCTCACGATGCCGTGAGTAGTTTTGCAGTGTGGAATTGTGGTATTTCCTGATCAACATCACTTACTTTCATATATAAGCAAAATTGTGACTTGAGTTGCTAAATGAGTACACACAATGCGTTATATCAACAATAACATTTTCATCCATTAAATTGTCATCTATGAATATGTTTCTCTCCGTATTTCAGCACCAACTGTACCAACTGTAGATTGTAGAGACCCAGTTGTTCCCAATCATGGATACGTAACATTGACAAACGGTGTAACAACAGTAGGTGCTACTGCTCAACAAGCTTGTAACACTGGCTATGACATCAGTGGTATTGCTGACATTTCTTGTGAAGCAAGTGGATCTTGGAATGCAGCTCCAGTTACATGTTCTCTGAAAAGTAATTAGTAATAGGACCTGCTATGTCCCTACATTATGTTGATTATAGTTAGAAAATGAACATTGCCATTTAACAAGTAAGCCTGTCACAGCTGTGATCTGATATTTATTTGCACAATAGTGAGTATTTTCGAAGTCTTAATCACGACCTTCGCCGCCAATCCATGATGAGGTGAACAACGCGGAGCTTGAGCTCAATATGATTAAGTTTACTGTTCAATAACACTCCATGTCTACCAAAGTATGAGTCAACAATTATTTTATTATTTTATTATAAAGTGAATGAATGTTACGCATTGCATGCAATTTTGAACAAAAAAAAACGTTATTGATCATGCTACGTATACTTGACGTTCTGATGTCACTTCCAGTTGCCAATGCAATATTGTCTTGTGCCATGTGTTTTGCAACGTCGATAGACGTCTGTTCTTATCAGAATATGTATATTTATTGATTTTGATAATAAAGACGTTTACCAGGTTTAAGTGCAGCAATAAGAGGTAAGTAATAAATTGATTTCTCAGCTTTAGTTGTATATCATTAACATTTTATTTTTATTTACAACATATAACATCTTTAATAAGCATTTAACTGTTATTCACAACAAGTAACAAAATTAAGAAGCATTCTAGTTTTTTTAAACAGATAACACATTTAATAAGCATTCTACTTTAATTAACAACAGAAAACAAATTTAATTAGCATTCGACTTTTTTCACAATGAACACCAAACTAATAGGTCCTGATGCCTAAACTCAAAGATAAAAGTAAACTACACACAAAAAAATCAATAAACCTCTTAATTACAAAGAAAAAAACAATATTGATCCTTTATCAATCAATGACGAATTACCTGAATAATAAAATCATGTTATGCACCTCGCGATAGTACTTGTGATGTCCAATGACCACAATCAGCAGGTACTTATTCTGATTTACGCTCTTGGATATTTTTTTTTGAGATCGGCTGCTTAGATGTTGTGCAACTATGGCATCATTTAAGTGTTGAAACTTTTAATAAATAGGTCACGCAGACGGGTTGCATTGCTACATTTAACCTGTGGGACGTGAGTTATTGTGTGCAGTATGTATATGATATAATAAATATTGTTTTTATTAATTCACTGATTCATATATTCATTTTCCAATTTATTCATTCATTTTAATACAGCTATTTGCTTGTCCTTGTTAGTAAGTGGATCTTTTTATTATATTTTGTTGCTGATGTGAGGTCATTTGGTGCAATTTAAACGTCTATATTAGGCTTACCAGAAATTGTGAAACAACACACTATAAAAATAGACAATTGCTGTTGAACAAAACAAGCAGGTGAATTTGAGTGTATAAAATTATATAAAATGTTTTTTTGAAAAATAGCAATGTGGTCAAAATATGTACATGAGAAAGAGTGGAAGAATTATTAAGCTTAAGTAAATTCTCCTTTGAATATCTATTGAAATAACCAGTTAGTTGTATAATTTGAAGTCTGATGGTGGATATTCCTGTTAGGTGTTCAGTTCACGGAGGTGCGATGAAGGAAGACAAACTACGTCTTGTCTAATGAAACGCAGCTATAATTATGGGCTGCTTTTTTACGACATCCCTACTGTAGCTGAATTGACTCTCTGACAAAGTGTCCTTATTTTCCGACATTTGGTAAATTTGTATAAAAATATGCTGACCCCTTCGAACACTTCTCTAGGCAGTTGAACTTGCAGTAAGGTTGGTACTGTTTAACTGCTTAAACCCTCCAGTGATTTACTGGCCGTTCCAAGGCAGTACTTCGTTTTAGGATTATTTCTGTTATTAATATGTCATTTTGTCTTTGTTATGCTGTCTTGTCTTTTCCATGCAGCCTTGTGATCATTTGCTGAATAAAGGCTGACCTCTTGGCTCTCTTGTGTGCGATATGGTTTTGTGTTTTGGTCATTTTCCTATATGATGCGCTGAGTCTGATCGGGTACTTAATTCTATCGATTCCTGAAATTTTGCATTCCTCTTTAATTAGAATTCTGTACAGACGTTTGTAATTCTTTATAACCATCACATTTAAGCGTTCCAGTAACACTTGTTTATGAAATAAGCCACTTTTTAATTTTTTAAAAGTAGCCAACTCTATGTTTCCCCGAATTATTCCTATTCTATCAAATAAGCATCCATAAAAACTATAGTTAATTGACGTAAGGGAAATGTATGTTTATTTTGACACCCTCCACAGATAATTTGCTAAAGTTAATACACAATGATGCTTATTCTCATACTTTTAACATTAAACTCTATTTTTTTCAAAGTAGGAACTGAGTAAGGTCAGAAAATACCACAATAACAAACCTCAGACAAACCGTGGCACCGCGAGGAAATGCCACACAACAATCACGATACACCAGGAAGAGAAACAAAGCAAAGCAACCTGCTCCCTCTACTCCATCAAGATGATTCCAAAACTATAATGGACACAAAGTAACGCCGAACAGATTATAGGCCAGCTACAGAATCTCACACTCAACAGCGAATAAACAACAACAGAACCACACCCTTAGAACGGACAACAGCCTAAGACACTGTCGGGGGGGGGGGGGGGAGTTAATGTATTTTACTGGTACCAAACCTTCGCCCTAGATTTTGTTCTTGGTGAAGCACAAATAAATGTTAAGTCTGCATAGAGGCAGCCGAACTATTGCGTTGTATAATCATAGAGAAACAATCTCATCACATTAACACACTACGATAAAACAAAAAAGGAGCTCACCAATCACAGGTAGTCAGAGCTAAAGAAAACCTCAAGTTGAGCCACGATTGGTCAAATCACAGACAAGAATCAGGCATCAACCCACCAATTAAAGCTTTACGTCAGAATCGTCATTCAAACTGAGGCCTGACCTACCATCGTGCAATTAAAGGGGAAAGCATAGCTATAAACCGTGATTGGGTTTACTACCAGGCATGCAGACTGTCGCATGATATCCACGTTATATCTAACTTTTTTATGACGTTTGATTATCTTTTTTAAATGGATAACTATAATTAAGCTTTTCCAACCATACTTTTGAACTTATAACAAAGTCACCATAAAATATAGTCTCTGGTATGCCCTGTTGCAGAAGAGTTTTTAAACCAATACTGTATAAATTTTACAATCAACTCCAAGAGTCTGTGATAGTATTTAGAAAATGCTTTGCGAATTTCATAATATCTATTAACTTAATTTAATAACTTAGCAGTCAAAAAAGGTTTATGTTGCTTATGTCATCGACACTAGAACACAATCTCGCAAAACGAATAAGCTGCGAAATGTATACACCTTAGGAAGGGGAGCGAGGAACATCCCTTAAGAAATTTGAAGTTTACTATATTAAAATTAAAATTAAAAAGGAGGCAAAGATCAGGAAACGATACAATCAAGTGACACCTCTGACCCAGGATACCACATGGGAAAGTAACAAAAACTACAATAAACATCACCAACAAGAGCCAAGAGGTCAGCCCTTTCCCAGCAGGTGACCACAAGGCAGCAATGAACAGACGCAAAAGCATGAGAAACACAAGACACAAAAAACAAATGATCCACAAAAGAAGTACCGCCTTGGAGTGGTCAGTAAAAATATATTACTGGAGGGCTTAAACTGGTATCCTATTAATCATAAATCTTAGATAAAACTATGCCATTTATTATTGACAAGTCCAAAGCCCAAAACGGGGCTTCAGTATCAGAATAATTCATCTTATATAACCGAGATTCAGTGGGACATATCTGACCTACCATTTGTTTAAAATATGGATTATCAATAGTAAGTAAGTCATCCAAATATATTGTGGTGGAGTTAAACGCTTCAATAATATCCGTTCGAATATTTTCTGACAGTCAAACAAAGTATCTCTCAGAAAAAAATCAGCAACAAAAAAGCACAATTATTATCCATTGGAAAACGTACAATGTGTTTATATAGTGCCAAATCGTATGAATACATTGTACAAAAGAAAATGGAGAGCATCACACATTTTCTGACATGACCACAATTTAAATCGTTTAGTTTGTTCAGAAGCAAAAAAGCACAGTTCTTATTTCAAGCCAAATGAAGTGAGCTCTACCTCTTAGAAATTTGCTAAATGAATTCCGTTTATTGTCCTTGATTAGATTATGAGGCAGCGTATATAGAGTAGAGAAATCATCTGTAGACAAACTAGATGCAAAAAAAACCTTTTTGATTTTTAACTTATTAAGAATCTAACCCATAACAAAATAGATCTTCAAAAGAAGCATCGCCTTGGAATTGTCAGTAAAAAATACTGGAGGGCTTAATCATTTTGACAGCGCCAGTCTCATCCTTATTTCTGATGTGGATCAAGACAGATAGATGTTCGCATAAAAGATCGACTTGGTAGTAGTACATGTACTAGAATCAGCATAAAAAGTGACTTATTGGGTCGTTTTTGAAGTTTACGTAACCAGTATAACGTAAGAAGCTTGCAATGGTCCTCATCAACACACACACAAAACTCAACCGCCATATGGCATCGAAACCTATCAATAAAACACGTCTCATCAAGCCTATTATGCGCATATGTTTTAGGTTTGCTAAGTTTTTGCTCTAGGGTATTAATGTAATGCATTTCTCAAATGACCGCAACATTTCTAGCCGCCTTATTTGCGGTGCCAAAACAAACTTCTATGGAACTCCTGGAGCCCTTTCTTCAAATAACTAAAAGTGAATTTTGGTTTATGTGTTAGAAGATCTGAATTATTGCCATATATGTTGATGAGCTTTATCATAGAATTTATTAGTGTCAATATCCAAATTACGCAGTCAAGAGATAGAAAGAGTAACTAAACCTGAAAGGGCCATATGTCGGCCTGAATGTTTTAAGCTGATACTTAAATCAGAAAGTGTAAAAACATGTCCGTTTTTGCGATGTAAATTTCCATTTTTATTTCTACTGTGAGATCGCCTATTGCATTTTACAAATATCTAAAAGAGAATAAACATCAAAATCAGGTAATCAAGAAATACTACAATTATGGTAATATTATCATTTAAGCCAAGTGGATGTGGTGTTTGTAATAATTGTATCAACTTTAATTCTAATTCATGCTTGAGAATATTCCTAAATCTTTAAGTGGAATTACCATCATTAAAAACCTTTTCACCAGGCTGAATAGAAATACTACTAGATGAGTGATTAATTGTTTGAAAAGCCTATAAAGAAAATTATCAATTTTGCTAGTTTTTATCTAAATTTGATAATGATGCTCAGTAAATCTAGTTAGAAATCTACAAGTTTGACCGACATATTGTATGCCACAATCTTTCTCTTCTTAAGACAAAACATAAATAGTATCAGTTGATCTTCAATCAGGATAGCAATTAGTTACTACAGAAAATTGTCTATCATTGACGTTAGATTTAATAGTTGATTTACAACATAAATGTTTGCAACAGCTACACCTCTTGGCATTGCACTTACAAATAGAGGGATACACTTCACTTTCTCTCTTCTTACTTCTAGAGTTCCTAAGTGCTTGTGACCTAAAGAGGATAAAGGTGAACTTTTAAGGGGTTTCTAAAACAGAGTCAGAAAAACTATGCAAAATAATTATAGTGGCGAAATGAAGATTCAAAGGCTTAAGCATAAACAGACGGTAACATACAATTATATAAAATGGTGGACTGCGGAATCTGTATAGAAGAATCCGAATTTAACCAAAGAGGGAGAGTAAAACTTTAACTGTTTTAAGGCTATTCATAGTGTAGTTTTAAGTTTATACCATGCAGCTAATAGCAGCATGCATACCTGTTATTTATAGCAATATCACGCTGCTGCGTTTGAGAAATAACTAAAGCTCCCAACACAAAAAGAAGTCTAATACAAGTGCAAAGAAACATAGAGTAATCAAAAGGTATTAACAAGATAGGAATACTGGTATAACAGGTTCCTTATATAAGGTATTTAGTTCCAATAGGAAAATTAATACACTGAATGATTGTCAAGTGTATATCCTGACTGTAGTAATAATAACAAGATTAAATGCAAGTATGGGGAATCTTTTTACAGTAATCACGCAGCAAAAACACAAGATTCATGTCATCAAAAATATAAAGTGTAGGATCAGGAAGTACCACAATCACAGCTGCAGACAAATCTGTGGTTCCCCTAGGAAGAGCCACACAACAATCACAAGACGCCAGGAAGGCTAGCAAAGCAAAGCTATTAGCTCTCTCTTCCCCATTAAGATGATTGCAGAACTAGATTGGACACAAAGTAGCAAACAACAAAACATACAAAAATAACAGACTTACAATGGGAGCAATAATCAAAAACGAATCAACAACAACAGAACCACCACCTTAGAACGGACAACAGCCTAAGTCACTGGGGGGGGGGGCTTAACGGCGTTTTACTGGTACCAAATATTCGCCCTAGATTCAATTCAGCTTTGACCTTTCCGATAAATGTTAATTGTTTTACTACTAGCTGGCCATATTATAGTAGAGTGCACTTACTTTATGCATTCGTCCCATGTTTTAATTTTCGACGTATTTTGCACACATATTTTTCAATACGTATTGTAGATTGTGGAGATCCGCCTACACCAGCACATGGAAAGGTAACACTTACGAATCACGGTGCGACAAGCTATGGTTCAACTGCGACTCAGGCATGTAACCCTGGTTTTGATCTCATTGGTACTGCTTACATATCTTGTAAAGCTGATAAATCTTGGAGTGCCCCTCCTGTTACATGTTCTATAATTGGTATGTATTTAAATAAAAAATGATGTGTATTTTTTTCAAACACACTTTTTTTTATATAATTCTAAGGTAGGCATAGATTAAATGGCAAATAAATCATAACTTAATGTCATCATGATACAAGAAATGCGCAGTTAATGTTTCACAGAACCTACCAGCGAGATGCTGAATGTTAGACTTCAACTTTCATTTAGACCATCATGCTGGTAACGTAAGCTGAGCTGTAATTTGTAATAGGTTATACCCTAGCCATACTTGTATAAATTTGGATGAGGGGGTCGTACTCATGTGTATTTCGCCGTTGACGATTTTGGGCTTAAAGAAGAAGGCAAAGAACTGGAATGGAAACAATCAAAATAACACACCTGACCAAGACACAATATTGGAAACAGGCAAAAACACAAGAAAAAAAATTACACACAATAGAACCAAGATGCCAGCGCTTTCCCAGCAAGTTATCACAAGACTTCATGGAACAGACAAGACAGTTTAATAAAGAAAAACGTGAAACATAAATAACTAAAAGGATTCACCAAACATACAATGCACAAAGGAAGCAAACACGGAAAACAGACAAGGCCGCCAGGCGCCTTGGATGCACTTTACGCACGGCAACTCTACCCTAAATTATGTTGTTATTAAAGCACAATACATATTTATCTGGCACGAATACGTTTGTACTTGCACAATGCATCGTCACAGAGAAAAAAATAATCAAATTAACATACTATGATGAAACAAATGGAGAAGCACTGGAAGCCTAAGAAAGGCTCTAATTGAGCAACAGTGATCCTAGTCAAAGACGCCACACTCGCTTACTACAGACAATAACATGGCAACGCGAGAAAGAGGCAAATAACAATAACATTGGCATGTCATTCAGAACACAAAAGAAATAAAGCAACCACCTCTCTCTTCCCAAGCATACCATATTTTAAAAGAATTGGGTGAGGGTCATAAGTACGTATGGGGCATTTTCCTATGTTTTGCAGTTAAAAAGGAACCATATAGTTGTAATTTGTGTTTAGATATGTAATAGATAGTCTGCTTGCCTTTATAAATAACTTCGCATGCAACTGTTGATATTTTAAAATTATGTGATAAGTATTAAAATCTAGAAAAAATGGCTAATTTCTCTTCATTTCTTCAGATTGTGGTTTACCGACTAGTCCAGGCAACGGAACTGTTGAACTGACTGATGCTGGAACAACAACATATGACGCCACCGCCACTCAGTCTTGTAATATTGGATATGATCTCGCTGGTGTAGAAAATATAACATGTGGAGCTGATAAAAGTTGGAGTGACGCTGCTGTTACGTGTATCATTAAAGGTTATTGCTATGTAATAGATGTTGTTTGGTAGCATATGCATATATGATCAAAATATGAATCCCACATAATATTATATCATGCCAATATCCAACCTAACACAAAAGAAGCACAACAAACACTAACACACACACACAAACACACACACACACACACACACACACACACACACACACACACACACACACACACAGAGCAACATAAATCAACATGGAAACAACAACATAATCATTGAACATCACTTCAAATATTCACATAATCCCAAAAGTAAAACCCTACATCAAAACGAAAAAATCGAAAGCAAACAGAGTAATAACAAACTATAAATGAACAACAACATTATCTATGCCCATACCTGACATAAACCTAGACTACCAAAGTAAGAAAGGGGGCAACGATCAGGAATCGATACAATCAAGCACCACACCTGACCCATGATACAAATGCGAAAGTGACAACTTCACAATTAGATATCACAAACGAGAGTCAAGAGGTCAGCCATTTCCCAGCAGGTGACCAAAAGGCATCAATAAACAGACGTGCACGAAAGCATAACAAAACGCAAGCCACTTTAATTCACTTACATTTACTTAAATGGCTGATTATCTGCTCTAGAATCTGCTTCTGTTAGACTACACAGCGTGTTTAACTCGCTCGCATGAAGGCTTCGTAGCTTATGCGATCCATAATTTTAGAGAAATGATCCAATCAATAAAACATACTACATGTATTAGTATGATAAACTGAAGGAAAGACAATTAACTAAAAGACAGCGTGAGCGATACCAAACATCTATGTGTCTTGATCCATATCAGAATTAAGGGTGAGGTTGGTACGATGAAGCAAGTTTAATCCCTCCAGTAATTTTCTTACTGACTGTTTCAATGCAATGCTTCTTTTGTGGATATTATTTGTTATTTGCAATTGTCTTTGCCATACTGCCATCTCTGTTGGGAAAGGGCTGATCTCTTTGCTCTCTTGTTAGTGATGTTTTTGTGATTTTGTTACTTTCCCATATGGAGTCCTCGACCAGGTGTGGTACTTGATTGTATCTATTCCAGATATTTGCCTACTCTCTTACTTCACGTTGAACCAAGGCGAACCAAGTCGTGCAATTTAAAAGGAAGGTTTACCCTTTTAAGAACATATTACTTTGGCATATAGCTATGTTACTGACTTCAACATTCGCAATAAATTGATAACTCAGAAACTTCTTAAACAAGGCTATCTGTATTATAAACTTCGCTAAACATTTTCTAAATTTTATAGACAATACTAAGATTTGATATCTAAATTCCAAGTTGGGCTTAAATCACTTTTGCGCCAAGGTCTTTGGGAACCTGAATTCTATGGGGACTTGGTGTATGAATTGAAGATTGTTGGCTCTAATATTTTTTCAGCGCAGTTCATTATAATAATTTCCCATTATAAAAAGATTGGCTATAACATTAATGAATTGCAACAGACTGCATGCTGGTGGTCAACCCAATCAGGGTTGGCAACTTTGCTGTCCTCTTTAATTACACGCCGGTGGGTCGGACTTAAGACTCTATGACGGTTCCGACTTAAAGACTTATCTATTGATGAGATGGTAGGGGCCTGATACTTTGGCTGTTTGTCAGGCCCACTGGGGTTTACCTGTTGTATTTCTTTTGCTCTGGTATTCAGTTTTATTTACTGTTGAGTCCTTATCTCTGCTTCATCTCCTTGTTATATCTTGATTTATACGTTCTGGGAGATGATGCATTAATAAATTAGGGATCTTTCATGCAAACCATTTATTTCTGTGTCTTGATAAACATCTGAATTTAGGATAAGGTTGGTGCCGTTAAACCGGTTTAAGCACTCTAGTAAAATATTTTACTTACAGTTTCAAGGCGGTACTTCTTTTGTGGATCTTTTTATGTTTTTCTGTCTTGTGTTTGCTATGCCTTTTGAGCGTCTGTTTATATGTGCCTTGTGGTCACCTGCTGAGAAAGAGCTGACCTCTTGGCTCTTGTTTGTGGTGACCAACTTTGAGTTTGCCACTTTCACATCGGTATCCGGTGCCAGGTATGGAACTTGATTGTATCGATTCCTGATCTTTGCACTCTTATTTTGTAGAATCTAGTTTTCTTGCATACTAATCTAGCTGCGCATTAAACCTTTATTTTTTTGTTATGTATATGCAAGTAAGAAAGGTGGCAAAGATCAGGAAACAATACAATCAAGTACCACACCTGACCAAGGATACCACATGGGAAAGTTACAAAAATATAATAAACATCACAAACAAGAGCCAAGAGTTCAGCCCTTCCCAAGCAGGTGACCACAAGGCAGCAATGAACAAAAATAAAGCATAAGAAACACAAGACGCAAAAAACACAAATGAAACACAAAAACATATAAATCAAGATATAAAAAGGGGATAAAGCAAAGATAAGGGCTCAACAGTAAATAACACTGAATACAGGAGCAAAAGTAATCCAACAGGTAAACCCTGGTGGGCCTGACAACAGCCAAAGCATCAGGCCCCTACCATCTCATCAATAGATAAGTCTTTAAGTCGGAACTGTCAAAGAGTCTAAAGTCCAACCAACCATCATGCACTTATAGAGGTAAGCAAAGTTGCCAACTGTGATTGGGTTCACCACCAAACATGCAGTCTGTTGCAATACATTAATGTTATAACCAATCTTTTTATAATTGGAAATTATTTTAATAAACTGCGCTGAAAAGATATTTGAGCCAACAATCTTCTTCAATTTTACACACCAAGTCAACATAGAATTCAGGTTTGGAAAGTCCTTGGCGCAGGAGAGATTCAAGTCCAATTTGGAATTAAGATATCAAATTATAGTATTGTCTATCAAATTAATAAAAGGTTTTGCGAAGTTTATGATGCTGAAATCCTTGTTTAACAAGTTTCCTAGTTAACAATTTATAGCAATAGTTGAAGTCAGCAACATGGCTAGAAGCTCTAGCAAAACGAATGAGGTGATAGATATAGACTCCATAGGATGTAGAGCGATGATATCAACATCTAAAATGGAAATTGACAATTTTAAAATCAAAATCGAAGGTTAATCATAAATTTTGGTAGAAACAATATCACAAGTCTAAACATGCAGCTTTGGTATCAGAGGTATTAGCTTTATTAAATTGGAGCTCTGAAGGGTATATTTGACTTATTATATTGTCAAAATAAACATTATTAATGTATAAAGTACTGTCCAAATATCTGGATTTAGTGTTATAATCATCAAGAATACCCGCCTGCTTATTATCAGAAAGAGACAACATAAAGTCCCTCTCACAACAAAACAGGGATAGATCGGCAACCAGGGGAGCACAATTAGTGTCCATATGAATCTATACATTGTACAACTTGGTGCCAAATTTAATAAAAAATGTTGTCCAACAAAAAAGGCATCACATTTAATTGATAAGACCATGCATAATAGTTTTAAGGTTTTTTTTCTAAAGTAAAAATTGAGTTTCTGTTGTTACATGCAAGGTAAGAAGAGCCTACTCTATTGAAGGCTATTTCAATAAGATCAGTAAGTTTATCTTTAATCAAAGTATGACGTAAAGTAGTGTAAAGAGTAGAAAAATCATAAGTAGACAAACTGGTCGCATTGAAATCTCTAGCTTAAGTTTGATCTAAAATTTCACTTGATTTTTTTAATACACAAAAATAGATTTTTACAGGATCTCTCATATACCTTTGACAGTACTTGATAGCATGTGTTCAATAGCTGTAAGACATGAGGTTAACAATTTAGAAAGGTCTGTTGTCGTACAAGAACTAGAATTAGCAATAAATTTTGCTTTATAGGTGTTTTTTGGAGTTTAGGTAACCAATACAACGTAGGAATTTTGTCTTGTTTTTCAGCTTTAATACTAAAATGTAGGGCTGTATGACCATGTCCATCGACAACCATCATCTCACTCAAAGAAGGCTGTAGTTTATAAGCATTAGTGTCAACAAGCTCATGTTTAGTTGGCCATCCAGAGCCTGAAAAAAATTCTGTTGGCATTTTTGAGTACATTTTGGTATCCATGCTCAAAGTGTGACTTGATGTGTTTTAAGAGAGATAGGGGTGGATGCCAAGTCTGGAAGTGCCCCAAAGTCCCAGAATTAGGTCAAAGGTCAACTGAGTGCAACTTCTTGCATATACGTCAGATTTTAGAGTTTTTATCAATTAGCTATCCAAAATTATGATTCAAAGTAATGCAAAATATCTTTTGGATAATACAGCCATGCTATATAAACAAACAGCATCATCGGGGCATGATGTGTGTTTGGATCAAAGGTCATTTAAGTGCAAAATCGGTGAAAATTGTAGCAATATTTTATTTATATATGGGCAAAATTTAAATTTTAAGTTCCTTTTTTTCCTAATGGAATAATTTTTTTATTGCTATCCTGCTAAGAATGTGTCTATCGTGTTTAGAAAGCAATGATTTACCAAGTTTTCCACGGTCAAATATTCATAATAGGCATGTAAAGTACGTTACTGTATAAAATCAATTAAAATGTAATACAACTAAGGATAACCATTTCATTTTAAAGAAATAATGTTTTTGCTTAATGCTTTGTATGAATATGTCATTTTATACAATTATCTATCCTTTTATACATAAGATGTGTTTAATTTGTTACTTACGTTATATTTAACCATCTGAAATAGAGTCATTTCTCAGAGGTATATGTATCTACCTACAGATTTCATGAAAGACTTGGCCATGATCGCATGCTTATAGAACTAAAATATACTTTTCTTCTCATTTCACACTTTTGTTGTGTTTGTTCTCATCTATGAGTAATTGAAAAACACTTTTTACAAGGCCACTACCTGCTAATTGCATATACTAAGCATAGCTTCATGAAAACACAAAGACCAAACCTCCTTTCATAAAACATCAAGCGTGTTGAAACTATGATAGAATATGGTAAATACCATATACTGGAAGGAATATATCCTCACATTGGTCTTCACATTGGCCTGTTAGCAGATGGTAACATATATAAGGCCTAAATGAAATATATGTGTGGTTTCTGTTGCATACCAACAAAATTTAGGGTAGGTAGGTAGGGAAATTATTAAATTTTGTTATAACATTTAACAAAGAAAGTAGTGACAAAATCTGAAAAAGTGCCCATTTTAAGCATTTTTTTCTCCAAAAGTCATTTTAATGTTAAGAGTAGGGTTTACAATATTAGGGTAGGTAGGCAATAGGAACCACACATACATTTCATTTAAGCCTAACATAAAGCTAATATACAGGTGCATTTCTAATAATGACCATCCAGTGAAAACATTGTCAACGTTTTGTGGGGTATATCATGGAAATAGCCCTGACATTAAGGGTAATTCTCCATATAACTTTTAACATTTAATTGTAGGGGTGTCCTTTCATTTGCACATATTAATGAAATGATGTTGATTCAAAAGCAGCATTTCTTTCAAATTATGCTGCTTGTGTAAACGTATTCATCCATTTATAGAAGCAGTTTAGATATGATATTTAATGTAACATCTAATTTTAAGATACCATAAAATATATATCTAGGTCTTTCACAGCGCAACTTTTTATACATTGTAATTGTTTTGATGTCGATAAATTCAATTCTTAATATCATTATTAAACATATTTAGCTTATTATTTTTTGCAATGGTCATAGAGATCAAATGCTAGAGGTTATTGGCATGTGTTTCTTTATGTTATTCTTTTTAACTGTAAAATGCCAATGCAAGTTTTATTCCAAATTTAATTTCACCAAAACAGATGTCTGGTGACTTCTTGGGAATACAGGCATTCACCATATTGGAGAACCTGATAATTTGATTGTGTTCATAGTTTTCCATCGGTTAGGGGTCATTTCTTAGTATTTAGAGTAAATGTGTCCTGAAATGGTTATCTAATATGTACATTTACTAGTATAATCAATCGGTTTAACATCTCTGATATGCTTGATGTATATAAGATCCTAAGGTAGTTAACTCGCCTGTTCTAGAGTAGAATCTATCTGTTAACCATGACAATTTGCTAAGACAAGGATTGAATGCATATAGGTAAGATGACTTACATTAATGTATTCACCTACTGCTTGTAGATACAAATGCAATATTTCAGATTGGATAGCACTTGTAACTGGTAACATACTCGAAATGTGTAGTTTTAATATGGCATTACTCTTGAAATAAAACTGAACTATACCCGACAAAAAAAGAAACGCACCACTAAGAACTGTTCAACTCTCAGGAAGATCACAAGTGATAGGCCAATTTAGTTTATGTCAGTGCAAAGGTATGTCAGGTACTGCTGCGTCACATTTCTTTTGCAACCAGGCGTCGAAATTGTTTTAAAGAAAATTGGTCATGAACCAAGTGGGGGTCAAATTGTAAAGTCACAGGAAATAAGCGCTTTTATAATGCTCTCTTGCTGGATAAGATCAAGAAATTGGATTCATCTCAATAGACCAAACTGTACCCATACACTTATCCTTTGCGAACACTATCTTTAAATTCATCATTTGCGATAATTGAACGCTAGGTAGCGCATGTTTTATGACTACCCTTTCGATAACGATTCCACACTGGAGATAATCCTTACAAACATTTAACGATTTCAACATTGTTTTAATCAATTAAAATGATCCAAACTGATGAAAATGGATTTTGGAATAACAAAAAGCATCAATATACACATTGGTTGTCTCACATAACGACAACATATCGTTTCCATACTTTGCTAATGTAAAACATACTCGGAATTTCACGTAGACAGTAGCGTTGAATTAACGCTTCCAAATTTACTTTACCCTTCGCCTTGATGTGTTTTGTGCCTACACAGGGAAAGTACAGATACTCATGTACGTCACATGTAAGTTTTACTAAGATTTGATCAGAAATGAATATTCTATATCAATTAAAATTTTCGTATTAAAAGGAGATCTTAATGGGAAAATCGTAGTGGTGCGTTTCTTTTTTTGTCGGGTATACTTTCCTTTCACTATATACAAGACAGTCCTCAAACAGTTTTGGTCTTCACAAATATCTACAAGGATATAGGTACAAGGATGAGCAAATTTATGCTTAAAATGCTTTCTGCAAGCTGTTGTCAGCAATGTTGTTCATATTTTCGATGGTTTTGCATATATATTTAAGATTATCACAATAAGCCTAATTTAGTAAACCTTTTAAAACCAACAAACGGACCATAACTCACTTTTCATAGGACATATATAAAACATGTACTAGGGTTACAAATAGCTCTACAAAATCAAATAGTGCATAAACAAAACTAAAAACAAACTACCTTGTGAATAAGAAAAGCAAAGAAATCAGCTGCGTGTGACACTACTTTTTCAACATTCAGTTTAATCTGTGGGTTTCAGAGATGCAAACCATACTAGTGAATTTTGGGAGTCATGTTTTTGTTTTATGCTTAAGAATAAAACAGTCAGCTGATCTTTAAAATAAAGCATCACTAACGTTCGAACAATTTGTTGTTTATGTTACCATGAAATATGTTCAGATGTTTTACAAGACTGCTACATGGCTACGGTAACCTTACCTCAACCAACCTTAGTCTAAGATAATTAACAAGCAGAATATTTTCTTTCAGAATTGCCGCAGAGTGTAATAAGATAATCATCAATACAATATGAAATAAAATCTAGTTCAACAAAACATAGACGATTTTAATGGGGACAGATGATAAATTAATTTTATGATGTAATTGTAAACAGTGAAAAGTGAAAATTAAAAGAATTCAGCGTACAGGGAAAATATTTAATACTAGATCTATGTAAAATTCCATATTTGGACATAAACCATGCTGGTTCTGTACTACGATGTTATATTTGCAATCTTCAAAAACCTATACCTGCTTTAGAAGACACTCAGCACACCCCCTGCCTTACCACTAGATGTATGAAATATTGCTATATTAAATGCAATTTACTGGTACCAAATCTTCGCCCTAGATTCTGCTGTTGTTGAAATCCTGGATACCTGGTTTAAGATGACGAAAAGAAGATTTAGGTTTAGGGGTAGAAGATGTGTATTACGAGAGTAAAATGAAATACTAGTATTAATAATTTAAAAAAAATGTTAAGCTTCCATTCCTTCAAGGTATCAGGTTCACCATGTTTCTCGTTTACACCATCGGTTACTGAAGTCATTTAAAGAAGCAGCGATCTCTCTACAACATTTATGGAAATAAATATTAGAGAGAAATATATTTAGGGCCTATAGAAATAATATTGCGAACTCTAGCGCAGAAATGACATTTTGATTACCTGCAGGAGGACATAAATAATTAGTATTTTGAAAATCTCAGGAGTCAGGAATATTAGAATCGACCTTTATATCAATAACAATTTAATTAAGGTTAAATATAAAAACATCATTGGTTAGTTATATTTATAGCAAATGATTGGAATTTCAGAATTATTAAACTAATTTTGAATAGATGAAATACTGAGTTATCCTTAAAGATACTTTGTAAGTTAATAAACTCCATACCTTTGTTAATGAATGGAATTTCGATACAATGTCGTTTATGGTTGACCTCAGAATCTATATAAGGACTAAGGAAGGGTTGACCATAACACCTTGTTAGAAGTGCTTATTTATATAATTTGTTAGCTCTATCTTAAAATCTATTAGACTCTTAGTAAGAAAGAGTAAAAAGATCAGGAATCGATGCAATCAAGCTACACACCTGACAGAGGATACCAATGGGAAAGTGACAACGTCACAATTAGACATCACAAACGAGAGCCAAGATGTCAGCCCTTTCCCAGCAGGTAACCACAAGGCATCACTAAACGTACGCGCACGAAAGCATAACAAACACAAGACAGAAATAACATAAATGATCCACAAAAGAAGCACCGCCTTGGAACGGTCAGTAAAAATATTTTACTAGAGGGCTTAAACCAGTTTTACGGCGCGTCAACCTCACCCTTAGTTCAGATGTGGATAAATTACACCAAACTGAGATAGGCAAGAAACTTAAAAGTGGAAGTAAGCCATGCTGACCATGATTAAAATGAGATTGAAAAGTAAATGTATAACTAAGTTGACTTGAATTTAAAAACTAAAACTTCACATTAGAATCGCAAAATGTCTTTAGATACAAGGTTGGTTTAATGGTAACTGCATGACATTTCTTTCAGAAAACGCTATCATTTTTATATAAAATTACTACAATAAAGAGACTTAGTTTGCATTTCCTTGATTTTATGTTCTCATATTAATTGCTGATGTAACAGTCACAATTAAAGTTGTAAAATATAACTTTATTTTTGAAAAATTTCTAACCTGAAATTATACTTCTTTTGAAAACACCCATGTGTTAACTGTGTTTGTTTTTGTATACAATTGTATGCCTAAATACATGAAACTGAAAAATCATACATTAAGAAACGTTTTAAAACTGTCTAATTTGCTTTTATCCTCTAAGATTGTGGTTCACTGAATAACCCAGGCAATGAAAAAGTTAATCTGACTGATGCTGAAACAGCAATATATGGCGCCACTGACACTCAGTCATGTTACATTGGATATAATCTCACCTGCGTAGCATATAACGTGTGGATCTGGTGGTGGTTTGAGTGATCCTACTGTTACATATGCCATAAAATAGAAATTGAGTAGGCAGCGGTTCAGCCTACACAACACAAGATCAATAAGTAGACAAACATAGAGAAGAGGGCAGAGATCAGGAATCGATACAATCAAGAACCACACCTGACCTTTTCTTCTTTTCAGTTGCTACTTTACTGTTGAGTCTTTATCTGTATTTTATCTTCTCTTTATCTATAAGTACTAGGAGATGATTCATCAATTAGTTAGGTGTCTTTAATGCAAATTAAACATCTCTGTACCTTGCTCCACATCAGAATACAAGGTGATGTTGGTACTGTGAAACATGTTTAATCTCTCCAGTATTTTTAACTGACCGTGTCAAGGCGGTGCTTCTTTTGAGGATACTTATTTGTTGTTAGTGTTTTATGTTTGTCGTTGTTATACTGTTTTGTCTGTTCCTTGCAGCATTGTGATCGATTGCTGGGAAAGGGCTGCACTCTTGGCTTTCATGTGGTTGATGTTTCTTGCGGTTTTAATCATATTGGGACTCAGGTCAGGTGTGGTGCTTCATTGTATCAATTCCTGATTTTTGCCTTCTTCCTGCTTTAATATTTATATACCTTACTCTTCAAGTAAGTAAGTATGACCAGGTAATGCCACAATCTCACACAACAGACCAACCAATGACCCGTGTGGAATAAACAAAGAACAATAGCCACAAAATGGCATTTAGACCATAACAAAAGTAAAGCAACCAGCTCTCTGAAGGCAAAGGACACAAAGAACTAGGAAGCAAAACTAGAGTAACACTTAACTCCCACAAACAATGGGGGCAAATTCAAACAATAAATACACAACAGCAGAATCACAGCTTTAGAATGTACAGCACTTGGAACCATTTGAGTGGGGGCTTATATCAACCTAACTGCCTACTGGTTCATGTTTTTACGTTATCATGTCCGTTGAAACTGTGTGATCTCATGCTGGGAAAGGAATTACCTCTCTGCTCTTTTGTGAATTTTGTTGTCTTATGATTTTGTCACTTTTCTACATGATGTTCTAGATCAGATGTGATACCTAAATATACCCGACAAAAAAGAAACGCACCACTTTGATTTTCCCATTATGATATCCTTTTAACACAAAAATTGTCATGAAATATTCATTTCCGATCAAATCTTGCTAAAACTTGAGTGTGATGTAGATGAGTATCTGTTCTTTTCCTATGTAGGCACAAAACACATCAATGTAAATGATAAACGCGTTTTGAAAGCGCTAATTCAATGCTACTGTCTGCTTGGAATTCCAAGTACGTTTTACATTTGCAAAGTATGAAAAAGATATGTTGTCGTTATGTGAGACAGCCAATGTGTTTATTGATGCTTTTTGTAATTCCAAAATCCATTTTTATGATCTAGAACCGTTTAAATTGATTAAGACAATGTTGAAATCTTTAAATGTTTTGTAAGGTTTATCTCAAGTGTGGAATCATTATCCAAAGGGTAGTCACAATACATGGGCTACCTAGCGATCAATTGTCGCGTATGCTGAATTTAAAGATGAAACTTGCAATAAATAAGTGTTTGGGTACAATTTGGTCTACTGAGATGATTCCAATAGCTTGAACTTATCCAGCAAGAGAGCATTATAAAAACGCTTATTTCCTGTGACTTTACAATTTGACCCCCACTTTGTTCATAACCAATTTCCTTAAAAACAATTTCGACGCCAGATTGCAAAAGACGTGTGACACAGCAGTACCTGACATACCTTTGCACTGATATAAACTAAACGGACCAATCTCTTGTGACCTTCCTGAGAGTTGAACAGTTCTAAGTGGTGCGTTTCTTTTTTTGTTGGGTATATATCAATTCCAAACCTTTGCCCCCTCTCTACTGTTTCTTTTATTTGCTTTTCGTCTCAAAGATTGTTGTTCACCGACTAGTCCAGGCAATGGAACTATCTAACTTACAGATGCTGGAGCATCAAAATATTGCACCACTGCTAATCAGTCATATAATATTGCTTTTGATCACACTACTTGTAGAACGTTTGAAAATGGTGGTAATTGGAGTGACCCTGCTTTTACGTTTATCATTGTTGGTAATTTGAATACATTGGAAATTATTTATCAGCTCATACCTG
The DNA here is from genome assembly GCA_964019695.1 of Loripinus fragilis. Classification (NCBI taxonomy): domain Eukaryota; kingdom Metazoa; phylum Mollusca; class Bivalvia; order Lucinida; family Lucinidae; genus Loripinus; species Loripinus fragilis. Next base: position 17,451,117 of record OZ026529.1, on the reverse strand, counting down.
TGTGAACGAGTTGAAAAACGCACATAAATCTGCAACTGTACAGCCCTTCCCTAAACAAAGCCCTAAAACAAAACCAACCCACTTACAATGGGATCAGTACCAAATAATGAATAACAGAAGCGGAATCACTGCACATAACTGCAATACTGCAGGCAAACACAAAACACGGACCCACCTTGAAGCCAACAGCAAACTATGAGTAAGCAATAACAAAATTGCGCTCTTAGTAACTGACAGTAGTCTAGGTTATCAGTGACAGTTACACTAGTAGTATAGGTTATCTGACACAAAGGAAGATGCATTTTACACACAATCATTCAAATCTTAAAATGAACTTAAGTGACCCAAACTGTTTCCAGCCAAAACAACACCATGGTCAAACCAATCGATAAATGATTAAGGTTGTGTCGTAAATGACTATGAGGCCTGCACAATTGTGGTGCATTGGAGAAGACATTATATGTTTACACTGAGATCAGGTGAATTGAATTAACCTCAGCTCATTCAGTATTCAGTTGTATGTACTGTAAAGTCTTATCTTGGTCAGTCTCATTTTTGAATCTCAAATTTTATTATCTTGACCACGTTCCACATACAAACTTAGGGTCAGGTTGGTATGGGTAAGCATGTTAAAGCCATCCAGTGAGCTTTGATGACCGTTTAGGTTTTGGTTCTTTAAAAGATTTTATTTTTTTATGCTTCATGTTTTCTAAGTTTTGCCTTTCCTTGACGCCTTGTGATCACATGCTGGCTAAGGGCCCTCTTTGCTCTCCTGTGAATCTTGTTGTTGTATCTATTTTTCAATTTTGTATGTTGTGTTACAGATCAAGTGTAGTACTTAATTGTATCTATTCTTAATCGTTGACTTTCACTCTACTTCTTTTATTTATTTTTTCATCGTCAAGATTGTGGTTCACCGACTAGTCCAGGTAATGGAACCATTGAACTGACTGAAGTTGGAACAACAACATATGGAGCCACCGCCACTCAGTCGTGTAATACTGGATTTGATCTTACTGGTGTAGCAAATATAACATGCGGAGCTGATGGAAGTTGGACCAGCCCTGCTGTTACGTGTATCATCAAAGGTACTTAGTATGCAGTATTTTTTCAGCTGATGCACTTATGAACAAGCTATTAATCGCACATAAGTCTGCAGCCATGATGACTTTCATTAAACAAAGCCCTTGGACAAAACTAACCCATTTAAAATAGGATCAATACCAAAAAACACATTCCGGTGATTCTTCAGGCAAACACAAAACAAGGACCTAGCTTTAAATCCAAACACAAAGGGAGCAACAACAAACTATGAAGCAATAACAGAATCATCTCTTTCAAACTGATTGCTGTCTAGGCTATCAGGCATCAAAGGAAAAGACTATAACACACTCCATCACAGCTAGAAAAATGAAGTTGGGACAAGGTGTTTCCATTCAAACTTAACACCTTAACAAAACCCATCGATAATAGTTTCTGGTCAGTAGTTTCAATGACTATGAGACCTGCGCTACTGTAGTGCATTGAAGAATACACCAATGGTATACACTGAGATTGGGGGTATAACATATGTTCAGTTCAATTTAGTTCAATATTTAAATGTATGAATTGTTTGGTACTGCTAACGCCTACATTGGTTCATCTTATTTTTTTTCATCTTGAATTTTATGTCCTTGATACTTTTATCGATAAATATAGGGTTGTTCATTCAATCCATTGATCTGTGTGCCTTGTTCCAAATGCAATCTATGGGCCGTATTGGTATGGTAAAGTATGCTAAAACTATACTGTGGTTTATTTGCTGACCGTTCAAAGGCGGTGCCTTTATAAATTATCCTTTTATATTTATGGTTCATATTTCCATGTTATACCTTCCATTTTCCTTGTGATTTGTGTGTTTTGTGACTTCCTAAATGGTGATCTGGATCAAGTGTTATACTTTATGGTATCTTTTCTAAATACTTGCCTTCCACTCTAGTTTTTTTTTTATATTTACGTTTTTATTCCCAAAGATTGTGGCTTACCAACTAGTCCAGGCAATGGAACCATTGAACTGACTGATGCTGGAACAACAACATATGGAGCTTTTGCAACTCAGTCGTGTAATTTTGGATTTGATCTTGATGGTGTTGTAAATATAAATTGTGGAGCTGATGGAAATTGGAGTGATCCTGCTGTTATGTGTATCATTAAAGGTAATTTGTATCTATTAGAAGTAATTAGTCAGCTTATGCATATAGAACGAATTAAAGATTGTGCATGAGTCTGAAACTCTATCAATCGACACAAAATAAGGCACGTGAAACACAAATTATATTTGTATCAAGACCAAACAATGAATAAACAATAACAGAATCACATAACATTACTGCGATTATGGGGGCAACAAAAAACAAGTACCCATCTTATAACTAAAAAAAGCAAGAGAAGCAACAACAAATTGCAAATAAGCAATACCAGACACGCCCCTTAGAATTTACAGAAGTCTCTAAGGCATCCAGATTGCAAATATGTATATACACACAATCATTTAAAAATTAAATAAAAAATAAAGCTGAAGTTAAGCCAAAGTATACCAGCCATAAACCAACAACATGAACAAACCAATAGATAAAAGTTTAAGGTAAGTGTCGTCAATGAAAACTAGGCCTGGGCCGATGTTCGCAATTGAAGACTAAACCATAGGTTTACACTGAGATTGGGTGTATAGCATCTATTCAGTTCAGTATGCAGTGTCTATGTTTTATTATATACCTAAGAATGATACTTCAATTGAACTGTCTGTTTTCTGGCCATCTGATGCAGAGGTTTTCAGAATCCGTATCACTATCCTTTAAAAGGAGGCTAACGTCAGTAACCTGTTTTTTTGCGGTGACATTACGTAAGTAAATGTCAAGATTGGAACCAGAGAGGGAAAACATGATGACGTGACGTAATGAAACGAAACGTAAAGGCAAACGTTCCCGTTGTTTTCTTGATTAAAGACAAAAAATAAATATAAAAACAGGATAATGTCAGAAAAAAGGTATAAAATAAACATATTATTATAACCGTATCTTGATCTGCCGTACAGTATCACGTCTCGTGGATAAGGTCATACCATTGGATCATCCTCGACGCTTCGCGTCTCGGTTGATCCAATGGTATGACCTCATCCACTCGACGTGATACAGTACGCCAGATCAAGTTACGGTTATAATAATGCGTAATATTGTTGCTTGAAGACTTATAGTCATATGCTGGGATATAGCTGCTCTCTTGGCTCTCATGTCATGTAATATTGGATTTGATCACACTGGAATGGCAAGTATCACGTGTGTAGCTTATGGAAATTGGAGTAGCCCTGCTATTACGTGTATAAATACTTTTACACACAATCATTTGAAGCAGAAAAAAAAACTTAATTCAAGCCAAGGTGTTTACAGCAACATATGGCTCCATCATGATCAAACCTATCGATAAAAGCTATGGGCTTTGATTTTTATGTCCTTGACAATGTTCATCGATAAGTAAGGCATCGTTTATGTTGACCAAACATATAGTATGTTTCTTTATCCTCATACGAACTAAGGGCCAGGTATGTTAAAGCCACCTAATAATATTAGCTGACCATTTGAATGTGATGCTTCTTATATAAATCCTTTTGGGATATTCATGTTTTCTATTGTTTTGCTTTTGTTTGAAGTCTTGTAACAACACGCTTGGACAGGGCTTCTTTCTTTGCCTTCTTACAATTGTGTTTTCTTGTGCTTGTGCCTTTTGTCTGTATAGTATTGTATGTATATTATATATAGGAATTCAGATCAGATCACCGATGTGACCATGGCGTCGAAGATCAAGGTCAAATATGCGACTTAAAATATATCTGTCTTATGACTCGTAGCACAAACTCCCCTATATATTTTGACTGAGGGTGTTCATGTTTGGCACAATCTTTGCCTGTGTTTTGTAGATTACAACAAAGGTCTCAGATCACCAATATGTCTTTTGAGTCGTAGGTCATGGTCAAATATACTTAAAATCTGCCTAATAGCTTTTAATGTAAACTCCCATTTCATAAATGTTTCGTTATATGAATGCCTTCGTCTGTCTATCTGTCCATCTGCATAACAATTTGTACTTTGATAATAGATTCCTAATATTTGCCTTTCTCTTTTCATTTGTTGTTTATTCTCTAAGATTGTGGTTCACCAACTAGTCCAGGGAACGGGAGTGTTGAACTGAATGATGCTGGAACAGCAACATATGGAGCCACTGCCACTCAGACATGTAATACTGGATTTGATCTTACTGGTGTAACCCATATAACATGTGGAACTGATGGAAGTTGGAGTGACTCTGCTGTTACGTGTATCATTAAAGGTAATTTATATACAGTAATAATTATTAGTCAGCAAATGCAACTATAAATGAGTTATAAATCGATTGTGAGTCTGCGACTCTTCTGTCTTACACAAACCACAGTCCAATATATATATATAAAAACACTTACACAATGGGAACAAGACACAATAGGAGGAAGAACAAACTATAAAAAACACTTACACAATGGAAACAAGATCAAACAATAAAAAGCAAGAACAGACTTTAAATAAGCAATAACAGAATCGCCCACTTAGAATTGACAGAAATCTCATACGCTGTCAGACTACAAGAGAAGTTACTTTTATCCACATACAAACAAATCAAAAGAAGTTATAAATACTTTACTTAAGACAAGGTGTTCTAGCCATAAACGAACCTCATGAACATGATACAAGCTTATGGTAAGTGTCGTCAAGTACTATTAGACCTGAACCACTGTTATACATTGAGATTGGGTGTATGCCATCTAACCGATTCAATTCTGTATGTCAAAGTTTAAGTAAGTAAGGGTGCTAAGATTAGGAATCTATACAATCAAGTACCACTCCCGGCCCAGGATAAAAATGGGAAAGTGACAAACTCACAGTTAGACACCACAAAAGAGAGCGAAAAGGTCAGCCCTTTCCCAGCAGGTGACCACAAGGCACATATAAACAGACGCGCACAAAGGCATACACAAGACAGAAAAAAACAACAAAGATCCACAAAAGAAGTACCACCTTGGAGCGGTCAGTAAATATTTACTGGATGCCTTAAACCATTTTGACTGCGCCAACCTCACCCTTAATTCAGATTTTGATCAAAACACAAAGATATTTGGTTTGCATAAAAGTCATAATTATGGTCTATCTACTTTTTCCAGCTAGATGTTTATGGCGTTGACCATGTTTATTGACAAATAAGGGGTTGTGCATGCAAAATAAAACATCTATGTGTCTTGATACATATGCTAACTAAAGGTCAGGGTAGTATGTTGAAACATGTTTAAGGCATCTAGTGATTTTTCGCTGTCTGTTCTAAGGGGGGGTTTATTTTATGCCCCCAACTTTGGAAAAGTTGAAGGGGCATATTGCTTTTGGTTTGTTTGTGCATCCGTGCATCCTTCCGTCAGTCCATCCATCCATCCGTGCATCCGTTCAAAATTTATTAAGATACAGTTTTGAAATTTCATATACACTTAACTAAATTTCTAATTGGTCACTTTTTATTTATTATCATTATTATTTCTGACCAAGTGCTAATAATATAGAAAAGAAATTTTGCCTAAATAAGAGGGTCAGTCAAAAATAATTGAGCCCTACCTTATAACATTTAACTCAAGTAAAATGGACACATATTTAAATGATATTACTTCGCAGTTATATGTCATCTATTCAATAACCTAATTTATATCTGTTGGTAGGCTTTATATACTGGTTGCTAGGCAACCGAACATGACCTGTCGAACGGGTGCGTTCACGCTGTAATACATCAATATCTAAGCGCTGCCATAAAATCAATGATGCCAATGTAATGCTGCATTCACTGTCGTCTGATACCTATTTTATGTACTTACTCAGTGCCACAGAAAAAAAACAACTGGCCCCAAATTATAGATGCTGTGGTAGTTTGATTTCAGAATTTAGCAGTTTTTACGTGGCTCAAGTCTTATCATTTACCCCACCGACATTCATATAAACACAATCTAAATAAAAGCATAAAATAAGAGCCTAATAATGCTTTTGCAGTTTTGCATACACAAACAAACCCTCAGAAATATTAAATTCCTTGTTGGGAATTAATAATTCTGTTTCCATGGCAATACAATTCTCATGTAGGTGAAAATTAGTGAAATTTGGACTTATTTTGTTGTTAGGCAACGCAAGCAATCAGTGGTCAACTAAACATTTACGAACCAAGTATAATGAAAAGACAATATGACATATGTCATTCAAATAAATGTCAAATATGTCTTTCTCAAATACTATCAATCCCACAAGCTTTTTCAAGCCATACTGTATATTCCTGGTGGCGGAAATCATGAACGAATTGCTCTGACTGACGATCTTTAGTTGCCAAGCAACCATAACAGAAACTTCACAGGGGATAATTATATCGGGTCAAAACGTCTATGACATGTTATACTTATAAAAGATAATCACATTTCTTGTCTAAAATGTGAGGCTAAGATATAATAAGGTAGGGCCCAGATATTTTTGACTAACCCTCGTATGTGCAGTTTAATGGGCAAAAGTGTATCAATCTTTCAGACAAGTTGTCTTTCTTAGTTACTTTCAATTCACAGTTTTTTGGTTTAAATGCAAAAATATGCTTTTTTGAAGAAAAATGGGTTTAAGTGAAGTTTAATATCAAAGTTAAATGCAGTTGGTAATAAACTGGTCTAGCCAACTTCCAGAAACACATACCACTTGACAATTTGACTAAAGTAGAGTTTTTATGCATTTTTTTTAAAAAATATCACATTTTTCAAGATTTTTAAAATTCATCTTTAGCTCATGCTAAAATTGTTGTATTCATTTTATTTTATCTGAACAAAAATGGCCTGACAAAATAGAACATGATTCGTCCATTTTGTGATGACAAACATTTCACTGCTGCTGTGCACTTCCAATTTGAATGTCAAACTTTAAAAAATCAATTAGACGGCACTTTGCATTTTTTTCAATTTCTAAATTAGAACAGTGACGTCTAGAAGTAATGAATAAACGCTGAAAATTTCAATACCGTGTTGCAGATAGTAAGGTGTACAGAGCATTGCAAACTTCCTATGTAAATTGCATGCATAAAGCTGAATTTCTATGATTTTGCTGCTGTTAGTGTTTGTCTCCATGCTTTTACGTAATAGAAACGAGGAGTCCGAGTAAAGCAACACATTTGAAGCTTGTTTATCTTAAATCACGGCAGCCAGCAACATCTTCAAACAAACAAAATTACAAATGGATAGCGTCTCTGTGGAATATTTAATATTGAAGAAAAAATGTGACTTTTTGAGATGAGGGTACCTTTACTCTAGCATCGTTTGTGCAAGAAGCATATGGAATGACCTGCAGAGTCTCCGCAAAACTTTGGTTGATTTATAGAAGCATGAATTTCTGTATAAGGGAATTTAACTTTCAAAACAAGCGTAAAAAATGTAAGGTGACCAATAAGAAATTTTGCTAAGTATGGATTCCTCATCAAAAAACAATTGACACATATATTTTTTTAAGTCTGGATTATCCCCCTTGGTGGAGTTATGCTCCTTTTGAAGGGTAATAATGAAATTTTGTAATCAATATATCTCACAAACTATACCAGCTATGAGCTTCAAACTTGGTCAGCTAATAGAGCATAATCTGTAGATAACCTTACAAAAATTTAAAAACAGATATCTCAAAAACTTTAACAGCTATGAGCTTCAAACTTGGTCAGGTAATAATGGATAATGAGTAGATAATCTGGTGAAGATTAAAACAAAGTAATTTTATTTTTTGAGTTATTGCCCTTTGCAAATTTTTGGCATTGAAAACTTGCAATCAAGGTATCTCACAAACTATTACAGCAAGAAGCTTCAAACTTGGTCAGCTGATAGACGATAATGAGTGGATAACCTGGTGAAAATTAAAATATAATTTTATATTGTTTCCAGTTATTGCCCTTTGCAAATTTTGGAATTGAAATCTTGTAGTCAAGTTATCTCGAAAACCATTACAGCAAGTAGCTTCAAACTTAGTCAGCTGATAGAACATAATAAGTAGATAACCTGGTGAAAATTTAAAAAAAAATGTATTTATTTCGAGTAAATGCCCTTTGCAAATTTGGTCATTGAAAACTCGTTGTCAAGGTATCTCAAAAGTTATTGTAGCTAGGAGCTTCAAACATGGTCAGTTGGTAGAAGATGATGAGTAGATTACCTGGTGAAAATTTAAAAAAAAAAAGTTATTTTATCTTTTTAAGTAATTGCCCTTTGTAAATTTGGGCATGGAGAACTCATGAATCCTTCTTGACAAGCAAAGAATTGGGGGCATAATGTTTCATAAACATCATTTCTAGTTGTTATTTGTGTTCTATGTCTTCTATATTATACTGTTTCTCCAAGCCTTGTGATCACATGTCGGGAGAAGTCTTTCCTATTGGCTCTCTTTTGGCTTGTGTTTTCTTGTGTTTTGTTAATTTACAATAAGGTAATCTGGATCATGTTTGCTTCTTAATGTTTCTATTCTTAATTATCGTCTTACTCAATACTTTTCTTTGATTGTTATTTATTCCCAAGATTGTGGTTCACTGACAACACCAGGAAATGGATCTGTTCAACTGACTGTTGCTGGAACAACAACATATGGGGCCACTGCCACTCAGTCGTGTAATACTGGATTTGATCTCACTGGTGTAACAACTATAACGTGTGGAGCTGATGGGAATTGGAGTGACCCTGCTATTACCTGTACCATTAAAGGTAATTTATATACAGTAACAGTTATTATTAGTTTAAACATATTTTATTGCCAAAATATTTACAGCAATGGGGTTGGGTTACAAGTTCTCACAACATAAGTTTCGACCCTTCCCCTACATTCTATATATACACAATAGCTCGTAAACATAGCTATATACACAAAAAGATACAAACACATATGTTAACTTAACAAGTTGTAATCAAAGCAAAACAGATAATAACATAAACAAGACTATATCAGAATAAATAAATAAATAAGCAAATAAATATAAAAGAAATAATAAATAATAAATAAATAAATAAATAATAAATAAATAAGTAACTAAACAAATAAATAAATAAATAAAATAAATGAATAAATAAATAAATTAATAAATAAATGAAGATAAAATATATATGAAAGAAGAAAAAAATCGAACATCAGAATAGTAGATAAATAAATAAGTAAGTAATTAATATTGGATAATTAAAAGAAAAACAAAAAACAAAAACAAAAATGGTACGACTGCCAGGAACCCCTTTAACTTGGGAATATAACAAATTGGTCATAAGTATACTTAGTGATATACAAAATATGTTTCAAGGAAAACTTCAAGCAAAGAGTAAATTGGTTTTAAAACACTTAGTAGCATGTATATATCTGTAGACAGCTCTTAACAAGACTACATTGTTTTCCATATTCAAATTAAAATAACCACATAGAATCATATCGATACTTAACAGTTGAAAAACTCTAACTGTGTCCTTAAAAACCTGCCTTTATATTGTAAACTTTCTACAATGAAAGAACTAGTGGATGGCGTCCTCTATCATGCCACACAAATCACATAAAGGATTATCACAGAGATGATTTCTCAAAAAGGTCATCATTAAGGTTGCTGCAATTATTTCGAAGTTGTGCATGCAAAATAGAAATAAATCTATTTCCTATAGTAAAGTGAGAAGGAACACATGAGTTATTGAAACTTGAAGTAATATTTTTTGAAAGTTTGTTAAGTTGATAGATTTTTTAAATCATCTTCAAGGGAGTTCCATAGTCTAATGGAAGAAGGAATACATGATTTTTGTGAGATACTAGTTCTATTGAAGGGCACCGATATATTTCTATTATTTCTCAGAGGGTAATTTGAAATTTCACATACTAAAGGAGGAATTAAATTTTGTATATATGAAGGCACAATGCCATTATTTACCTTATACATGAAAGAAAGTTTATTTTGCTGCCTTTTTTGACAAAGTTGTCCATCCACATTCTTTGATCAAGTTTTCTAATGGCACAGATCTAGTTAATCCTGTTACAAGGTGGGCGGCATTTTGGATTTTTTGTAAAGTTTGTGAGGTCTGTTCAGAGCATCCATCCCATACAACTGAGGCATATTCTACAACTGGTAAAAGAAAGGATATACATTTGGTTGAGAGCATTTCTACTAATGGAGTATTTTAGCTTACACATTATTCCCAAACTTTTAGTCGCCGATAGGACAATATTTTCAATATGCGAATGCCACTGCCCTGTACTACTGAAGGTAACACTAAGATGTTTGTGGCTATCTACAAAATAAATTGGAATATTATCAAAAACAAGTTGTGGTAAGATATTAATCTTTTTAAGAGTAAATAAAACAGCTTCAGTTTTCAGTGGATTAAATGTTACTAGCCACTGTCTTGCCCAGTTTGACAACAACTGCATATCATGGTTAATTATACCAGCTATGTCATCAATGCCTGCAATTATTATTTAGCTAATGAATATAATAACGAGTTTAAATCGTCTGTTCATCCATTCACAAAACAAAGCCCTTAAACAAAACCCAGCAATTTTCGATGGGATCAGCACCAAACAATTAATAAACAAGGACACGATCACAGAAGATTGCTGAGACTGTAGGCATATACAAAACAAGTCCCGACTTAACTCACCACACACAACGAGAGTGGGAGTGTAGTGGCTCAGTGGTAGAGTGCTTAGCTCGAGACCAATGGACTGCGGGCTCAAGCCTCACCAGCGTCACTGCATTGTGTCCTTGATCAAGAAACATCAATCCTAGTTTAGTACTGATTCAACTCAAGAAGACCCGTCCCTTTATTACTGAAAGATTGTTGATGGGACGTAAAGAATTAAATCAAACAAAACAAAAAAACAGAGGGTAGCAAAAAGCAATGAATAAGCAATTATAGAATCGCCACCCTTAGTGCTGACAGTAGGCTAGACTATAAGACAACAAAGGAAAATGCGATTTACAAGCAGCCATTTAAAGCAAAGGAACAAACATAATAGGTCAATGCATCTCCATCCAAAAATTAGTACGATGATCAAGGCCATTGTCGTCAACTGAGCCACTGTCATGCATTGAAGACAACACCATACGTATACGCTGCGATTTAGTGTATAAAATCAATTCAGTTTAGTTCAGTTTTCAGTTGTATGCACTTTAAAGTTCGTATTTACAGGTTTAATCATCTTGATTTTATGTCCTTGACCATATTTCATCGATAAGAAAGAGATCTAATATGCAAACTGAACAGCTTGTGGTTTGGTTCACGTACGAACTAAAGGTTAGGTTGTATGGTTTAACATATTTAAGTCATCAAATGATGTTAGCTGATCATTCCTGGGCAGTGCTTCTTTTTTTACTTTTCCTTTTTTATTCATGTTTCATCCCAGCGGGCACAAGTGTGTTGATTCGATTTGATTCAATGTTGACAATATATGTTGAAATAATGTTGAAAATGTATTTGAATTTAAACTTAAATAAACGCTGACATACAAAGGTTGATTCAACGTTGACATACGAGCGTTGATTCAAATTTGGCATTCAAGCATTGAATCAACATTGATATTTCAACACTGACTCAATGTTGAATCAAAACTGAATCAACTTTGATGTAACCTCATCTTTAAATCAAATACAAGCCTAATTCAACCTTAAAAATGGTGCCAAATAAAGGCTGAATTAACGTTTCTTCAGGCTAAATCAATGCAGATTTACTATGTATTGCATGATCTATCCCACAATTGGGGTGCAGCAGGCATAAACCAGGGGCCCAGCTAAAAATGTGAAGACTAAACACTTGAAAATGTATGACCCAATTTAAGAATTGAGCCACATCATGGGAAAGCCTTCTTTTCAGTAGGGACAGGTCACCTACATACATGTAGTGACAATGCAGCTAATCAGAGTCAGAGTTCTCACTAAGATTTTGAAAACAGAAGTTATAGAATCCATTCCTGGAAAAAAATTGGGATTCAAAACTGAAAAGTTGGAGTTAAATCCAGAAAACTTGGCAGTTTTAGCTGAAAACTTAAAATTTTATGTTTTATTTCAAAATGCTTGTGAGAACTCTGACATTGCATCAGTGTGTCATACCGTCTGCGAACCCAGATGTTTCGATTTTCATTAACAAAAATTAACTCCAATTCTCTGTAACCATCGAACCTAGTTGTTCACGCATAGTCTCAGATTTTGATGAAACTTTCTATGATTGTTTGTTTTCATGCCAAAACACGTAAATCATGCATCATTCCTTCATTTTCATATCCGTTGCCATGGTAACGGGGTCAATAGTTTTTGGCTAAAATTTGTCAGAAAATCAATGAAATTTGGCGAATTTTGGACTGTTATATCTTTCTAATAATACATGTTAGCTATAAAGCTGTTTATTAATTGGAGGATTGCCCTTGGTTAGTATCAGAACGTTAATGTTTAATGAATTTCTGGTCTCTTTGATATCGAAGTTCTATCTGAAAGGTGGGTGGGGTAACACAACCCCAAAATTTGTTGTTTTTTGCACTTTTGACAACTTTTATCATTAAGGGCACGACAGCTGGGCACATTATAGGACTGACATGAAATTAAATATAATCCCATCTTTCAAAAATTAAAATAAAAGCTTTGGGAAGTTACCATCTTCTATGTGTTTCCATGGAAACAAGAGCTACACCGTTCCGAAATGCATGTTTTGAATTAAACAAATATTTATGAAGTGTGTAATTCACACAACTGCCAGACTGTAACAATTAATAAAAGAAAATGTAACACTACCATTTCTCTACCAATGTCTATAAAACATATTATCAGAGGCCCCTATGGGGGTTTGATTGTGGTCATTTTAGAGGCGCAAGTGGGGCAAAAATTTAGTTTATTTTGAAAAAAAAATCAAAGCCTTTTTACAAATTAAAATTAATTGTACCATATTTGTTGTGAAATGTCATATCTACATTATACAATTGTAGTTAAAGAATTTAAACGGTTTGAAATCTCATTAGGGGCTCCCTAAGGGGCTCAAAACGGAATAAAAAGGGTGAAATTTCTATGAAATCTACTAGGGAATAAAGAAATTGGCCGACTTTGTTCAGTTATAAGCGCAAAAAAGTAACACAGAGCCAATAAAACTTTAAGGCCAAAATTTCTCTGCCAATATCTATACAAATTATTATCAGAGGTCCCAATGGGGGGTTCATTTTTATCATTTTAGGGGCGCAAGTGGGAGGGGGTGGGGCAAAAATTAAGAAATCATTTGAAAAAGTCAAAGCCCTTTTACAGATTAAAATTAATTGTACCAAATTTGTTTTGAAATGTCATATCTACATTAAACAATCGTAGTTAAAGAATATAAACAGTTGGAATTCACATGAGGGGCTCCCTAAGGGGCTCAAAACGGATTACAAGGGTAAAATTTCTATGAAATCTAGGGAATAAATGAAATTGACCAACTTTGTTCAGTAATAAGTGCAAAATAGTAACACAGAGCCAATAAAAGTTTAAGTTCAAAATTTCTCTGCCAATACCTATGCAAATTATTATCTGAGGTCCCATTAGGGTTTTTATTTTGTTGATGATGTGCGGCTTTATAGGGCTTGCCAAGCTTCAATTTGAGGGGAAAACTGTAGAAAGCCCTTAGAAAGGGGATAACTGTATACAAAATTTTCATTTGGGGAGGTATATCGTCAGATATACCAGGAGTGTGGAAATAGCAACATTTCATACTTGCCCAGGGAAAAGTAAAAATGCATAATGCACTTGTCCAAAGAAAAGTTTACTTGTCCCAAAGGGTAGATAATGCACAAACAACATAGCTAAGTCCTTACTGTGTTGATACCAAATGTAAACTTTCTTGAAAGATATAAACTCAATTGAAAACAGTGTAGATCCAGATCAGCTGGCTTCTTAAGAAGCCAGCTGATCAAGATCCACACTGTTTTCCAAAACAACATGCAAGTTTAAAATAATTAATCCAATATGAAATACAGAATTGCATTAACTTTATACTTGTCCAAAGACAAGTAAATTGAAATTTCTAACTTGTCCTGAATTAAATGAGACCAGGTTGGACAAGTCGGCCATGGTATTTCCACAGCCCTGGATAAAAGTTGGGAAATCACATTGTACCACTTCGCTTGCGCGTCACCATAAAACTAAATTTCTGACCGTATATCAGATGATATACCTCCCCAAATGAAAATTTTGAATACAGTTATCCCCTAATTATATACTTATTGCATATAAGTCAAGCCATGAGAAAACAGGCTTTTTTGCATAATGAAAACTAGTGAATCCAATGCATATCAAATGTGAATACAATTGGTATTTTTCTACAGTGAAAAAAATAAGGTATATTCACTAGTGACTGATACGATGGATATTTTCACTGTAGCAAAACAATGATTTTTTTGGGAATTTTGGGACTGGTACTGAACATTTTTCAAAAAATTTTACAAGAAGGATGTCTGTCAGTGATTTACGCATGTTGTGACGTCAACATCAAAGATAATGATGTCACGGTTTGACCTGGTGTGCCAGTTTGCAAGTGACGCCTGTGCTAAGGCACACGCAATTGACAAAGTTCCACCCCTGGGACATGACCCAGGGGACAGAATAAAAATCCCGTCTGATATGTTTTGTATCTTTCATTTGTGAGAACACACTCAAAATTTGGTATAAAAATCTTTGAAATTGACATGGTAACCGAAGTTTAATGATATTTGACCTTTGACCTCACCCAAGGTCACCAGTTTGACTCTAGGATGCAAATTTTACTTGCATTCTGTTCTGCTCGTCGTCCCCGTCGATTTGATATACCACATGACCATGTTTGAAAAAAAAAAGAAATTTAACCCCCTGGGCACCCTCAGTGCCCCGAAGTCCATCCCTGGGTCATGACCCAGGGGACAGAATAAAAATCCTGTCTGATATGTTTTGTATCTTTCATTTGTAAGAACACACACAAAGTTTGGTATAAAAATCTTTGAAATTGACTTAGTAATTGAAATTAAATGATATTTGACCTTTTGACCCCTCCCGAGGGCCCCAGGAAGCGGGGCCAAAAAAAGTTTGACGTTGCACGCCCCATTCATGCCAGTAACTTACACACCAAATTTGGTTGAATTTCGTCCAATGGTTTAGGAGGAGATAGCATAACGGACGGACGGACGCGATTACAATATCCCCTTCGCTTTTTTAAAAAAGCGTGGGGATAAATATGGCAGAAAGAACTTCGATCTATAGTTTGACATAGTTATGGTTCAGAACAGCTTTAATGCAGCTTAGCTAATAAGTTTTCAAGTTACTGAACTTTTACTCACTTTACTGCAGTTTTCTCATTTAAAACAATGGTAAAATAATAAACAGGGGCAGTACCTCTTGCTAGAATATGTGGAGAGTTTAATGCATTATAATTGCATCTGACATACCAAGCCCATATATCTCAGTAACTTTCAGATAGATACGATAAAAATATTGAAGTTATAAGGTAAAATGTGTTCAGTCATGCAAGAGTTATGGTTATTGGTGTCAGCTGTGACCTTAATAAAGTTCTCAACAAAGTCTCGTATTCAGTTACCTTTCCTCAAATTTTCTTTAATTAAGTCAACAATATATGAACTTCCATATAAGAATCTTTATTTATGCATATTTTGTAGATCTAAAGTGTTTTATTTCAATCGGTGAAATAAAAACTTGTAATTTATGTAAATAATTAGGTATTTTTACCCTTTTGGGACCCTAAAAGGTTTATAATTAGATTTGCTGGGCATAGTGTAAGCCTCTCTTTAGGATTATGCTAAAGCAACAAATGTATATGCTGGTATTGATTATTACTATGTGATATGGGAATATAATGTTTTTAACTTTTACAGTGTTTTTTTTTTTTTTTTTTTAATTTTAATGGACCCATTTTTGTTGCCATGGTTACCTCCAGTAGATATTATCTTCACGTTTCTTTTTCTATCTCATGATATTTCACACTCAATGCTTTAATAAAGCATACACCAGAATGTCAAATTATCCGCACAAACTGTCTGTGGCTAATCAAAAACGCAAAAAGATATGATTTTTAGTGGTAGGCGTACCCCACCCACATTCAATTGATTTTGAGCCCCTTAGAGAGCCGCTGCTGAGATTTACAATTGTTTTTATTCTTTAATTACAATTGTATAATGTAGACATGACTTTTCAAAACAACTTTGATACAATTAATTTTATAATGTAAGAGAGCGTTGACTTTTTTTCAAATAATTTCTTAATTTTTGCCCTGGTTGCGCCCCTAAAATGACTAAATCAATCCCCCATGGGGGCCTCTGATGATATTTTTTATAGATATTGGCAGAAAAATTGTAGCTTAACACTTTCTCTTGTTCAGCGTTACAGTCAGACGGTTGTGTGAATTTCACACCTCATAAATATTTGTTAAAATCAAAACATGCATTTTGGAACGGTGTACCTCTTGTTTCCATGTTAACACATAGAAGCTGGTAACTTCCCAAAACTTTTATTTTAGATTGTAAAAGACGGGGTGGCATTAATTTTCATGTTAGTCCTATAATGTGTCCGGCTGTAGTGCCCTTAATGATATAAGCTGTCAAAAAGTGCAAAAAACGACACATTTTGGGTTTGTGTTACCCCACCCACATTCAGTCGATTTTGAGCCCCTTCAGAGCCCCTCCTGAGAATTACAATTGTTTTTATTCTTTAATTACAATTGTATAATGTAGACATGACTTTTCAAAACAAATTCGATACTATAAATTTTATTATGTAAGAGAGTTTTTACTTTTTTTCAAATACTTTCTTAATTTTTGCCCCCGTGGCGCCCTTAAAATGACTAAATCACACTCCATTGGGGCCTCTTATAGTATTTTTATAAATAATGGCAGAAAAATGGTAGCATAACACTTTCTTCTGTTCAGTGTTACAGTCTGACGGTTGTGTGAATTTCAAACCTCATAAATATTTGTTAAAATCAAAACATGCATTTTGGAACGGTGTACCTCTTGTTTCCATGGTAACACATAGAAGATGGTAACTTCCCAAAATTTTTTTTCTAATTTTTGAAAGATGGGGTAATATTGATTTTCATGTTAGTCCTATCATATATCCGGCTTTCGTGCCCTTAAGGATATAAGCTGTCAAAAAGTGCAAAAAACGACACATTTTGGGGTTGCGTTACCCCACCCACATTCAGTGTTAATTTAGTCAACTGGGATGATATGAGGTATGATTTAGATAAGTTTAAGTTAGAATTACCAGACAAAATGAAAAATATTGTGAAAGAAAGGCAATATAAATGGCAGTTTTGCAGTGAAATTATTGAATTTTAAGGTAATATTGCCTGAATTTTGGCCAAAATATTTGGAAGCCGTTGCCATGGCAACGGAAAGACAAATGAGTGATCTAGCATTAATTTTTTTGGTTTTACCAAGGAAGAATCATTCTCAGCAATTTTTAATAAAAATCCGAGACCGAGCGTGAACAACCTCTATTATAACAGGTTCAGTAGTTACAGAGAATTGATGTTAAATTGTTTTTGTTTTTATTCATCAAGATAATCACTTCATACAAAAAAATGTTTAACAAAAACAGTGTTGTCTGCTAATTATGTCTTCTGTGCATTTTAAAATTTTCTCTAGAATAATTTCATCATGTAAGCAAACACTATGAACACTGATCAGACTGCTCCTAAGCAATCTGACCTGGGTCAATACTGTTTGCAATATAGATCACAAAATTGCACCAAATTTACTCCAAAATAATTTCATCATGTAAGCAAACATTATGAACCGAGATCAGACTGCTCAATAGACTGATCTGGGTCCATACTGTTTGCAATATTATATACGAGGGGTGTCCGAAGTAAATCGTGGACTATTGTTATAAAATGAGACTGTGTATCAGGAATTCTATGAAATTTGTATGATATGTTTATATACATCTAAGACACATTTTCTACAATTATGGATAACATCACAGTTTCGATAACAAAGTTATGAACCTTTACTTGAGGGTGTATCAGTGTATGCGGAGCACGTCACAAATTAGTTTGCTGTATTTTCAAAGAGGGGTGGTCAAATGTTTTGACTCTACTCTACATATAATATAACATATTTACCATTAAAACAACTAACAGAAAAATAGCATGTGTACTGTTAAATTGATGAAAAGGAGCTTGTCTTTGTGATTATACTAAAATAAATTTACACGAAATCCATTTTACGATACTAGTGACTGTTCTACGAATTATTTAGCATTAGAAGATCATATTTTTCATGTGTTTAAATAGCCAGAAAGTATTGAAAGTCTATTTTTTGAGCCGTACCGTTCTCATAACGTTAGTTGTTTTTTTTTGTTGTTTTTTGAAAAAAAAACCCAGATATGTAGTAGGTATGTAAATTTTTTTATAGAATCAATGCGAATGGCCACACACGTTTCAAATTTTCAACATTTTACATAACATAGTTATTAGTTGATGTGGCAATGCATTTTTAGAAAAACAGCAGCAAAATTTGATTAAATGTTCACAACCTCTTGGACTAGATGGGCTTCATTGAAAATATTTTGAAGTGCGCCGCTCAGGGGGACATACCGTTAAGTAAAGGTTCATATATTTGTTATCTTAACTGCGATTCCACCCATATTTATACAAGATGTTGTTTCCCATATGTATATCAACACAATTTTTAAATATCATAGAGTTACTTGTACAAGTCTTGTGTTAAAACAAAAGTCCACGATTTACTGGGACAAGCCTCGTAAGCATTGTATATAAGTTCATTTGGTCATAAGCAGATGACAGTATTAAACAAAGAGTGATGTCTGCTTATTAAATCCGCTGCATATTTTCAATTTTCCTAAAAACAAATCTTATCATGTAAGATAACACTATGATTCCTGATCATATGCTCCTAAGCAGTCTGATTTGGGTCCATACCGTTTGCAATATAGGTCACAAACACTCATCTGATTTGTACCAAAATAAGTCAATCACATAAACAAACATTACATGTATGAACGTTGACAAGACTGCTCATATTTCTGATCTTATCCATACTGTTTGCAAGATAGGCCACAAAAATGCATTAAGCAGACGAGCATGTAAAATATTTAACAAAAAGTTCTGTCTAACAGAATCTAGGGCGAAGATTTGATACCAGTAAAATGCATTTAAGCCTCCCGGTGGCTTAGGCTGCTGTCCGTTCTAAGGGGGTGGTTCTGTTGTTGTTGACTTTTTGTTTATTGTTACTCCCATTGTGGGAGTCTGTAATTGTTCTATGTTTTGTTGTACGTTCCTTTATGTCCATTCTAGTATTGCAATCATCTTGATGGGGAAGAGAGAGCTGATTGCTTTTCTTAATTTGTCTTCCTGGTGTCTCGTGATGGTTGAGTGGCTCTTCCTCGTGGTGCCACGGGGTTGTCTGCAGTTTGTGATTGTGGTATTTCCTGATTATACTGACTTACTATTTTTTAAAATTTAAAATTTACTCCAGAATTAATATACATCATGAAAGAAAACATTATGAAGACAGATCAGACTGCCTCTAAGCAGTGACTGCTTCTCAATGAGAACCCAAAATATAAAATAAACTTGTGGATAAAAAAATAATCACAGATTTAAGATCAAATAATTCGCTAAACTGAACCTATGCATGTAACCAAAGAAACCTTTATGCCATATGCCAAAATAGAAGGGTAATCTTCATAGTCTGATTGACACCACCCCTCCCCCTTAAGATTGTTTTAATTTTAACAAACAGTGCAGACCTTGAGGAAATACCACCTTATACGATAGTTCATTGGGGTCTTCACTGTTTGCCAAAGGTCCTGTTTACTGTATCAGCAATGAAAAGGGTTAATATAGTATATATGCATCAAACAGACCTCAAGATAAGAGTGTGTGAATATATTTTTTAAATGTATTTCTGATCCAAAACAAATGTTCTGGTACTCAAAAGAACCGTCTCAATGAGACAGTTCTTTTGAGCAACAAAAACGGCTGTTAAAACTGATGGGTAAAACTGATGGGTAAGAAAATATTAACAATTTCATCCTTAAAAGCATTGCTAATCTAATCACTAAGCTGGTGTCAGCTCTTCTGTTACCTCAATACTTTAGTGTACTAAGCTCTGAGTCAGTTTTCTTTGAGTCATAGAATTTGGAAGTAAACAGTGAGTAATTCGGCATTTGGCGTAGTTATTGAATATTTTAAAGGGTTTGTTGGCTTGAACTGAGTGTTACTTAAATATTGTAGTGTCTCCAATAGAGCTAAACTGCTCAGATTTTCCAACGACCTTGATCTTTTGGATACTGTCTGCAGGGGTATCCTGCTGTCACTTGGTAAACTTGTCTTTCCTGTATGACCTGAGCAGTCGCCAAAAAATACACTCATCTGCATGCCATGGCGAGTGCCTTATGCTGAAGGATGAGTAGAAATTTTGACTGTTTCCAATGTTAATAATTGAATTTACCAAAACATATGGTGATGTAGGACAAGTAGAAATGCTGGATCCAGTCTGACTATATTTCAAGGCTGGTACTTCGGTGCCTGTTGAATTTCTGAAAGTAAAGGGAGCCTCATAGGTTTAGATAAACAAAATTTTTAAGCATAATTTTGAAAATATTTTTATACCCATCAATCTTAACAAATGTTTTGGGTGCTCAAAAGAACCGTCATAATAAGACAGTTCCTTTGAGTACCCACAATATATGTTTTTGTTGAGAAATAAGAAAATTATTTAGAGGTATGAACTCTTAACTTAAGGCCTGAGCCTGTTAAACACATTACCAAAGTTTATACCACAGCTATTGAAAATGTGTGGCACTTGCAAAAAACAAATTTAAAACAAATAATGTGCACTATAATAAGTAATATATCCAAAAGTCATTTCTTTTACTTCTTGCCAATATACATAAGAGAAAATAATGATTTTTCCCCAAACCCCTTGGAAGAATTTGTATTTATTGCATTGGTTGACCATCAATGCTCGATCAAGTCTGAGCCAATGAACTTGTGGACCTGGTGTTCACACATATTGTGACATAATATGGATGTTCATAAAGGTTAAAATCCAAAACAGAAATTAAACAGCATTGAATAGCTACGCATGTATATTTAAAGAATGACATTGCTGTGCAGATTTATCTCATTGACTGTCCATCCAAATGCTATTAAACCCATCTTTACGATTTGCGACCATGTGATACTCAAACCAGCCTGCTCAGCTACAGAGACTAGCTAGAATCTTGAAGTTTGGGTACAGAAAATGTAGCCAATTTACTTTCCAGAAAGCTAATAACAAAGCTGCAGATCAGACTGTGCAGATGTGCAGGCTAGTCTGCACCTGTGTTGTTTGCAAACAACAATGTCAGCTTTTCTCACATTGAGGCCCGGATAATATATCATATATGCTGCAATGTGTAATGAAATACAGTAAAAGCTGTGTAAAATGGCCACTAAAAAATGCAAAACAAAGATCTAAATGACAAATAGTACCTTAATGTGCTCCCCATTCTGCAATACTTTTGACCTGCATTAAGCCATAATTTGTCTAGAAAACCAATTTTTGATCTTTTTGAGAGTGGGCATTTTAAACAGGTATTGCTCCATATTCAGTGAGAATCGCCCATTATACTAACCTATTTTAGCCTAGTTCTCGATTTTCTCTTGACTTGGGATGCCATTTACATGTAAAGGGTCTTCACTGTTAGTTTTCTATACTGGCTGCATTTGCTGGTGACAGTTTGTCTAATTTGAAAGGTACGTCAAGCTCATAACTGCCAGCAAACTGAGACAAATACCCATCTTTCTCTGAAAATATCAATTTCGACCATAGGTTAACACATTTTTTTAGTGTAAAATTGTGAATATTTTTTGGGTGCTCAAAAGAATTTTTTCATTGAGACGGTTCTTTTGAGTACCAGCAACTTATAGTTTTAGTTGAGAAATAAGAAATTTGAATTACACTCTTATATAGAGCCCTGCAGGGCTTTAGATAAGCTTTATTTTCAAAAGAGTACAGTACTTGTCCATTTTGTAAAAAGGAGTTACGACTAACGAGAAATTTTAAGGAGTACTGAATGTTTGTCTTAAAAACATACACAAAGAAACAACAAAGCTATTTCAACACGCTGATGAATTGAGCCTGTGCTTACTGCTTGTTTTCCTAGGCTATTCATTAACAAGAAAGCAAATAGTAAAGATAATGAATTTGAATTTCTTTTTGGCATAGTAGGATTTTGCTTTTGCAGGAATACAACAGATGCAGTGGGGAGATGGGGTGTCGGTTTGGGAAATAAGGTGCCAATTGCAGTATTCCGTGTCCCATTTTGGTGACTTGTAAACTTTGCGAGGGGGTCAGTGAGTGAGGGGTTTAGTGGAAACCATCAAAATATAGGATGTGAACGACACAGCTACTTAAAAGTTCAAGAAAACCTGATCTGAATGAGTTTATTCTCATAAATCATTAGACAGACCAAAATACGATAGGACCTACTTTTGTATAAGCCAGTACTTGTTTTGATTTTGTGTATTAATTTCTCGCAACACCCATCACCTCTCTAATATCTTTTCTCAAAAGAAAAAGTGGCTGGTTTCTGAAATGTTAAAGGAAATTACTGTACTTTCTTAAAAGAATGCAAACAGGCTTGGATGGCTTGAATTTTTATATTTTCTTCGCTGGCCTTTTGCAGACAGCGTGTTGTGAAACCGAAAGTAAAACAAAGTCAGAGGTTTCCGATTGATTCCACGAGCTACACTATTGATCCACCAGAGACTAACGTGTGTTTCATTTCTAACTGGTCTATATTTAGAATGCGGTCACGATGATTTGCGATGTCTCAGTAATAAAACGAACATGCCCGAAGGCAAACCAATTCAGATTTCCTCTACCTTTTCCCAAACGTGTAAACAATAAACGAAATATAACATTTCAGACATTACGCTTTGCAAAAAAAAACATTAATTGCCTAATGCTTATTTTGATTTTCGTACATGATACCCACAAGAGTTTAAATAAATGCGTATCCTGCCAAATATTTTCACATTTAACGCGGTACACAGGCTTATCTTAAGCCCTGGGGCGCCTGATAATAGCAGCATTAAATTCTGAATATTTACTATTTGTAACCTTATTTGTAAACAGTGTTACACTGCTACAATGTTGCTGCATGTGTCATTGCCTTTAATTTGATATGCAACATAAATTGAATTTTGGACTCTGCCCCAACCCTGATGTCCACCCCTGGGGTCGGAGACAGGCCATCTATCTAAAATTACATTTGATAGGTTTTATTTTATCGTACCTATGTCTGCATGCGAAATTTTAGTAAAAATACCAACTGACCAACCCCAACTGACTGAGTTATTGCGAAACTTAAATATTTGACTTTTGACCCCACCTAAGGGGTCAGGGAGGTGGGGTTAATTTTAATCACTGACATGCTTATGTAATCGTTGCCTAATAGTGGGAAGTTATCAGATATAATAGTTTTGGAGAAATGTTAAGTTTATTCCAAAAAAGCCAATATTAGTCATATATATAGCTTTTGCATTTGCCAAAACCTTAGTCAAAAACCGGCTGAAACTCAGCCAAAAAGTTGCGAATTATCTCCAAATTCGAACTTGAGCTGTTTATTATGATGCTTTACCTTCTGTAAAATTTGAATGAAATCGTTGCGTCTCTTCAAAAGTTATTGATCAGAAATCACAATTTAACCAAAATCTAAGTCAAAAAGCGCCATAGCTTAGTCAAAATTTTGCAGATTATCCCCTTTTTCAAACTTTGCCTGTATCTAATAATGATAGATCCCTCTGCAAAGTTTAAATGAAATTGATGCATCTCTTCAAAAGTTATCAATCATAGACCAAAAGTGTGATGACGGCATGATCCATATGTGACGACCATATAACAGATAGCCGCAACTTACCATTTGCGAAATTACGATGCACAGCTAGTCTGGATGCTGACAGAATAATTAAGTGCTCCAAAACATCAACAACAAACATAATATTGTTTCATTTGGTCTAAACCTCACCCGAAACAATTTTAAGCCTCCTTCCAGCACAACATATCATTTTCTATAAAGGTATCCTGCGGCAATCAGACCAACCCTGCCCATTCATCAAGTCCATCTGTCCATCCACCCTTCCATCCTTCCACCCCCATATGACAAATAAAAGATTACAAATATTAAGGGGCAAAACGACTAGGGAGGAAAAGGTATTGGGAGCGAAACGACTAGGGTATAGGGTGCGAAACGACCAGGGTTGCAAAAAGAGGCAAAACGACTAGTGTAGCAGAGTGTCATTATTCTAACAAGAACTCTGCAATATTTCAAAATGACAAATTGTATAAACATCGTCATGCCATGTTGTTCTGGTAACCATTAGCTCTGTTTTGGTTGGATAGTTTATCTGACCATTCGTCTCTTCAAAGTAACATTAATTGCGGTTACAGATTAAAATGATATTGCAATTGATTTTGACAAGAAGCGTTAGCTCTTGATAGGCAGGGCATGGAAGAAAGTCGTCAGTTGAAGTTTTGGCTTTGTAGTATCAACACTTTGGGTTTAACATCTCTAAATTAAATATCATAAAATAGGAAAGTTCTTTTTGCAAAATCAGAAATATATATACTTTGGTAACATCTTGAAATAAACTTAAGTTTGCTTATTAAATATGGAAACAGATACATTTGTCTACTTATTGTGTTGATTCCCCATAACACGTTAGATGACGTTAACCAAGAACGTTACACTAGGGGAAAACATCTTGGGGGTGAAACGTCTTATTACCGCTAAAATGACTGAAAATACCGGCATTGGCTGATTTCTCACAGTTGACACTTTACAGTAAGATCAAGTGGACATTTATCCTGTGGTAGAACAGAAGGAAATAATCATTACCTGCATTAAAGAGGAGGAAATCAAATTTAAAAGAGTGTTTTTAATAGCACATGTGACTTCTCTAACTCCGGAAGTGGATACTTTTTCGGTATGAGGCAATAGCTTTTTAAAAAATTTGTAGTGCTAAGCCGATTCACTTCGAACTATTTTGGCAAAACCCAATTTGCTGCGGATGCAATATTTCACTCAAATATTTGATGTTCGCAGATGCAATAAAAAGGACCCCCCCCCTCTGGAAAACCGTAAGTTCTATGGGTTTCTATAGAGATTAGCATTGCGGACCCCATGGAAATGTTGGACCCCTAGACCCCCTCTGAAACAGTGGAAAATTATAGTTTTGAAATAAACTATTGATAAACACCACTGTAAAACTGTAAACTAAGTTGAGAACTAAAATAAACATTGTCAGAGCTGTTTTCTGGCAGTCGGGCCTGGACACCCCCCCCCCTTGGCAAAAAAAATTGTGTTTAGGTCGATGAGAGTCGATTTATAAGCAGTATGGCGGATTT
Source organism: Loripinus fragilis (assembly GCA_964019695.1). Taxonomy (NCBI): domain Eukaryota; kingdom Metazoa; phylum Mollusca; class Bivalvia; order Lucinida; family Lucinidae; genus Loripinus; species Loripinus fragilis. The sequence goes on along the minus strand of OZ026529.1, from coordinate 17,425,636 downwards.
TTGTTAGTACAACCTGATTTCAACATGCATTGACTACAAACGTTGCAGTAAATAAAGAATGCCAACCCTGTAGATGTACTTCAGTACAACCAAATATCAACGTTTATTCAATAATTAAGCGTTAACGTTTCATCAACTACCAACAAAGGAGTTGAGTGAACGTTGATATAAGGTTGATCAACCAATTAACCTAATTTCAACGTTGCTTCAACGTAGAAACACGTTATGTGCCTGCTGGGATGTTGTCTATGTTGTGTTTTCCTTGAAGACTTACAATCATATGCTGGCATATAATTGCTCTCTTGGCTCTCGTGTGAATTTTGTTTTAATGCTTTTGTCACTTTCCTATATGGTGTTCTGGACCATGTGCTGTCCTTAATTGTATCTATTCCTGACCTTTGCTTCCCTTTCTAGTTCTTCCTGTATTTGCTTTTTAATTCCCTAAGATTGTGGTTCACCAACAAGTCCAGACAATGGAACAATTGAACTGACTGATGCTGGAACAACAACATATGGCGCCACCGCCACTCAGACATGTAATATTGGATTTGATCTCACTGGTGTGGCAAATATAACGTGTGGAGATGATGGAAATTGGAGTAACCCTGCTGTTACGTGTATCATTAAAGGTAATTTGTATACAATAGGATTTTGTTTTTGGCTAATGCATAAATCAACGAGTTATAAATCAGACATGAGTCTGTTTCATCTCTGGTCTGCATAAACAACATCTGTCCATTTACAATGGGATCAACATCTAACAGTTAATTAACAACAACAGAATCACACCAATCTACTGCAATATATCAGGCAAACACATCCCAGGGACCCAACTTAAAAAATCCAGACAAATTAAGCAACTATAAATATGAATAAGCTATAACTGAATTGCCTCCTTAGAACTGACAGTAGTCTATGCTATCAGACAACGAATGAAATAATTTTACACATACTTATTTAAAGCAGAAAAAAACTTAAGTCAAACCAAGGCGTTTTCAGCCAAAAACCAACATCATGATCAAACCTATCATTAAAGGTTTTGGGCTTAAACAATGTGGTGCATTGAAGACTACACTAACGATTTAACTTGGGATTAGGTGTAAAACATCTTTTCCCTTCAAATCAGTATCCAATTGTATGTATTGTAAATCCTGAGCCTAGTTTACTCCTGCTTGGCATCATGATTTTTATGTCATTGACAATGTTCATCAATATGTAAGTGATCATTTGTGTAAAAAAACATATATTATGTGATTTAATCCTCACACAAACTTAAGGTTTGCTAAAGCAATCTAATAATACAAGAGGTTTATTTATCATGTTTATTTGAACAGATTTGAAAAAGCCTTTACTAATTTATTTCTCCTATTATTGGGTAATAATTGATTTTCATGGGTTAGTCTGATCTCCAGGAATACACAGTTATCAAAAAACAGTTCTTAATATTTATTTTCTGGTTTGAAACAGACTCTTAAGATGAGAAGTCATATTTTAAGCGTTTAAAATGCTGTCTGAAGCGAAATGTACTAATTCTTTCTCGAACAATACCTCTAAAAGATATGACGTTTTTCACTTGGAACCTTTTATATATTGTACATAGATAATCAAAGTATGCTCTGTTAGAACATGAAGCATTCCAGTTGGATATTTACTTTTTGGAAGCGACTTGAACATCGAATTTAAGGGTTTACATTTTCCAATGCAACATTAAATTGTATGCAAAATACTCAAATGCAATATTTGGTTATCAGTTTTATTGGCGAACAACACTAAATTGTAAGCAAAATACTCATGTGCAATATTTGGTGATCAGTTTTATCGGCGATTGATACTTAAAATATCTTAAAAATTGAGTCGGCTGTGAGTTTTGAGATTTTTTTTTTCAAACTTCTCCCCAAGACACATTTTATACATGACATACCCATTTGGTCACTTGTATGGAAGAACTTGTTAAGCCCAGTTTCCAAGCAAATATTGGCACACATAGTCTGTTTCTCATTTGAATATTATACTGAGCCGTCCTCTTAACATAAATGAAAATTGCACAATTAAGTACTTATTTTCCTAGAAGATAGACCCGTTTTAGCTCTTAAAATTTGTAAAAGGATGTATTTAGGGCCGCCGTGTTATGGCTATGCATTGATATGCCATCTTGTCTATTTGGCAATAACAAGGACACGTCTGTAATGCATGAAAAAGAAAAATGTGTTTGTTTTATTTATATGCAACAGCAAAAAGTGAATTTCAAATCTGTTAAATAGACATGAAACAGGTCTCGTATTAGCTGACCATTTTAATGAAATGCTTCCTATAAGGATTCTTTTTTGTTATTCATGTTTTCTATTATTTGCTGCTATTTGAAGTCTTGTAACCAAATGCTGGGACAGGGCTTCTTTCTTTGCCTTCTTATGATTGTGTTTTCTTTTGTTTGTGTGTTTGTCTGTATAGTCTACGTCATATTGGACAAATAAATGGTCCCATAGAAATTTTGTGATGGAATATGGTGACCTATATCAAATAAAACTTTGTGACATTAGCAACAATTCTAGCCACATCACAAATCATAGTTCCACGTTAATAGTGACGTCATCCAGTGGCCTGCCATCACATTTAGATAGGCATACAGGTATATTAAAATATGTAAGCAAGGCCGGGTGTTTATAGTTTTAATGCTGTTCCAAACTGTTCATAGAAACTACATTTGCACAAGAGTGAACTTTATAAGGCAATATGCTCAAGAGCCCATGAGCCACGTCACAAAAATTCGTTCGTGACGTGAAGACCCATTTCATTTTAACCGTTGGTGTTTGTATTTAACACATTAACTTGCTATTGTTAGTAGATTATAAATAGAAATTCATATCACATCATGGTTCAGCCAAATCTAAAAACTCTTCTGCAACAAGGCATACCAGTACCTATATTTTATGGTGATTAAGTTTATAAATTCAAACAAATTGTTGTAAAATCTAATTTTAGTGATCAATTAAAAAGATTGTAAAACGTTATAATTAGGGTTGGATATAACTTCGATATCATGCCACAGTCTGCATGATTGGTTTTAAACCCAATCACGGTTTACAGCTATGTTTCCTCTTAAATTGCATGATGGTGGGTCAGACTTCAGACTCTATGACGTCTCTGACGTGAAGCTTTCATCAGTGGGTTAGTGCCTGATGCTTATCTGTAGCTGGACCCACCATGGCTCAACTTGAGGTTCTCTTTAGCTCTGACTATCTATGAGTCATGAGCTCTTTGCTTTGTTTCATCATGGTGTATTAATTTGATTAGAGTGTTTCTCCATGATGATACATTGCATTAGTTAGAAGGCCTCCATGCGAGCTGAACATTTCTTGTACTTCAACAACAGCAGAATTTAGGGCGAGGATTTGGTGCCAGTAAAATGCAGTTAAGCCCCCCGGTGGCTTAGGCTGCTGTCCGTTCTAAGGCAGTGGTTCTTTTGTTTATTGTTACTCCCATTGTGGGAGTCTGTAATTGTTCTATGTTTTGTTGTACGTTATTTTATGTCCACTCTAGTATTGCAATCATCTTGATGGGGAAAAGAGAGCTAATTGCTTTGCTTAATATGTCTTCCTGGTGTCTCATGATGTTTGAGTGGCTCTTCCTCAAGGTGCCATGGGGTTGTCTGCGGTTTGTGATTGTGGTATTTCCTGATCATTCTCACTTACTATTTTTAGGTTGGTATAATCTAATATATTTTACCTGACGATTCATAGGCAGAGTTTTTTTTGTTATTCATGGTTCATGTTTTCTGCTATTTTGTTCCTTGTAGACTTATAATCATATGCTGTGATATATTTGCTCTCTTGGCTCTCATGTAAATTGTGTTTATATGCTTTTGTCATTTTCCTTTTGGTGTTATGGATCATGTGACTTCCTTAATTGTATCTATTCCTAATTTTGCTATCCTCTCTTGTTCTTCATGTATTTGCTTCTTTTTTTTAATTTCCCAAGATTGTGGTTCACCAACTAGTCCTGGCAATGGAACAATTGAACTGATTGATGCTGGAAAAACAACATATGGAACCACCGCCACTCAGTCATGTAATATTGGATTTGATCTCACTGGTGTGGCAAACATTACGTGTGGAGCTGATGGACATTGGAGTAGCCCCGTTGTTACGTGTATCATTAAAGGTAATTTGATACAGTAGAATTTTGTTTTCAGCTGATGCATAAATCAACGAGTTATAAATCAGATATGAGTCTTAACATCTCTGACCTCCACAAAACATGGCCCATGGACCATTTACAGTGGGATCAACATCTAAAAATTAATTAACAACAACATAATGACACCAAACTACTGCAATACATCAGGCAAACACATCACAGGGACCCAACTAAAACATCCAGACAAATTAAGCAACATCAAATATGAATACGCCATTACTGAATCGCATCCTTAGAACTGACAGTAGCCTACACTATCAGACAACAAATGAAAAAGTTTCACACACAATGATTTAAAAAGCAGAAAAAAAACTTAAGTCAAACCTAGGCATTTTCAGCCAAAAGCCAACATCATGATCAAACCTATTGATAAAAGATTAGGGCTTAACCAATGCCATGCATTGAAGATGACAGGAACGGTTTACACTATCTTTTTGCTTCAATTCAGTATCCGAAAGTATGTAATGTAAAATCTTTAGCCCAATTTAATCCTGTTTGTCATCTTGATTGTTATGTCATCTACAATGTCCATCACTTAGTAAGGATTTTTATGTCAACAAAACATGTATTATGTAATTTAATCCTCATGCGATCTAAGGGTCATCCAATAATACTAGCTGACCGTTTTAATGAAATGCTTCTTATAAGGATCCTTTTTTGTTAATCATGATATCTATGTTTTGCTGTTATTTGAAGGCTTGTGACCACATGCTGGAACAGGGCTTCTTTCTTTGCCTTCTTATGATTATGTTTTCTTGCGTTTATGTCACTTATCGATACAGTATATGTCAAATTGGACAAATAAATGGTCCCATGGAAATTTCGTGATGAATTTTGATGACCTATATCAAATAAAACTTTATGAATTTAGCAACAATTCTAACCACACCACCCACCATAGATCTGCATTAATAGTAACATTATTAAATGACCTCCCATCACGCTAAAGATACACGTACACGACTATTGAAATATGTTAGCAAGACCATGTGTTTTATAGTTTTAATGCCTGTGCTGTTCCAAACTGTTAATAGAAACTACTTTTGCACAAGAGTGAACTGTTGTCAGGCCCACCGGGTTATATCTGTTGGATTTCTCTTGCTCCAGTATTTAGTTTTATTTACTGCTGAGTTCTTATCTTTGCTTTGTCTCCTTTTTATATCTTGATTTCTTTTGTTATAGGAGATGGTGCATTGATAAAGTAGGTGTCTTTAATGCAAACCAAACATCTATGTATCTTGATTTACATCTATACTAAGGGTGAGGTTGGCGCCATGAAACTGATTTAAGCCCTTCAGTTAAATATTTTAACTGACTGTTCTTTTGTGGATCATTCATGTTATTTCTGTCTTGTGTTTGTTATGCTTTCCTGCGCGTCTGGTTATTACTGCCTTGTGGTCACCTTCTAAGCAAGGGCGGACCTCTTGGCTCACGTTTGTGATGTCTATTGTGAGTTTGTTACTTTCCTATTGATATCCTGGGTCAAGTGTGGTACTTGATTGTATCAATTCCTGATCTTTGTCGTCTTTCTTACTTCATTAAGAAATATGCTCATGAGCCCATGAGCCACGTCACGAAAAATCTTGTCTTGTTTTTCACACGTAACGTGAAGACAAATTTCATTTTTAACCATTGGTATTTGTATTTAGTACATTAATTTGCTATTGTTTGTAGATTATAAATAGGGATTCAGATCACATCATCAATGTAACCTCGATGTCAAGGTCAAGGTCAAATATGTGACTCAAAATCCACCTGTCTTAAGCTTGTAACACAAACTCCACTGTATGTTTTGGATGAGGTTGTTCATATTAAGCACAATGTTTGCCTGTGGTTTGTAGATTACAGCAAAGGTCTCAGATCAGCGATATGTCTTTTGAGTCATAGGTCAAGGTTAAATATACTTAAAATCTGCCTAATAGCTTTAAATGTAAACTCCCATCTCATAAATTGTTCATTATAGGAAAGCCTACGTCTGTCTATCTGTCCATCTGCATAACACATTGAACTATGATAACAGATTCCTCATATTTGCCTTATAGTTACTCTCCTTTCATTTGCTGTTTATTCTCTAAGATTGTGGTTCACCAACTAGTCCAGGCAACGGGACTGTTGAACTGACTGATGCTGGAATAACAACATATGGAGCCACTGCCACTCAGTCGTGTAATACTGGATTTGATCTCACAGGTGTAACCCATATAACGTGTGGAGCTGATGGAAGGTGGAGTGAATCTGTTGTTACTTGTAACATTAAAGGTAATTTACATACAGTAGCAATCATTAGTCAGCTGATGCAACTATGAACGAGTTTTAAATCTATTACGAGTCTGCAACTGTTCTTGTCTTCACAAACCACGGTCCAAAATATTAATAAAAAAAAAATACTTACATAATGGGGACAAGATCAAACAATAAAAAGCAAGAACAGACTTTAAATAAGCAATGACATAATCGCCCACTTAGATTGACCAAAGTCTCATAGGCTATCAGACTACAAAGGAAGGTACTTTAATATACGCTCATTCAAATCTAAAATAAAAGAAAAACACTTAAGTTGAGAATAGGTGTTTCCAGCCATGCCATAAGCCAACCTCATGAAAATGATAAAAGTTTAAGATAAGTGTTGTCAATTTCTGTTAGACCTTGCCCACTGTCGTTCGATTGAAGAAGGCACCATAGTTATACACTGAGATTGGGTGTATAACATCTATTCCGTTTAATTCTGTATGCAGTTATATGCGCTGATAGGACATTATCTTGGTCTATCTATTTTTTTTCCAGCTTGATGTTTATGTCGTTGACCATGTTCATCCACAAATAAGGGGCTGTGCATGCAAAATAAAACATCTATGTGAATTGATCCACATGCGAACTAAAGGTCAGGTTAATATGTTGAAACATGTTTAAGCCATCTAGAGAATTTTTGCTGACTGTTCTAAGGCATTGCTTTTTTAGGATCATGTTTTTGTTGTTCGTGATTCATGTTTTCTATGTTATGCTGTTCCTCCAAGTCTTGTGATCACATGTTGGGCTAAGGCTTTCCTCTTGGCTCTCTTGTGGTTTGTGTTTTCTTGTGTTTTTTTCAATTTACAATAAGGTGTTCTGGATTGTGTGTGCTTATTAATGTATCTATTCTTAATATTTGCTTTTCTCAATAATTCTTTAGTTGTTATTTATTCCACAGATTGTGGTTCACTGACAACACCAGGCAATGGAACTGTTAAACTGACTGAAGCTGGAACAACAACATATGGGGCCACCGCCACTCAGTCGTGTAATATTGGATTTGATCTCAGCGGGGTAGTTAATATAACATGTGGAGCTGACGGGAATTGGAGTGACCCTGCTATTACCTGTACCATTAAAAGTAATTTATATACAGTAGCAAGTATCATTTAGCTAACGCATATGTAAACGAGTTTAAATCGTATATCAGTTTACGACTGTTCATCCATTCACTAAACAAAACCCTAACACAAAACCCAGCAATTAACAATGGGATAAGCACAACGCAATGAATTAACGAGAAAAGGATAACAGAAAACTACTGGGAATGTAGGTAAATGCAAAACAAGGGCCCAACTAAAATCACCACACACAACGGGAGCAAAAGAAGCCATGAATAAGCAATTACAGAATCGCATCTCTTAATGCTGACAGTAGTCTAGGCTATTCAACAACAAAGGAAAATACGTAATACACACAACCATTTAAAGCAAAGGAACAAGCCTAAGCCAAGGTCTTTCCATCCAAAATCAGTACCATGATCAAATCAATCGATAACAGTTATGGGTCTGTGTCATCAACTGAGCTACTGTCGTGCATTGAAGAAGACATCAAAGTATTACGCTGCGATTTAGTGTATGCAATCAATTCAGTTTAAATCAAAATTCAGTGGTATGTACTTTAAAGTCCTTATCTTGGTTAATCTTCATTTTGCATTTTGAATTTTATATCTTTGATCATAATCTCATCGATAAGTATTGAATCTTAAATGCAACCCCAACAGTTTGTGTTTTGATATACATACAATCGATTGGTTAGGTTGGTATCAAGGTTTAACATATTTAAGTTATTGAATTAATTTAGCTGACCATTCCTAGGCAGTGCTTCGTTTTGGATACTTTTTTTGTTATTCATGTTTTCTATGTTATGTTGTTTCTTGAAGACATATAATCAAACGCTAGAATATATGCTCTCTTTGCTTTCATTTGAATTGTGTTTTTATGCGTTGTCATTTTCCTTTATGGTGTTCTGGATCAGGTGCAGTCCTTGATTGTTTCTATCCCTTATCTTCGCTTCCCTCTCTAGTTCGTCTTGTATTTGCTTTTTAACTTCCCAAGATTGTGGTTCACCAACTAGTCCAGGCAATGGAACCATTGAACTGACGGATGCTGGAACAACAACATATGGCGCCACCGCCACTCAGACATGTAATATTGGATTTGATCTCACTGGTGTGGCAAATATCACGTGTGAACCTGATGGAAATTGGAGTAGCCCTGCTGTTACCTGTATCATTAAAGGTAATTTGTATACAGTATGATTTTTTTTCAGCTGATGCATACACCAAAGTGTTATAAACCAGACATAGGTCTGTAACATCTCTGGCCTGCACAAAACAAGGCCCATTAACAATATCAATCCCTTTACTATGGGATCAAGTGGTTACTAAATCTCACTTTAGAACTGAAAGTAGTCTAGCCTATCAGACAACGAATGAAATAGACTACTTTTTACATACAATCATTTAAAGCGAAAAAGCTTAAGTTGACCCAAGGGGTTTTCAACCAAACACCAACATCATGATCAAACCAATGGATAAAAGTTTTGAGCTTAACAACTGAAGAAAACACGATAGGAAAACACTGGGATTAGGTTTAAAACATCTTTTCAGCTCAATTCAATATTCAAATGTATGTTATGTTAAATCTTTAGCCCAGTTTACTCCTTTTTAGCATCTTGATTGTTATGTCCTTCATCGATAAGTAAGGGATCATTTATATAATGTGTCTTAATCCTCATACGAACTGAGGGTCAGATATGTTAAAAGTTGTCCAATAATATTAGCTGACTATTTTAATAAAATGCTTCTTATAAGGATCCTTTTCCTTATTATGTTTTCTATGTTTTGCTGTTATTTGAAGTATTGTAACCACATGCTGGAACAAGGCTTCTTTCTTGGCCTTCTTATGATTGTGTTTTCTTGTTTTTTTTGTCACGTGTGTGTATAGTCTATGTCAATGTGACAAATATATAGTCCCATGGAAATTTCGTGACGATTTTTGTGACCTATATCAAACAAAACTTTGTGGCATTAGCAACAATTCTAACCACTTCACCGATCTTAGATTTGTGTGAATAGTGACGTCATCAAAAGGCGGCAATCGCGTTATTAATACGCAAGCACGTATATTGTAATATGCTAGAAAGACAAGGTGTTTATAGTTGTTAATGCCTGTGCTGCTCCAAAGTCGTAATAGAAGCTAAATTTGCACAAGAGTGAACATTATAAGGCAATATGCTCAAGAGCCCATGAGCCAAGTCCCAAAAATCATGGGCTGGGTTTCGCTCCAGACGTGAATACCAATTTTATTTTTTAACCGTTGGTGTTGATATTTTACATATCTATTGGTTATTGTGTGTAAATTATAGGGACTTAGATGAGATCACCGATGTGACCATGGAGTCGAAAGTCAAGGTCAAATATGTCACTTAAAATGATCTGTCTTATGGCTCATAACACAAACTTTCCTATATGTTTTGACTGAGGGTGTTAATATAAAGCACAAAGTTTGCCAGTTTTTGTAGATTACAGCAAAGGTTTCAGATCACGGATATGTCTTTTGAGTCCTAGGTTATGGTCAAATATACATACATGGGCAGTTCAAATATGAATGCAAGTAGCTTTATAACTTTCATCACATATATGCAATGACAACATGATAAACGTTTCTATAAAGGATTATATGTCACCTTTAAACTGGCACCAGACCTAAAGAATAATGCAGTATACTTATCGAGCTATAGCCCTTTAATTGAGGATCATGTGAGTATACTTACAAACTCAATACTTCGAAAATATACCAGTGATATATACGAGCATATAATTCTTCAATAAACAGGTGAAATTTCTTGAAATTTTAAAGGAAGTATCCTTATATTCTTATGTAATGATTCTGTGAAAGTTGCGAAAATCCAAAATGCTTTTGTTAAATTACAGCGAACTGTTTTCACTAAAGTATCCTTATGTTTGCAAATAAATTGTAAACAAATCACCACCTTTCAACTTTCAGTTAAATTTATCTCTAACAAAATGAACGAAGCAACATTTAAACTAGTCTTAACTCAAAGACAATATGTTGATCGCTCATACTGAGTTGTTGCTACAAATTATTGATGAATAGTGTTTATTTTTAAACGCTAAAAAGCATTTTATAGAGTCAAAAAATGCCTTAAGTGAAGGGGTCATAGAATGTATGTTTATTTCCTTGTCATAACATTGCGGCTTTATTCTAAATTTAAACGTAAACTGTAAGTTTGACCACTATAGGCATTATTTACATTAAAATTACTCACCTGTTCTTGAGGACTAGACATATTGAAAATATTTTAATTAATTTAAACACGTCATTAAGAATCAGAAAAATGCTTGATAAATAATATAAAATGTGATTACTCTGTAAATAGAGGATGGCGCATTTAAAAAAAAACTTTATGACAAATTTAGCATATTTTCAGTAAAACGCAATGAAAAGGACGCAGCGATGTTTATTAAACATCACCAGTAAATACCCCAAAATGACGTTTATCATAAAATTAATGATTTCACAAACTAATTGTTCACTCAAGATTGAAACAGGATTATATAAACTTTTCCTGCAAGCAACTTTTTGATTGTTACTTAAACTTGCATCTAAAAGTTGTTGCCATTTTGACTAAAACTTACAAAGATATGACACTTTATCCGCACATGTACCAAACCTACATTGCTATTTGCTTCAGAAAAACTTCAGTATACAGGAATGGCCTTTATATTTTGGTCTGTAACTTGATAAATATACTAAGTGTTTCTTTATGCTTGGTGCCATTTTAAAGGAGACAAATAGTTCTTTCCAAACATGTCGCTTCAGTGCTATAGTGTTCTATCTACCATTGCACAAGTTTTGAGAAAAATGAGTTTGAACATTTTAGTATCCTGATTTTTGATGCCTCTTTTATCACAGACCTTTGAGTCATACCAGAGGGTTTAAATACATACATACAGTGTAAATGACCTTGGTTTGAAGAAATTTTCACAGTAATATGGAAATTACAGCATTTTACAGTTTGCAGATAGAACATTATGCCCTAAAAATCGCCTTCTGCGTTCAGTGCTATAGTGTTCTATTTTTTCCTACAGCTTATTATTCTGTTCATGGAGTCTAATTGTAGACTATTCTCAACAGAAATGATTATTTATAACTAAAAGTAGCATATTTAGTCATTTGTTTGGCACAACACTAACAAACCGCACAGATTATGCCATTAAAGTGTATGCAAGGGAGGTATTTTTTTCTACAGTTAATTTTGCTGTCAATGCGGTCAATTAGTTAAATATTTTGAACTTAACTAATTATTTGAACCTAAAAGTAGCAGATTTAACCATTGATTTGTAATTACACCGACAAATTACTATAATTAATGCAGTTAAAATATGCGTAAGGGAAGTAATCTGTTTCTACAGCTTATAATTTTGTCCATGGATCAATTTGCACAAAATCCTTGACTGAGTGGATTATTTGGAACAAAAAGTAGCAGATATAGCCATAAGTTCGTCATTACATCGACAAACCGCATCAATATAGGAAATTTAAATTTATGTAAGGGAGGTAACTGCAATTTTTATCCAATTTCTCCAAGGGTAGTGATTTTCGGTAGATAGAACAATGTGACACTGGACTCATCCAGTCACGTGACATAATGATCATTGGCCATTGGATAAAATCACTTAGAACACTATAGCACTAAACGAAATTGTCTTTTTGTAGATAGAACAGAAACGCACAGCGATTTTAAGCTTACTGGGAGGAGATAGGCAAATGAAACCCTCACCAGTAGATATAACATTTGAGTCCCTTTCCAACGGTATGCATAACTCATATTTGACCAAAATGTCACTTAGAATAATATAGCACTGAAGCGAAGAACAGTTATGACATTTTATCGCAGCATATATGTGAAGAAAGTTATAAAGCTACTTGCATTCATATTTGAACAGCCCTCGTAAAATCTGCCTAAAAGCTCTTAAAGTAAACTCATATTCCCTAATCTGTGCCTTTCTTGTTTATTATCTAAGATTGCGGTTCACCAACTAGTCCAGGCAACGGGACTGTTGAACTGACTGATGCTGGAACAACAACATATGGCGCCACTGCCACTCAGTCATGTAATACTGGATTTGATTTCACTGGTGTAACCCATATAACGTGTGGAGCTGATGGACGTTGGAGTGACGCTGCTGTTACATGTACCATTAAAGGTAATTTGCATACAGTAACAATTATTTGTCAGCTAATGCAGCTATGAACGTGTTATAAATCGATTATAAGTATGTGACTGTTCTGACCTACACAAACCTTGGTCAAAATATAAGAAAAAAACACTTACACAATGGGAACAAGATCAAACAATTGAAAGCGAGAACAGATCACAGGGAACTACTGCAATGTTTTCAACAAATATGCAACAAGGTCTTACTTCAAGACTGATGGCACAATGGGAGCAACAACTATGGTCGATGCTCCAGTTTTCGTGGTAGTGCCTATATTCGTGGTGTGACAGAAAAAAGCCACCATTTATCAACTCCTAGAATTTGAGCAATGAAATTTTATCAGTTACCAAAACAATTAAATTTGCTCGTCGTGTAATAAATATCCAGTGATGTGATGTCACCAATAACGTCATGATGACGTAATCATCTTTGAACGTGACAGCCGCCATTTTACGAATGTCAAGAAGCTGACGATGGCAACAGGCAGCTTAAATTACTCGTCACATGAGCAAATTGAAATATTGTTTCGGTAAAAATTGACCGAGAACCCATTAGATTAGAATAAAACTATAATTCGGTGGCATTTAAATGACAAAAAACGGCAACTGATTATATAAACCTAGATTTGCGATGGCTACCACGAAAACTGGCGCTTGTTTGGAATGTGACCTACTCTGGAATCAATCTGGATTTAACCTGTCAGCACATCAATGGTGAGTAATGATTATCGAATAAAGCGAAGATATGTATATCCAAATATTTTTATTCAAAAATTAATTATATGTCATAACTAGATTTATACTTTGAAACGTTGATACGTAAATACCACGAAAACTGGGACAACCAGCATAAATATAAATAAGCAACAAAAACGGGATGGATAGTAGAACAGACATATTTGTCTTTGCTATCATGTCTCTTAACGAAGTATTCTTGCTAAGAATCTGCCATTGATAGTGTTGTTGCTAAACTGCAAAACTGGTTTAATTCCAATGGTGCATTCGTACTTCGTGCAATGCATGATCCAACTAAATAAATAAAAATCATATTAACAAACAATGATTACACAAAGGCAAAGACTCTTGACTCTCAATCATTTGCAGCTAAAATAACTAAACTTTAGATAACACCATGCAATAATCAATCGATAAATGGTCTGGGCCAAGGTTGTCATTGATAATTAGGCCAGATCAGATCTCCAACAATTGAAGGAGAGACCATATGTATTGCATGCTATTGTGATTGAATTAATGATATCTAGTTTTCTTGTCTACGTTAATTGTTTAGGGCTTTAAGAAAGTAAGTGCAATATGCATTAAGTAACAAAATCTAGGAAATGACCACTTTGTTTGTTTATATTTTTTTTTCCTTTTTTATCTTATTTTTTTAAATTTTTACTTTTTTTTCATTTCCGCAGATTGTCATTTACCGACTAGTCCAAGAAATGGAACTGTTGAACTGGCAGATACTCAGACAACAACATATGGAGGTATTGCCACTCAGTCATGTAATACTGGGTTTGATCTCATTGGTGTAACAAATATAACGTGTGGAGCTGATGGAAATTGGAGTAATCCCACTGTTACTTGTACCATAAAAGGTAAGTTGTATATAGTAGAAATAATATTATTAGTCAGCTCATGCATATATGAACAAGTTATAAAAGTTTGAAAGAGGGCAAAGGTCAGGAATTTATACAATCAAGTACCACACCTGACCCAAACTCACAATTAGACAGCACAAAGGAGAGCCAAGAGGTCAGCCCTTTCTCATTTCAGTCTTCAAATGTACACAGCCCAAAACAAAACATTTATGGCTCAACAAATAGAAAAATATAACTAGCTCTTTTTTTCCAAATCAGCTTAAACAAACAAAGAAACACCCAATATCAAAACAGTGGCCAAAAAAGTAATCCGCCAAATAGGTGTCCAATTTAAATTTTAGTCACAATTTGAAACTTTATGAAACGTCAAAAGTCACTGTGACTTTGGTTCCTTAATACACATAAACTATTACACAAATATAGACTGAGAATCATAACATAACTGTTGTAATACTGCAATTGTTTAATAAATAAACCAAGGGATAGCAAGTTTGATTTATGGAGACATCATTGGTTCTTCATAAATTGCATTTTGAAAACTATATTTCTGGTTGACCACTCAGTGCTTACATTTTCTGTATTATACAATACTTAGTTTCAAGTTTTGAAATCATCTTGACGAGGAAGTGAGTGCTGTCTGTTTTAATTTTTATTTTTTTGTATTGTCTGAATTGTAATGCTCTGTGGCTTTTCCTTGTGGTTCTGTGGACTTTTCTGCAGTGTGTTATTGTGGTATTATCTCATAATACTCACATAATTATAAAAAAAACACATGATGTGCTTATTGTTAGTTTATTTAACTGGCTATTAGTATATGTGTTTAATATATAAAGGGCAAGGACAGGATATCAGAATTCTTAGATCATTGTGTTAAGCATCCTCTAAGGCTTAAACCTCAAGCTCTAATTATTTTTATTTTGTCTAAATCATTCCTTGGTTGTATTGTACAATGGTAACAATACTATTGATACAACTGAAAAAAACGAGATTGAACATAAACTGCACTCTGTCGCTAATGAAATAGATTCACAAGATTGTAATAAATAAACTATCAAATTACTAAGGGAAATTAACCACTGTATCAAAAGAGGTTATTAATCAATATATCTAGTCAGTTTGTAACGCATATTGTCATATAAATATTACTTTTTCCTGAGAGGGTGATAGTCGAAAATATCATCCCTCGAAATATGATTATCAACCTTGGCTGTGCCTCTGTTGATAATCACATTTCTTTGGATGATACTCGCATCTTATGTGAAGGGCTGACATTTTATATTGCCACTGGCTGCTATGGTATTGGTCATACTTCTGTGAGGGTTTTGTATGGGAAATTTTCGTGAGGTTTAATAAAAATTGTATTTGTATACATATAGGAAAATAAATCCTTTATTCATCAGCAATGTTAAAGGCAAATATGTATATACATGCGGCCCTACCAACCCAAGTAGCGCATAAAAATAACTGAGCAGTAAGGCTACATACCTACAGATTAACATCTGCTTGTGTATGTGGGGTAACTAAGACGTCCTACTGGTACTAAATGACGACACAGTATTTAAAAACTAATCCTGTTCATATATAAAATGAAGGAAAAATTGCTTAATTATTTTAGCATTGACATCATATAATTCAGACTTTTTCATATGCTCTCATTTGAATTCTAATACTTATTACGGGCATAAATCGGTAAAGTCTAGGAACTAGCTGCACATTATCAAGTATACTCACCTTTCATAAGTTGATCAGATCAAAGTAACTGTTTCAAAATTGCCATCTTTAATTTATGGACATATTTTAGCATTCCTATCCAATCATTGATTTGACTGTTAAATTTAATGATTATTTAATCATAAGTGCAAACAGAGTATCAAATATGTTCTTACAAAGGCTATCATTTGGCAGTAATTACTACCAAACGAACTGAAAGTGAAGAGTGGGTACGTTTTTTTGGCCAGACTAACTATTTTTGGCAATTTAGGCCTTATCAGTGACCCAATCATAGTATTAAAGTAATGAAGAAAGCAGATATAAACAATGGAATCCGACAAGTATAAATAAACTCTACATTACGCTGAAGGCAGGGAGACGCCATATAGCCCCAGTAGACAACTGCAGTCAGCTTTTTTTTCTTCAATTTCCTAAAACTTACTGCTTATCAAGTGTTAATGTGCTATTGGTTTTACCAACTAGAAGTCTAATTTCATCAAGTCATTTTGAGTAGGAATTTAATGTGAGACTAAGTTAGAATTTAATTATACTTTACGTCTAGCAATAAGTATACTGCGATGACTACCCTTAAAAGTGTGCATATTGAGACAAAATTTCCAAAACACCTGTCGGCACTTCATCTGCAAGCTATATGGCTAAGACGATCAACTAGTTTGTGTAGGCGAACTATTGATACCGTTTTTAAAAGTGTATGGTATAAGTTTTTGTGTACGATAACCTTCTAAGCTCAAATTGTTGGTACTTAATTACATTGTATGGATTAAATTGCTGGATGATTTAGAACGTATTCAGCTCTTAAAATTTATTCAGGGATATCCATATGGCAAATGTATGCAGCAAATATAGGGTAGTTTATTAAGTTCAACAATATATCCCTTAAAGAACTTCCTTTTACTGATTTAATGGCCCGACAACTTGCATACAAACTAATGCACAGATAGCATAAAGATATTTAGCTCACCTTGAGTCTTTGGCTATTGTAATAAGTCCTCTTCTTGCATCGTCTTTGGTCATTCGTAGCCCGTTTGAGTATATATTTTTTTATTTAAACAGTGTCCCCTCCTAAACTACCAGTCTAAACAAAATCATTTTCAAAGTTATGTTGCCGATAATGCCCTTCATCAAAAAAGAATAAAGTAGTTTGCTCCACCAAACCTAATGTTCACTTGAGCTAAAAAATAAATGAGCCATCGACAAAATCACTGCGGGAGCAAAATATAGTAATATATTTATATGACAACTCCTCATGAACCACTGATGCCAAATCAAAACGAAATACACAAAATTGTGTCTCATAATGCTCTCTACAAAATAGCACAAAACAGTTCTGCTCCACAAAACAGTTGGTCAGAGTTGTAAGTAGGAATATCTTAAAATGATAGTATCTCCTTTATCACTTGCCTAAATTTGAGACTTATTCCACAGAAATGTTTGTCATATAAGCATCTAACCAAATTGTACATATTGCTTCACTATAGGTGTTTAGGGGCTAGGACAAAGACGATACATCCAAAACCTCTTGTTCAAAAATAGTAATTGAGTAATATCAGGAATTACCACAATAACAAACTGCCTGCAAACCAGTTGCAAACCTGCAATTTCTTTGAAGGATTACCAGTAAGACTTTTGAATGTATATTTATTTTTTGTTAAAAAAAATCTCATTTTCATAGTGGATTTAAACATATGCTGTATATTTACCCACTTATATCGAAAAAATACTTTCATAATTAAGGTTTCTTCCAATATAATAATTGTGACCAGCCATGAGATTTTGGGCCCAAATGAGGTACCTGGTCGAAATTGAGATATTGTTTTTTTCTGATACCTATATGTCTCTGGAGTATACATGTGAAATTTCAGTTCGATATCTTAAGCGGTTTCTGAGAAATAGACAATAGTTCATAGGTCCCTACGTCATGGAATTGTATGTAAAGTGTTTCGGACGTCAACGTTAATTTTTCTGATTGACAGCTTGGCGAGTTTATTTCAGAATGTTTGAAACGAATTGAGTTTTCTTTTGGGAAAGTTCATTTCACTTCAGAAATTCTCAATTAGAACATTTTGAGATCATAACGTGAGCCGATAAATCGACAACATTATTTCTTTAAAAATATAAATGTATTTCGTCATACGGCTTTTTCTTTAAAGTTCGAACACTAAAGAGTAAGCATTTTCCAGGGTTCGAAAATTTTGAAATTAAAAATCAGATAATATTGCTACAGTATGAAATGTTAGAATGTGGTCTTTATCATGATGAAAATGGGTATTTATGCAAATCAGAAAGTCGATTATTAACATGTTTAAAAATGGTGATCAGATATGATTCCGCGCATCGTGGTTTAATCTATCTACTCATTTCTCCCTTTTCTTTTTTTCGATTTCTTTATAACCATCACTAATTCATTTGTAGAAAGAGGAATGAAAGTAGCATCAGCAGCAGTGGCGCATGTTGTAGTAGTTATAAAATACTTAGGTCAGTTTACACTCTCAATGGTGTGTCGCATGCGATAGTCACCAAGCCAAGAGCTGATCCCGAACCCATCATGCGATATTCAATTCGTAAAAGTTGGGCACCGGTGAATTAGTAGTTTAGCCGTCTCTCTTCTGTTCAAAAATGGTGTTGGACCTCTCATACCAATACAGATGCATTGCTTCACTTCAATGTTCCCTTTAAAAACAAGTCAAACTATTAAGTTTACTCGGTCTCGGTCTTCGTTTGCGTAAATGCTGATCAATCTTTTTGCCGATTGTGCATATTTTGAAACAGAATTTTGAAGGCAGTCAAAATCGAAACGGCGAGAATTCATGTATAATCGGTGTTATCAAAGTCTATATACATGTACAATGTATTTTCAAGGAAGAAGAAATACATGTAACATGCTGTGCAGCTTAAAACAAAAGCAGAGAAAGGTGTGGAGGAGCTCCCACAAAATAAATCAAGCAAAAATATTTTGTTGGCGTTCAAAATCAAAACGTGACGAAATTATGTCCTCCTTTCGCTAGATGCATCGGATCAAAGAGATTCCAGTCCAAACCACTTATCTATCTCCATATTTCTTCGGTTGTACTTGCTAATATATCTTTGCAACACAAACCGCTTGGAACCAGGTCAAGACCAATGGATACCCAAAGCGCTCTTTCTTATTTCTCAAAGAAAATGTTTGCAGTGGGGGTCTTTCTAATGTGAACGACAGCTTTACCCTAAGCAGATTAATGAAACGACCCAAGACATTTTGTGATTCGGCACATGGTGAGTACTCACAACTTACATTTTTTCTTGAAATATACAGAGGGCCTTTCAACAATCTTTAAGCATATTCGACGTCGATCTCCGATTTCATTTAAATGCTGTTCACTTGTATTTGAAAGGATCACATGTTAAATTTTTCGAATTACAGTCGCAGAAGTTGTGAACAGTGTAGACTATGAATCAGCAACTAATATGTTGAGGTACAATTAGATCTACTGGCCGGGAATACATGTACCTACCCGAATAGTTTTGGTTGCATATTCATAAATGTATGGGTATCAACATAATTAACTACAATCAGCGTGCGCCCATGTACATACCGAAGTTACAGTTAATTAAACACAGATCACATCGAAATGGATCCAACTCTAAACTTCGAAATTATTGATGAATATCAATAACAGTCTAGATCAGATGATAGATAAAAATGGGATGTACCTGATACAAAAGCTTCTAACTTTTTAAACAGTTTATAAAATTTCGGTACTTGGCTCGTATGCGTTAAAATCAGTATATGCATAACTGCATATATGCTTCAACCACGACCTCTGAGTAATGGTCCTCGATTCATTCAATACATTTACCGTAACAGTCACGCCTCAAAGCGTTTTGTGGATGTATAGCTACCTAGTTGGGCTAGAAGTGTAGTGTTTGGCTTGAGCCTTGATCTGCATGTACTTCCACACTTTGTAGATTATAGCAGAACAGGCCCTGGCTGCGCTTTAGAACAGGCTCGTCTGAGTCTTTGCTGTTGGCAAATGCGATAAGTGATAAGCTGGCATAGTATTAAAGTGGCTCTAACTTACCGTAAGCATGGCACAAAACCGATAACCCGTAAGTCGAGTCTAAATATACGGAGTTACATGTAATAAATTTCGTGCCAAAATGCGCCTGACAATACCTCGTGACTTCATCTTACAGCATACGTAAGCATACTAGCGTTTGACACGCTGATACAATACAATTGTTACGTGTAGCATACACGGTAAAATCAGCGCATCAGACTTGTAGCCCTATTAGCACACACGGAGCAGTCAGCGCATTAGACTAGTCGCCCAAATATTGATATTGATATTTGTCTTCATACATATTCGCCACTTCGTGCCGTTGCGGTTTAAACAGTGCATTTCCAGATTTTTTTGTGAAAATTACCATGGCAATGTTAATGGGTGCAATTTTTCACAAATTTACGGGGATGGAAGTCAAATATTAAAAAGCTATATACAATAAAATATCAAAATAATTATGATTTTGGTTCTCAAGTAGGTCCCGTTTAAAGTGAACATACATTTTAAAATATCACGATTCCTATTGGCGTTATGTTAACGTCTCATAAAAATGCCATTTAAATTTGTTGTCGTGTTTAAATGACTACCAAACGAAAACAGCAGACACCAAGAAGCTACAATAAAATTGTACATTGCATAAATCAATTTGCGATCATTCAGTACTTTTTTCACGGTTGTAGCTTCTATTGTTTTGCGACAATATTTTTTGCCAAAAAGTCTGGAAACACATTGATTTAAATGACGACGTTACAAAATGGCGAATAATTATGTCCTGTGACTGTACCTCAAAGTATAACGCTTATTGCATACACTGAAACGAGCATCGTATGCCACATCACCAATAAGTAGGATGGAACTTTCCGTTTGTAGTATTTCGTCTCAACACAACAGACAAGAAAAACGTTGACGTGCTGAACGACAACATTGGAGACAAAAGATACTGAAACGGACATACATTTTTGCGTTTGCAATTCGTGTTCGAAATGGAATTGATCTCGTTGTTTTATAAAATGTATTATAATATCAGGCCTGATCTTGGTTTTCAGTGTGTGATTGTGGTATTTCCTGAGTACGACTCACTTGTTTTTCTCGTCTTTAGTAGAAAAAGAATATAAATACGCTACAGCCGACACAGAAAGTGTCCGGGAGAAACGGTGTTTTTTTTTGTTTGTTTGTTTGTTTAAATACATGTTTGTGAGTCATCTAACTCCTCCAACTCCAACATTGTGAGATAATTATTTAAACAGTCGCATGTTTAAATCTTCCAAACCATTATTAAATATTTCTTTGCGAAGAAATGCGCCTCTTGGGCTTTAAGCGATGTTAACAAATGATGCTTAGAGACGTACAAATTTCGCGAACAAAGTGCAGTTGCGTAAATTACGTCACTTTTGCAGCGCGTTTTCCCGACGTCACGTTTTACCGCATTTGGGCACAAAATGTCATGGCGCGTCACATATAGGAAATTTAGATCTTTCTAAAATTAAACATTAGCTGAAGTTATCTATAAGACATTTAAATTTTTCTTTAACTAACAGTTCACTTATTTCCAGATTGTGGTTCACTGACTAGTCCAGTGAATGGAAGTGTCCTATTGGCTGATGCTGGTATAACAACATATGGTGCTGTTGCTACCCATTTGTGTGATTTAGGATATAACCTCCAAGGAGAAATAAATATAACGTGTACAGCAGATGGGAATTGGAGTGACTCAGTTGCTATATGCAAAATTAAAGGTAAATTGCAGAACGTGTGTAACAAGACTCAGATTACACAAGGTAAACCTGTCGTGAGTGAGCGCTAGTCATCTCTCTTCTTGCAAACAACTCATTGATGGTAGATGTCAGTTTACTTAAAGGCAAGTACCATTGGATTGTTGTACAAACAACTAGACTTTTGCAACCACGGTATAGAAAATAACTCCAAGCAAGGACAACTCACGTCTGAGACCAGAGATAGCTGTTTCACTTTATTTGTCTGCTTCATGGCATGTGGTTGTTATTGTGCTCTGTCTCTTCCTCACGGTACCATTGTCTTATCAGCATTGTGTGATTGTGATATCCAGGTCACAAATACTAAACTTTTCATCACTGACAAGGGGCCCGAAAACATTACATAAAACTCTAGTATTGGTGGAATTGTTTTGTTTAAGGCGATATTTACGAGGGGCATTTGGAATGTGTGTAGCATGGCGTGATTACTCCAAAACGCGTTAATAAATTGCTATCAAATTATACATTTTTAAAAGCTAAAATTCAACGGCTTTTTGATGGTTTAATATTTGCAGAAAAAGAACTTGGCATCCACGTGCGGCGCCTGCTCAAAATGAGTAGGGTTTTTTAGACTGGCGTAAGTTTTAGGCGATATGTTTGGAATAAATGACCAGAAATTGGAGACCTTATCTACGATCTTGGTTTGACAAGTTAACGAATTGGTGCCAACTCATTTTTTTGTTAAAGTACATTTAGCGATCACTGCTGGCATTACTTACGCATTTACATTTAAAAAATTGTTGACCAATAGAGAAATGTTAAACTTTTAAATATGGAACTTTTTGCATTTTTTATATCATTACTTCAAAATGTGTCACTACAGGAACACGAAATATGCCTGAAGAGTATATATATTGCTTTAATTGTAGCGAATAATAATACATTTGTCGCGCAAAATTGTTGACTTAATTAGTATCTTACAACACTATCCCTACTTTCTCAAGAAAAGGCTGGGATAACTCCACCCAATATATTTGTTTAGGGCATAAGAATTTCTCATTACATAGCGTTTAATCTGGACAATATTGATTTATTTCTATTCTCAAGGTATTCTTACTCTTTTTACCAATGTTTCAAATTTAAATGAACCAGAACGTCATCTCACAGTTAAAATCATTCTACCCAATTGTAGATTTTAAGATATATCTGCCATTTGTTCTTGTTCACAAAATTTCTGTTGGTTTCAATACAAAGCGTACAAAGTGTGCTTGACAAAACCACCAATGTAGAGCATGTTGAAACTGCTGTCGGTTATATATTTACAAAATATGTGCATTATGACATGCGATGATTAGTCATAAAAATAAACGCATTGCTTTGCTTTCTAAACGATTTTGGTATTGCTATCCCAGTGTTAAGTTATTAAAACAACGAATTCGGTCAGTACGTATATAATGATTTTACCAGATGGTTGCCTACCAAATGGTACAAAATTATCTAATTTTATCAAACATTGCTAATGGTATGCACACTTTTCAGACCATTCCATTCTTGCTTTTTCCAGTAAACAAACAGTACATGTATTCACAATAGTAATATTTGTGTCTGCATTTGAGCATCCTCATAAATTAAAAGTCATAACATAGAAGACAGATGACAGTTGAAAATGTTACCAAACATGAATGGGTTTGTCAATCGGTTATATAACAGTCCATGCTACGATTTTTCTAAATGCTACTCGTATACTTAATGTCTTATTACATAACTTGAACTATTCCTATTTATTAGCTAGATGATAAACAATTTAATAAAATTAACTCACTATGATGGATTGGCTCACAGATAGCCAGAGCTAAGGAAAATTTCAAGTAAAGCTATGGTGGACCCAGCCAAAGACAAGCTTCAGGCACCGACCCAACGATGAAAGTTTTACCTCAAGGCTATCATTTTCGTATGAAGCCTGACCTACAAGATATTGTTACAGCTGAATTGTGTTATTTAAAACTGTATCTTACAGATTGCAATTTTCCCCTTGCACCAATTTATGGATCTACCTCTCTAAAAACAGCAGGAATAACAACCTACGAGGCAATCGCGATAGTGTCTTGTAATAAAGGCTACACTCTTGATGGCAATGACACCATGGTTTGCGAGGCTGATGGGTTTTGGAGTAAACACGCTAAATGTATCATCAAAAGTACTGTTTTAGATTTGTATTCATAGAGCCGAGTAAATTGACGACATGCAATTGCGTCTGGACAAATTACTCACTCTACCTTTATGTTTAGTAACCTCTTTTCCATAGAAATTGTGATTAAAGCATCGCTTGATCACAGTAGCAATCATTTCATCCAGCTGTTGTCTAAATAGCATTTCAAATTAATATATGAAAAATATAAAAAGACTTTTACCCTACAATCCATTAGCAATACTAATTGACAACAATGCTATACATTCAGTTCAGTTGTTACTACATAACTGTATAATGCAATTGAAAAAAAAACTTTTTTGTGCTTCAAAAACAGCACAATCTACGGCGAATGCATTTAAGCTCCCCAGTGGTTTAGGCTGCTGTCCGTTCTAAGGTGGTGGTTTTGTTCTTGTTGATTTGTTGTTGATTGTTACACCCATTGTGGAATTATGTTATTGGTCTGTAATTGGCTGTGCGTTTTGTGTGTCCATTCTAGTTTTGCAATTATCTTAATTGGGAAGAGAGAGCTAGTTGCCTTGCTTATCTTGTCATCCAGTTGTCTCTTGATTATTGAGTGGCTCTTCCTTGCGGTGCTGGGTTTGTTTGCAGTTTTCCTGATCATACTAACTTACTCTTTAAGAATTTCCTAAGAAAGCAGCAAGCAGAAATGACAAGCAAATGTGGCAATCACCAAATAGCATTCATTTAACACACAAAACACACACTGCCATAATTCAGTAAGAACACATTTAAGGTAAAACATCCAGCTCTCCCATTCTAAGCAGATCCTGTAAGTTGTGTTTACGAAATTTGATACCATCATTCAACATTTATTCTTTATCATTATGTTCCTTGCTACAGTATTCCTGATATTTGCCTTCTTCATCAGTATAAAGAGAACTGCTTGCTCTAATGCCTGCAATTGTGAAAAAGGAATAGCATTCTTAACATCTTTGTGTTTCAACAACAGCAGAATCTAGGGCAACAATTTGGAACCAGTGAAATGCATGTAAGCGCCCAGTGGCTTAGGCTGCTGTCCATTCTAAGGTGGTGGTTCTGCCTGTTGTTGTTGACTCGTTGTTGACTGTTACTCCCCTTGTGGGATTCTGTAATTTTTCTATGTTGTATTGTGCTTTGCTTTGTGTCCATTCTAGTTTTGCGATCATCTTGATGGGGAAGAGAGAGTTGGTTGCATTGCTTTTTGTCATCCTGATATCTCGTGATTGTTGCTTGTTTTTCTTTACAATGCCACGGTTTAGTCTGCAGTTTGTGATTGTTGTATTTTCTGATCATACTCACTTACTCTTTCTGTTACATGTCTTGACTGATAAGCTATTTTTGTTATTATTGTTTTGGTGCCTTGCTGACTCGCTGAACAAGAAACTAAGACAGATAGACACATTTAGTGATGCATTTAAAGGTATGCAAAATTTAAAAAAAACTCATTCTGAACTGCAAAAACATTTTTAATACTAAGGGTGTAAGGAATAAGTCTTTGATGAAAGAAAGGCATGTTTTTGCAATGTAAATAAGGCACATACTGTTGGTAAGATTCAATCAATAGAGCTCATTTCCCATCAAATAGTTTTATTTCTGTACAAAGATATTGCCTAGTAACTTGTGTCCAATTTATACTTTGTGTTAAGCTTAGGGAACTGCAAAGACCAGGAATCAGGAATTGATACAATCAAATACCATACCTGACCCTGAATACTATATTGGAACGTGACAAAAGCACAAAACACAAAAATAAGAGAGTCAAGAGGCCAGCTCTTTAAAAGCAGATCATCACAGGGCTGTAAATAGCAGATACTATGACTAAGGTGAACATTAACATAAATAACATAATTGATCCACAAAACACAAAGGAAACACCGTCTTGTGAGGTCAGCAAAATAAAATCACCAGTATTTCACTGGACGCATCCATTTTTGTGTGTGTTTTCTAAAGTTCAGGTTTTATTTAAAAAAAATAAGAATGTTCTAATATGCACAACCGAAATAATCACTGCGCATATGTATTGTCCTATAGATTGCAAGGTTCCAGGGAATCCAAGTAATGGAATGGTTAAACTAGCAGATGATGGCGTAACAACATATGGGGTCACAGCCAGTGTTTGCTGTAATGCTGGATATGAACTTGTTGGCGATGATTATCTAAGCTGCAGAGCAGATGGTACTTGGAGTTCTCTGCCATCATGTGTTTTCAAAGGTCATGTTATGGTTTATACTATCATGTAATTGATACTTACACGCAAACTTTTTTCTAATTCTGCTGTATTACATGTCCTAGGACATTTTTAATACATTTACCTACATTTATCTCTTTTGATTAGTGGATACCAATGTTTTGCAATATATGGTGTTTTATTGTAATTAGCTTGCCTATAGTCGTACTGAATGAATGCTAAAACAATTTTACGTTTAAAAAAATATCCAAAGTCTGTTAAAACCCTATTGCAATATCCCTGAAAGAAAGCAAAAATAAAGCTAAAGTTGGTGCTTGTGTGTTGAGATTCGTACCGTTTTCTCCTAGCTGTCAGGCGGACACTCACCTCAACATAATCTGCTGTTTTCAATGTGACAGATTATCTCTGTCGTAGGTACCTGTTTTCGTATGTTGTAATTACTTTTATTGTGTATTATCAATAAAAGAAGCTTTAAAATATAATTAAAAATACCAAACTTTCCTAATTAAAAATACAAAATAACGAACAAAGTAACAAATCCTCCACTGGATCAAGTTATTTAAACCAGTTATAATGATAAAAATGATACTCCTACAAACGTAGCTATACATTTCTATACTACTAACACACAAAAACAACTTTCTAACTTTCAATACGCGGAGATTTAGAAACAATAATAAAACAGACACAATCCGACACCTTTAGAAGAATGTCAGAACAAAGTACAACCGTTAACCATAATTCAGGTAAATCTATTGTGTTGAATAATTGAAGGTGATAGAGATCTAACATGTCTTTTATTTTATAACATTTTCTATTTACAGGGTACATCGCCGCATTATCAGCAGTTGGTGGAGTGTTATTTGCAGGGCTAACGGCTATAGCTTGCTATTGGTTTGTAATCCGTAAATGTATCAAACCTTTAATGTTTGTAAGGTAAATTCCATTATATTCATTTGATTTCCTACTCACGATTCTTAACAATGATTCGGTCGCTAAGCATTTATTTTCTCTACTCCAGTATAAATCAAATGATATGTGATATTATCACATCAAAATATGGCCAAGAATTTTAGAAAAATGACAAAATGCATTATTTTGTCTATTTTTTGCAAACAAGCAGAGCAAGAATTACGCTTCCTTGGCTCATTAAACTTTATAGCAAAATGTATAGACCAAATGGCATTTAACATAATTTTGGTAATCTCAACTTCATATATCTACTCTAAAACATGAGTGAGTATAATTAGGAAATACCACATCAATTAAACACTGCAGACCAACCAACAGCACCGGGAGGAAGGACCACAGAACAGATTTGAATCTGAAAATCATCTGCACGCAATAGATTGGCTTACAGGGCGAATGTCTAGTGTTTGATCTGTATTGATGTAAAGGTCAGATCAGGAAATCAATGTTCAAATTTTTTACAGAACTATCTTTTTACAAAATATCTTTCGAATGTCTTGCCACATATTGTAGGTATTTCCCACTTGGAGCTTTATTCTAGATAACACTTTCTTTTATAAAGATTTCAACAGTAAAACTTATTATACAAAATATTTTCAGTGTTGAACTAGTAATTGCAATGTAGCGAAGATGCAAAAGTATTGCTCAATTACACAGCATAGTGCCCCAGTAGTGTTTGGACCATCTCCGCTTTCATCTTAAGTCTAGCACAGTACCATTAAGCCACTGCGGAACTCATCGTTGCGCAGTTCATACAGAGCTCACTAGTGACCGTGAGGTCGCAGATATAAATCTCAAACACAGTGTGATGTTACTTTCCTTGTGTAAACCACCTTTTCCTCACTACTTATTACTAATACTCACTAACTATTTGGGCCTCGTCGCTAAAAACCCTGTCTTCGTGGTTTCTGACTTAGCAAGTTTCAAACCAGTCTCCTCAATTACAAGGGCTAGCTAGTGAATAGAATATTCGCCTATAGTAAGTTTACATATATAACTGTCCACGAAGCGAATAACAAAGGTGCTGATAAGACTGCGCAGATGCGCAGGCAGGTCCGCACCTGTGTTATTCGCAAACCCCTGGAGACGGTTTTGTCTTGCAGCGAGGCCCATTTTTAACCCAGAAAAACGATCAAGCATGGCTAAAACATGTTAACTGGGATGCAAGGCATCAACTAATCAATAAAATTTAGTTGTACAATCATTTACGAGAGTGTCTTATAATAAGTGTTTATGATCTTATTATATTTACCCTTCAACGATCCTTTTAAAAGGTTGTGTATTTGAAAACCAAGAAATATGCCAAATTTGAAAGGAACAATTTTCTATTTTAGTCCACTTGATAACGACTCCTGTAAAGACGAAAACTACACCTCGACGGCAAATAGAAAAGATAGTGTTATGGGAGACAGTAGGTCTGACTTATACACACCAACAGAAAGTAACATGGGTTTAAGGCATCAAACAGCGAATGGAAGTCCGATACACCATTACACACCAATTGGCAATACAGCCACACCTATACATAGCATAGAATGTGACACTGCAGACAACAAATGAGAATATGCTCAAGCAAAATGCAAGTAATTTCAATGCATTTGTGCCACCTACTAGTTTCGAATCTACGTTGTTTAGATCTTCTCCATGGAACCTTGCTTACTTGCCGAATTATTTCAAAGGTATCTAAAATAACCTTTAAAAGGTTTGACATTCAGAAATGAAAAGTAAACAGTAACAATGCAGTGATTTCAAAACACAGTCGTGGTTTCTGTCCTGAATGTAAATTAACTGACAAGTGAATGGACAATAAAGCAAGACATGCTTCTAATTGTGAATGACACTATTTAATATACTATTTAATATACATGTTTTCTTTCTTTATATAAACTTGTTGAAGTTTAGAACAGGAAATACAATATGAATTACTTCAACCCAATTTTGCTTGTTTTAAACACTGTTTCCAGAGGAAAATAGTACAAACACCTAGGTGTTCGCAGTGATGTTTTCTTATCAGTAAGCGTACGATATTAATTGAAAGTTTAGCCAATTGTAAACAAGGAATTCTGCAGATTGTTTGACAAGAATGCAGACATCATTAAATTGTTTATATTTTGAGAAAACTCCTTTCTTTAAAGTAATAGTTGCCAAGAAGAGCGTCACTGACCATTGGCCCGGTTCGCTTTAAGGCCAACATTATGACTCACCCTGACAGATTTTAGCACATATCAGTTATGAATTTACCAATACCTTCTCATTGATACATGATGATGATGATGATGATGATGATGATGATGATGATGATGATGATCATTATGATGAGATTATACAAACGTCTATACAGAGCTGTGTTAAGTAGATTGGTAAGCTACCCACAGAAACTCATATGAAGCATTAGTAAATAATGCGTTCTATGCTTTGCTTTAACAATGAAAACGTTTTTAATTTTAGCTTTGTTTTGATAGCTTCACGACGCAGTCAATCACTATGGTAATTTGGCGATGATAAGTGAATCTAATTGGCCTTCCACTAGACTGGAAACTGCCCTACTTTATATTTGAAAAGTAAACACTGTAACAATGTTAGCAAAGTCTCCAGCTTGTACCTCCCTGGCTTTAACAGAGGTGCAAATGATGCTACAAAGCTGAAAGTTAATGAGCATGTGACATGTGCTCAACAAAACATTTTGTCACAACAACCCATCATTGCCAAGAGTGTTTGCTGCCTGCATCAATGAACCAAGGCTTCTAAAACGTGTAGACAGCTATACATGATCAGACTTGGCTGAGGCTGTGATTTACATAGTAAAAACGGTCTAGATTGTTGGACTGAGTCACTCTTGAATTTGAGTCTTACTCGACGCTCAACCCTTTTTGTGTTATTTGTCAATCAGTGGCTTAGTTCGCCGTTTGTGCTGAAAAAGAATTTAATCAAAATAACATTCAGTAATATGTATGCGACAGTTACATTTTGATAATATGCCTTAGAGTTAAAAGGCTAAGGATGATGTTGGCGCACCGTGACACCAGTTTAAGCCCTCCAGTAAAATATTTATACTTACCGTTCAAGGTGGTGCTTCTTTGTGGATAATTTATGTTTTTTTCTGTCTTCTTTTTGTTATGCTTTCGTGCGTGTCTGATTATTGGCGCCTTGTGGTCACCAGCTGGGAAAGGGCTACCCTTTTGGCTCTCGTTTGTGATGTCTAATTGTGAAGTTGTCACTTTGTCATTGGTATCCTGGATCAGGTGTGCTTGATTGTATCGATTCTAAATTTTTGCCCTTTTTCATACTTTGTTTTATCTTTTAAATTTCAACAATAATATCTATACTCAGAAAAACAATTGAAGGATATTAAAATTCTTTTGACTTTATAACATTTGAGAATATAATTTTCAAACAAATTATTTTTGTCATTTATAGAAGTATAACTATACGATTCACCAAAATGCAAATTGAAATTTACGGGTCATTGGTTACGATGCAGTACTGCACCAAATGTACCGACCCTCTTAACCCAAAGTTCACAAGCAAAAAAAATAGCGCTCTAAATTTTTGCTAAAACCTTTACAAGATCATTGCTTATGTTCTAATTCCGACCACAGACAAAAGTTAACACCAATTTATCAGTCATTTCCCCTGATAATGGGACAACTTCTTCAACAAAAATACACGGATATGGCATACTCCGGCAAATTTGACCTCAAATTTGCAATAAAACACTGACAACAGCTTCATAATTAGGTGCCATGTTTTAGAGGGAGAACCAGCGATAATTTTGGAGCCAGTCATTATGGAATATAAACGATAAAATGGGTTTCAATCATTTTTGAACGTTTGTGACTTTTCAGTATAGAGGTTTGAACCAGTTGGATCTGCACTGTACTCAAACCATTGAAGCGTGGCTAAAATAAAGCATCCATTTTGATTGCAGATGTCTGGAACTATGAAATGCATGCATAATTAGTAAAGTTTTTTATTGTATTCGATGCTAGAGATGGGACTGAATCCAAATATCCTTCAATTGTTTTTCTGAGTATAAAACAAGACCTACCATATAAGATTTTTTTAAATATGCTTACAAGGAAAATGTACATTAGCCTATGCATGCACACCGTCTTTCAAGTCTCATGTTCTATACATGTAGCAATTGAAGCTGATTTGAATCATACCTGGCTGAGACACTCCAAATTCAAATGATCTCGCACAGTGACCCACGCAGTGCAGAACATTTGAGAGGATTTGCATGACATACGAGATAAACAAATTTGACTTGATTTCCCATCAGTCGCTTCATATGTCGTTCGTTCTTGCCTGGCAACGTTCGTAGGTAGCATATATTGCACATGACTCAGATTAGATTGTTTCCTTGAGATCAGTCTGATCAAAATTCATAGTGGTTGCTTCCATGATAAGATCTTGTCTAAAATAAATTTGATTATGTACATGGGATGTGAAAAGAAGGCAACACTTTAGAACAAAACAATATGGCAGAAAAAACGTTTATTTGTAGGATTTCTTTTGCTCTGGTATTCAGTTATATTTACTGTTGAGTCCTTATCTTTGCTTTATCTCCTTGTTATATCTTGATTTATATGTTCTAGGAGATAATGCGTTGATAAGTTAGGAGTCTTTCATGCAAACCAAACATATATGTGTCTTGATCTACATCTGAATTAAGGGTGAGGTTGGCGCCATTAAACCGGTTAAAGCCCTCCAGTAAAATATTTTAAGGCGGTACTTCTTTTGTGGATCTTTAATGTTTTTGTTCTGTCTGGTGTTTGCTTTCTCTTTATGCGCGTCTGTTTATATGTGATTTGTGGTCACCTGCTGGGAAAGGGCTGACCTCTTGGCTCTCGTTTGTGGTGTCTTACTGTTGGGGCTATCTCATGACATACCAGTAATTGTTTCATTTATGAGCTTAAGTTGTGGGATCCCTTTAAAAGTCATGAGATAGTCCCCTATCTACGACTCCCATTGGATTTTTACACACCAATCAATGTAATGTGGATAAACATTTTCGTGGTTCAGATACCAGACATTCTGGGTTTGCGATGAGAATAGGTTTGGAGTGTGGATTCATCTTAAAAGATGACATTTCTCAATCTTAATACAATTTTAAACCCACTTGATCCATTCTAACTGTTTGGCAGTACTTTCGTTTTGGTCTTTCTCCTAATAAAGGGCACTTACTATGTAGCATCAATTTTGAACAAAAAATTATGCTCTTAAAATATGTTTTAAAAGTCATTTTGTAAAGTTATAAAATTTGTACAACCTGCTTGTGCACATACACCCAATTCAATCAAGTGATTCATTGTTGAAACACTCGATAGGTTCAATTCTCAAGTATATTCACAATGTTTGGTACACATGACATTATAGATGACCACCACAGTGTTCTTTGATGCTCTCCTTATTAGTCCTTAATTTCAAATAGAGTTTTGATAAGCAACTTTGATTTACTAAAAATATATACAACTTTTTCAGAAGTTAAAACTTGATACAAAAAATCTCCAAGAACAATCGATATGGTTACTAACTATAACTAGATATATCGTTCGTGTAGTGGCAGAAAAAAAATTATACATCAAACAAAGCATATGTTTATAAAAAACATGCAAACAAGTATAGGGTATGTAAATAGTTATGACAAAAATCGCTATCTATAAAAAATTTGGAAAGCAGCTGTATAATCGTAACATCAGCATCCAAGATAAATAAAAAGCATTACATGACAAAAATCACCAAAATGGCATCTGCGGCGAACCAAAAGTAGCCTGCACTTCCTAACTAGTAGATCAAAGTATTTGCTGTTTGCTCAGGAGGTAGCTGATTTATCATAGGTTTCCACATATGAAGAATAAATACGGTCAGTGAATACTTATGAGACTGAATAGTTTGACAGACTGATCAAATTCTTGAATCTGTTGATCATGCCTAGGATCATTGTGTTGTTTTTCACTGAAAGAAAAGAAAACACATAGTTGAAATTATAGCAATCACATGCGTAAACTGACTTCACAATAAGCAAGTAAGACAGTGAGCAGCTAATAATTTTCATTAGTTAGTGACCACTCTTACAATTATGGACCAAAATGTGTTTTCCTGGGGAAGTGAGGTATGTCTTTAAGAGTAAAGATAATGCAGGGGTGCTATATGGCATGCTGTCTCTGATGCATGAGTAGCAGGTAAAGTTCTGATTAATGGTGGTTTCAGCTGCAGGATCAGTGAATGAATGTGCTTTATATCGCCTTCTCGCCTCAACCTGCTTCTAGTTCAACTTTTGTTTCCTTTGTTGCATTACCATGACAAAACTTCAGCACAGGGTGGCTTTTGATTTCTTTGTTGTTGTTTTCTTTTTCTGTAAATCTGCAATGTGGGTCTTCAGATGGCCACCTTCAGATAGGAAATAGTTTTGCCTACGCATTTGCAAAGCCGTACCTAGCAGGCCAAGTATAGTAAGAGAAACAACTCTCAGTGGAATTTAGCTTTTATAGCGTAGACCAATGACACACCAAGCTTTCAAATAACCAAACAATAAGACAGCCCTATAATAAATATAAAAAATGTCTTAATTTTACTGAGTCGAATTAGATTTTCATCTTAACCTAATATCAAAGGAGCATAGCACTTTGGAAAAGAATCACGCGAGTAAATCTGACCAGGAAATCCAACAACAACCCTATGGCACCAGGAAGAAGATAGACTGGAACAAATTAAAAGAAGCAAGATTAATTTAACTACAGATGAAACGATACAATACTCAGGAAAATCAAAAGCACAAAGACAAACACAATGGTACAATGAGCAGAACAACCAGTTTTTTAAGTGAAGGTAGTATTGCACGCACAACTAAAAAGGACACAAATCTACATCACTAAACAAAGCCTTCATTTGAAACTTCCGCACAAAACGAGAGCAGCAAAAACTAGCAACAGTACGACCACTTACGTAGAATGTACAGCAGCCACAGTCATATTGCCTTGAAGTTATAAAACTTGAGTTAATTCTCAAACTCGAAATAAAGCGCAATGATTGGCTGCTTGCGGGCACGTGTCAAAATAAAGGGCAATGATTAACTGCTTGCGGACACATGTCAAAATTAAGGACAACGATTAGCTGCTTGTGGACACATATCAAAATAAAACGCAATGATTAGCTGCTTGCGGACACATATCAAAATAAAGGGCAATGATTAGCTGCGTGTGTCCGCAAGCAGCCAATCATTGCACTTAATTTTGATTTTGAGACTGTACTCAAGTTTAATAACCTCGACGCCAGGGGGTATCATATTATCTCTTGGTATCATAAACTTCATAAATATTTTCTAAATAGCATCGTCGGTACTATTATTTGATATCTAACTTTAATGTCGGACATAAATATCTTTAGTGCCAGTAATTTTTGGAGCCAGAATTTTAGTGCAAGTTAGTGTATAAATTTTAGAAAACTGTTGACAATAATGAAATTCCTGTGCATTTCAGCAAAATAATTTCTCATTCAAATACACTTTCTTTTGTAACGCGGCGTGTGATTGAATAACGTCAAAAATAAGCGACAGGATGTCTTATGATATACTGTCGGAAACAGTTTGATGTCATTAATTACGTCACATTTTGTTGATGACGTGCGGCTTTATGCCGCTTGCAACGCTCCAATTTGATACGAGACCGCAGAAGTGCATTAGATTTGGGCTAGCCATATTCATTCTCTCTTTTGGGAGGTACATGTATATCGTCGCATATACGCTCGGAAATCACGTTTTACAGCTCCGCTCGCACGTCGTTGTAAAACTAAATTTCCTACTGTTTATTCGAGGATATACCTTCCCAAATGAATACAGTTATTCCCTTATTATAAAAAATATTGTTTATAAAATCAATGCATTGCTACAGACTGCATGCTTGGTGGTCAACCCAAAAATGGTTGTCAAATTTACTTTTCTCTTTAATTACACGCCAGCTGGTCGAACCTCAGTCTATATGACTGTTCCAACTTTTTGTGCTCGGGTATTTAGTTGTATGTACTGATTAGTCCCTACTTTTATTTTATATCCCCTTTATGTCTTGATTTGTATGTACTTCAAGATGATAAATCGACAAGTTAGGGATCTTTCACGCGAACCCATCATCTATGTGAATTAATCGACATCAGAACTAATGGTGAGGACGGTACATTTACCCATTAAATATATTTAAGCCCTCGACTGATTTTTGTTGACCATTCCAAGGTGGTAATTCTTTTGTGGATCCTTTTTTGTTATCTACGTTTTATATGCGTCTTTGTTATGCTTTCTTGTCTGTTTTTGCAGCCTTGTGATCACATGCTGGCTCTCTTGAGTGTTGTGTTTTCTTGTATTTATGTTGCTTTCCCATATGGTGGTCTGTTTTATATATGGTACTTGATTGTACCGTTTTCTGTAGATATATACTATCTAAAAGCAAACTAAAATTGCATCAAATAAGAGATACTGACACACTGAAAAGTGGAACGTTAGCCTGTAGCAGCATGTTACGTTTGTAACTATATCAAATTAAGAAAAAGTAAGACGAAAATTGAGCTTCAGAAAGAAGACATTGAAGTATCTTATTATCTGAATTACTATTAGTGTGCTTTTATGTAGGTTACTAATGAATAATTCACTCACATCCAAGCTAAGCAATTATTTATATACATTGCCTTATAAAGAGACTGCAACTACGACTATTCATAGGACTCGCTCATTTATAAATGTTGCAAGCCTTTGATTGGATTGAATGGTTATATCTCCACATTTATGCATAGCACATTTTTCCTTCTGCCACAAAATAAATAACAAAAATTTATACCATGACATCCAACTCTTGCGATATTACCTGAATTAAATGCCTTTAACCTGCAATTAACTAAAGATTGCAAAACAAGCCGTATTCTCTTAATTTCTTCTTGTTTAAATGGTTCCAAAGGAAATATATTGTTTATTAGGTTCTTGTATGAGGTATGCATGTACAAACATTACTGTATCTGCATAAAAAATTAATGATTATATTTGGTTTAAAATACATGACTCATACATTTCATTAAATTCATTTTAGAAATGAATACAAAAATATTACGCAAGCTCAATCAGTACAGCATAATTCACATTTGGAAAATAATTGATTATTGTTATTGTTGTTTTCAATTAACTGTTTAGAGCTACCCTATACTGTGACGTCGGCTGCTTCAAGTTCAGCTATGAGGTGGAGTTGATTCATGAATTTTGCGGGAAACTATTTAGCTAGAAAGCTTGTAGACTGCAAACAAAAACTAACATAATGCTTGAAGTCTATTAGTAAGTAAAGCGAGTATGACCAGGAAGTGCCACAATCGCATACTACAGACCAACCCATGGCACCGCAACGAAGATTCACAGAACAATAACAGTGACATAGCATTAGAACGAAACAAAAGTAAAGCAACAAACTCTCTCTTCCCCAGCGTGATGATTGCAAAGGCGAATACTTGGTACCAGTAAAATGCATTTAAGCCCCCAGTGGTTTCGGCTGCTGCCCATTTTAAGGTGGTGGTTCGGTTGTTGTTGATTGTTACTATATTTTGTTGTGCGTTGCTTTGTTCATTCTAGTTTTGCAATCATCTTGATTGGGGAAGAGAGAGTTGATTGCTTTGTTTGTCTGCCTGGCTTAAATTAGTTTTACTGGCCAAGTCACCACACTAGATTCCTCTATATTGCTCACAGTCCTATCACTAATCAGTGCTCATGATGTATCCAAAACGTAGGTGAGTATGATCAGTATATACCAAAATCACAAACTACAGACCAACCCACGGCACCGTGAGGAAGAGCTACGGGACATTTACGTACAGAAACAAGACATCCAAAAGACAATAAACGCAATGCAACCAGAAAGTAATACATTCGAAAATAAAGGCCAACACAAAACCACCACAAAGAATGGGAGGTACATAAAACAATAAATCAACAACAACAGAGCCACCGCCTTAGAACGGACAGCAGCCTTAGCTACCGGGGCACTTAAATGAATTTTACTGGCGCATAATATTGGGCCTAGACTCGCGCGCTGCTTAGAAAGCGATTATGCCCAGATGAGGTCACTATGTAATTGTCGTCACATCGAGTAGTTTGACGCGTTTTGCAAGGACGTGATCTGTATTTGATTATCTATTTGAACCTTTTCATTGATGGCTTAAAATCTCCTCTACTGAAGAAATGTGGCAGCGACCTACATTTATACGAAGTCACCAGGCTTAGTCGTACAATTAAAACTAAACTGTTTGCTATTGAAACCAACTCATGATGACACCATCGAAGCAAAGGAAGTTTACAGTCAATTGTCGAAGTTAATGTTGCGTAATTAAAATCCGTCAGAATATATTGCCTTGCCTTGGCATGCAGCCTTGTGGTAACCTGCTGGGAAAGGGCTGACTTCTTGGCCCTCCTATATGTGATGTTTTCTTGTGTTTGTGTCACTTTCCAATACGGTATTCTGGGTCAGGTGTTGTACTTGATTGTATCGATTACTGATCTTTGCCTTCTTTGCTAATCTAAATGGATGAGCAAATTTGTACACCGAAAGCTCATAGCAGTGACAAAGCGTAAGGCAAATGCAGAATTTGTGAGTTTAAATGTACATGCTGGGCCAAAGAGTGGGGCTAGAGGTCAAGATAAGGGATGACCCGAGTCTTTATAACTGCCAAACTCCGTTTACAAGCGTTTTATCCATTCGGAAAAGTCCGCCACAATTCGAAAATCGAAACATGGCTTGGAAGTTTGTAAGGAGCACTACGCGTAGTACTATGTACCAACAAGCTCCATTTTGTTAGCCAGAACTGGCGTATGGAAAATTAGTTCTGTAGCATGTGGGTTCAGCTCTATTAAAATCGATTATTCTGAGTTAAGAGTAGACTATACATATTTGTTTAATATTCTTACCTGTGGGATACGAATATTATATGCTTTAAAATGTTTTACTTTGATTTGACAAGAGTGTATGCTAGTTTTACGCATCATTTTTCATCTACTATCTGATCTAGTCACACAAACCTTTGTAGATGTCATTATTTGCTTGTACCGATTTATTTCGAGCTATACTGTTCCAAGGCGGTACTTCTTTTGTGTATCTTTTATGTTGTTTTTTCCGCCTTGTATTTGCTATGCCCTTGTACGCGTCTGTTTGTATGGGCCTTGTAGTCACCTGCTGGGAAAGGGCTGACCTCCTGGCTCTCGTTCGTGGTATCTAACTGTGAGTTTGTTATTTTTTCATTGGTATTCTGGGTCAGGTGTGGTACTTGATTGTATCGATTCCTCATCTTTGCACCCTCAATTACTTTTATTCTTGGTACTCAATGGGTTTCCAAACAAGTTTTAGTTGACATTCGTCGTGACTGTATAGCTGGATGCGAAAGGAGAGTTTTATCTCTTTAAAGCAGTACCAACAGTTATTTGAACAAGTATGCTTTGTCTATTTCATTGTTAAAACTTAGACCAACGTTCTCATATTTCAAAAAGGAAAGAATGAATGGAACTGTTACTGAAAACTATATAATACCGGCCCTGTCGCGAGAAAATGCTTCTATAGGATTTAAGATCAGTTAAGGTTAAAGGTTACTCAGTTACGAAGACTTTCTGGAATATTTAATGTTTGCATGTACCAGGTTTAGCTTTGCATGATTTTCTTGACAACAACATCAGGTTTTCTAACGACAACTCCGTGCATAGGCATAACCAACCTATATTCTCAACATGATTGAAAATAACCGGATTTGCAGTCGAATTTACACCTTCCTTATTTGTTTTTTTATATGTACATGTATAATAATCACAAGATAAACTCTTAAAAACAATAAGCAATGACCGAGGATCATCAGAACACATATTCTGGTCCATTTTGTTACTGAACTCTCTAGTGTAAGGGTGATTTCGTTTTTAATGCCTCTAAAATGCATAGTTCATCTAATAACAATAAAGAAAGAATATTTGACAAGTGAAGTAACGTCTGTATCAATATTGAGTTCTCATCATGAATAAAGTACCTGTTTTGCTGCACCCACTAGCTGAAACATTTTAGTAGGACTAAATTTGTTAGATAGGGAACCACGACTACGCGGTTATTCAGATTGATCTGCAGGTTTGTTTTATGAATTATGTTCTATATACCAAGCTGTTACTAGTTAATACTCCGCGCCTCATCTTAATCAGTGTGTGAACTATTATGATAAGGGAAAAACAATTATTTTTGATTCATTTTGATTAATTATCTTTCATATAAAATACATCATTAATAAAGTTGATGCTAATTAAAGCATTAATGATACACAAATTAAATGTGTTTGTCGTCTAAAGGAACTGTTATTCTTGGTTTTAATTACAAGCACTTAAATAATAAAAAAAATACTGTTCTTCCTTTGGGGCGTGTAACAAAAATGTTCTTTTTTATCATATATACAGTAATAATAATTTATCGGATAAAAATCTAATCTTAGCCGATATTTTGCTGAAAAGTTTTGGAATTTACGAATCAAAGAAATTATATAAAAATGCTAACTTAAAGTATGTTTTATCGTAAACAGTACATACTCTCATTGTGCTGCGTTCGACACGCCTTGAGGAAGAATCGGTATATCACTTGAGCCAGTTTCCAGCAAAAGTTACAAGTTGGCATATGCGCCCGTCGAAGAATCAGATCAGACTGCATATTCGTTCAATCTGATCAAAGTCTTTAATGGAGCTCTATATGTAGCAAAGGGTCCAACGTTTCATCTAGCGGAATACTAAGACTTTGATCAGACGGTGTGGATACGAAGACTGATTTGAATCTTCGCTGTACGTACGTCATGCCAACGTTTACCGTATACATGTACCTTATGCTGGATACCGATTTGTTTATAAGAAAATGTGGCAAAAACTGATGTTTATGGTCTAGAATGATCTATAATGCAGACCAATAACAATTTGATGTGCTTTTGTTTTACCATCATTGGACTGTGGATAGGTACAGGTATACTTTTATCTTTCCCCTTCAATCTCTCTCTCTCTCTCTCTCTCTCTCTCTCTCTCTCGTCGTGCAGTTGATGATGGCAATCAACATTTATCAGTCTTCTCTGGACGTTTTCATTGATACACTATATATTATCCAAATAGGCGTGGTTGAATATAGCCATAATAAACTAAGCAAGGTGTTTATATACACAAATACATAGCGCCATCATAACAAACCCTCAGCAAAAAAAAATACACGCTAGACAAATCTCTTTTAATCTCAAACTCTATGATGAGAACACTCTTATATTGTTCATATTTTATCTTGAAAATATCCAACCAGCCAAGCTTAAAATTCAAGACCATAAGAGGGGACTTAAGTCCAACCATCTATACCATTCGACTACCATGGCTTGTTACAACATTTAACAATGGTTATCCTTTACATGTAAAATACTCCACACCAATAAAGAAAGTCATGTAATAATGTACAATTTTTGACTTATGCTGAGTGTGTTATTGAACAGTAAACGTCATTTTGACCGACGCGGAGCGGAGGTCAATATGATTAAGTCTACTGTTCAATAACACCCCATGTCTACCGGATCATAAGTCAACAATTTTGTTACTATATAATAGCAACCAACCAACCAACGAGTTGTTGCCCACCGAAGGCAGGCAACATCGAGGTTTGGTTGATTTTACTATTAGACGTGCTTTTAAAAGTGACTTACCCCACCCACTTATATGCATACTAGGCCAAAATTTATCAACCGCCAGAGTAATTCAATCAAAGCTCCTGTGCAGGTTGTTTCCGGTGTAATTCCGTACTGAATGAAAAGCTATCTTGCTGAATAAAACACGCAGAGTAACATTTATCATCATTCCCGTTCAGGCATAAAAAAAATCCTAACATTCGAATTTCTGTTGCAATCATCAACTAGCGGAAATCGCTTCCATGTCTTTAAGTTTCTTTTTGGCAAATCAGAGCATGACAAGAAGTCGCTCCATCCATTACTGCAAAATCCTTTACATACTGCATAAAAGATGTTTGAATCCATTGTCATTTAAGGTTTCAGAAAGTATTTCTCCTCTTGCTTCATTTTTTATAAAACTCTTCTGTCTAAGGTAAAAAATGCAAATTTTAAGTCACAAACATTTATGGCATACTAATATTTAGCTTCATGCGGCGCATGACTGAAACGTCCTCTTTCCTACCACATGCCATTGACTTTCTGACAGATTAATAGAAACTTTAAAACCTGGTTTCAATTTGAATAATCAAGGCTGTCGTCGACGATCTAGCAGGTCCGGTGAACGCCAATCCATTTTCAGGCCAGTTGCAGATCCAGAGGGGTTCAGTTGGTTCGCTCGAACGCCTGTCCCACCCCACCACCCCCCCCCCCCACACACACACACACCCCCGTCTCCGTTTTTAGATATTCTTTAAAAATGAAATAATTTCGTCTCATTTCATTGTCAAGGAATATTATTATTTTTTTAAAAAAAATGAGATAAAATAAGCAATTTAGATGCGAAACCCCTACACTTTAATATATAACCCCATTTCCAGAAATCCTGGGTGCGCCCTCGCTGGCCGAGCATGGTACGGATGCGTCGTGTCCATTTTTTCTTTTGCCTAGATTTAACACATCATCAAAATTTATTGAATACTCAATATGTACGCACGCGTGTCATTTAAGGTGTGAAATGCAATGCAAATGTTTTAAAGACACTTGATTGATTTTATTCATAATCGTTAATTGGGATATCGGACCAGTACATGTACACTGAGCAAAATTTTTAATTGGTCACCTTATTTTTTTATGTTAGTTCGGTTTTACAAAATTCATGCTTATATAAATCAACCAATGTCTTGTCGAAACTCTGCATGCCACTTCATTTAAAAATGACTGGTATGTCTTTCACAGAAGATGCTAGTGTAAAGGTACCCCCATTTCAAAAAGTCACATCTTTTCTTACAATATGAAATGTTCCACAGAGATTCCATCCATTTGTATTTTTGTTTGTATGAAAATGTTTCTGACTGCCGTGATTAAAAACGAACACATTCCAAATGATTCTCTTCAATCAGTCTCCTCTTTTCTGTTACGTTATAGCATGATGACAAACAGCAGCTAAATCATCCCAATTCAGATTTTTGCATGCAGTTAACATAGGAAGTTCGCACTGTTCTATACGCCTTATTATCTGTAATACGGTATAGAATTTTGCAGCGATTATGTATTACTACTAAAAAGTCACTATTTTAGTTTGGAAATTGAAAAAAACAATATTGCAAAGTATCGTCAAATTGACTTTTTAAGTTTTACATACAAACCGGAAGTGCGCAGCAGCAGTGAAATGTTTGTCATCACAAAATGGACTAATCAAGTTCTATTCTGTTTGGGCTATCTTGTTCGAAATAAAAACAATGCTTAAAGACATAGAAATTTGAGGAATAATAGTGTTACCACTCATACTGACTCTCTCCAGGGGTCATACTGGGCAGATCAAAAGGACAGTCATAATGAGGTGATTATGACTTCCCCACATGGGCAATAAAGTGGTCCCATGAAGGGATTAGGTAATTATGATAAAATATTGATCTTTATCTTAGTCAATGAAATTGTGTTGTATACAGGTAATTTCCCACTTGAGACCCCTTTAATTTTGTGAGATATTGGAACGGCCCCTTACCAATTAATCCTTTAATGATCTCTATTGGACAATAATATATGCCGTTAAAATTCTACTTAGTAAAATTTCAAGTGGTTGGTGTTTTTTTAAGTCAACTAGACCAGTCTATTACCAACTGAAATTAAATTTGATATAAAACTTCAATCAAAACCAGTTTTCTTAAAAATAAAACATATTTTTGCATTTTTAACCAAAAACCGTGGATTGAAAGGTAACTTTTACTGAAAAAAGTTAAACTTTTGCCCATTAAACTGCACAATTGATTTCAATTTTATTAACGCTTGAATAGAAATAATGAGTTTAAAAAATGACCAATTAGAAATGTTGTTAAGTGTATATAGTTGCATGCGAACAACAATGGCACAGACCGGATTGCGCATTTGCACAGTCCGATCAGCGCTATTGTTATACATCGTTTTGAAAGTATAGTTAATAAACATGCTACACACAAATTTTCAGTAGTATAGCTAGTCTCTGTAACTGAGCAGATT
Organism: Loripinus fragilis; assembly: GCA_964019695.1. Taxonomy (NCBI): domain Eukaryota; kingdom Metazoa; phylum Mollusca; class Bivalvia; order Lucinida; family Lucinidae; genus Loripinus; species Loripinus fragilis. The sequence goes on along the minus strand of OZ026529.1, from coordinate 17,382,305 downwards.
GTTTTGAGTCTGACATGGCAAAAACACGGACAGGTTTTCTTCCATTGGGACACATTTATCAAAATCATGATGCTTTTTAAATTTCAGTTTTAATCCCCGAATCGACAATATGTTTTTCTTCTAATAATTCCAAATCAAAACCATGTCGGGTGACAAAGTATATTTAAAAGTATATTTAAAACGTTTAAAAATTGACATGTAGATATACATAAACATTTATAAGCTTTCTAAGTCGTCAGACTTACTGAAAGTTTCATTTCATTGTTATTTCATTTTGGATAATATACATGTGCCGCCTGTTCCAAAACCAGCCCAAGATTTTTCGATTCCAACAACCACATCGTTCTTTTTGCGTAAAAAAGCCTGAGCAGAGACGTTTTCAACCGTTGTGGTTCGTCAGTAAGCCCTGGCTTCATTATGATGTCATCTGTGTAAGTTGGCCTGTCGGCAGTCAAAATCCAAACAAACGCCTACATCCTTAATGGCAATTCTGCTGAATAGACGCTAGTATATCTTTTAGAAAACAGGTGTCTTTGAAGTGCCACAAAAGAGTCAATGCTGAAAGAAAACCTGTGGGGACATCTACAGGTGAAAGTATGTCAAAGAAACATGCTGAATCGTGATTGTCTGAAAAAGAATTGTCTAGCATGTTCGCGCGTCAAGGAATATCTTTTCAAGCAAAACTGCATGGCAAAAACGATTCAAATGTGGTTCCAAACTCATTAAAGAATGCATTAAAAACGTCCCTAGATCCAAATACAAACGTTTCAGAAACGTTTCCTGTTACCTGGGAATATTCTAATTCTCGAGTCTTTGTTGAAGAAGTTACCACATTGAAGTCACACCATAGGGATCTTTACCAAACAGTGTGCTAACCATATCTGCAATTGCATATGCCCAATTTCGTTTCAATTGATCTGCGTTCGGCTTTTCAAATGTCTGGCTGAGAAAGACGAAATACCACATAAGGCAGCATTTCATCAGGGTCTACACTGTTTACTTAAGATAAAATTATTCAGGGGGTGCGCACACAATCTTTGCATTGCCCTTTGGTAGCAGTTGATACCACCGTCATTAGGGTTGGCTCAACTTGAGGTTTTCTTTAGCTCTGACTATCTGTGAGTCATGAGCCCTTTTCTGTGTTTCATCATGGTGTGTTAATTTAATTAGAGTGTTTCTCCATGATGATTCATTGCATTAGTTAGGTGGCCTCCATGCGAGCTGAACATTTCTTGTACTTCAACAACAGCAGAATCTAGGACGAAAATTTGGTACCAGTTAAATGCATTTAAGCCCCCTGATGGCTTAGGCTGCTGTCCGTTCTAAGACGGTGGTTCTGTTGTTGTTGACTTTTTGTGTATTGTTACACCCATTGTGGGAGTCTGTAATTGTTCTATGTTTTGTTGAACGTTACTTTATGTCCATTCTAGTATTGCAATCATCTTGATGGGGAAGAGAGAGCTGGTTGCTTTGCTTAATTTGTCTTTCTGGTGTCTCGTGATGGTTGAGCGGCTTTTCCTCGTGGTGCCACGCGGTTGTCTGCGGTTTGTGATATTTCCTGGTCATACTCACTTACTATTTTTGGTGTGGATGATTTGAACAGATACTGTGGACAAATCCTGTGTCCTCATACATGGCTCAAAGGAGTGACATGACGTCAAGCAGCCTATATATGCATTATAAGTTTAAGTTCTCTGCTAATCCCTACTTAGTAGTTGCTCTGTACTGCTAAATACTTGGCACATTGTATTTCCTGGAATTCCCTACCATCAGCATTTAGTACTTCCATGTCAATTTTTGCGCTTTCAATGCCTAACAATGAAACGCACAGATGTTCCGTTAGCAGAATGGTCAACTCACAAATGGTACTGTGCCTAACAATGATATGAAAACAGACTCGGCTGCAGCCTACACTATAAGAGTAGTATTAATTTAAGCTACCGAGATGGCATATTGCAAAGCACGACTGGATCCTGTGCTGAATCAGGTGCAGAAATCAAGGGTTAGCATAGTGGTTAGTAGGAAGCTAGTTCTATACTGAACAATAAATGAAAAAATAAAAACGTTGCATAAATTAAATACATACATGTTTTCTCTGGCCCTAAATTAACATTTGAAATATCTTTATGAATTGATGCAGAAATGTTTTCAAGGCATCGAAAACCAATACCATAATTAAATTTCAAATGAAAGTCTACATAAGTTGGAACTTTGGATGGGTCAACATTTGAAGGCAATTCCGAGATGTCCTTTATTGGCCTCAATTTGGCTATTCTGGTTCAAAATGCTCAAGTCTTTTTCTGGAAATTCAGCTCGGAACATTTTCCACTAAAACGGCGTTCGCATTTGTTTATCTTGGAATGCATGAATCAATTTGATCAAAACAATTTACAGGTGAGAATTATCTGAAGAAGGCTGATCAAATCTATTACTTGAAACTGGAAAAAAATCTCATTGAAAAGTGCATACAATAAGAGTTAATAAATGGCTATATACGTTAAATTGTAAGGGAGATGTTTTAAAAATCACAAAATGTTTGACCATTTATTTCTTTCAACAGTAGGATTAATGACACCCTTGTTCATAACGATTTCATTGATGACTATCAACCAGTTATAAAAAAACAGTAAAATCTCTATCCATGCTTGTGTGTACTTAGAAATTTTCAATACTTTCAGACCCTGTTTAGTTATTGAGGGAAAAGCACTAAGTGCACATGGTAGCCTTACGTCTGCCAAGTAATGGAAATACGTAGCATTGTTTGAATGTATCGTTTTGAGCAAACATCTTTAAGACAAAATATACATTTTATGCTTCTTATTCTACTCAATATATAAAGTGCCTCAACAGGCTCAGTCAGCCAGCGCTGTTGAATTTTTTTATGGAAGAACGGTGTCTTGCTGTATGAAACAGATGCCACATACATATTATCGCAACAAACAACACAACATGCTTACACGCCTAAATAATGCGTCTCTTCGTCTTACTTGACCATGCCTGTATATATTGTCGTAACCCTCAAAAATGATGGGGCCCTAAATCACTACTCAATAAATACATTTCGACTTAAAATGTTTCTTAACAAAAAATCTGAAAGAAATAAATGAATCAATCGCTAATCACACTGATTGACCCTTTACAGTATGTTGGTAATTGAATGCTCTTCCATTTAGGCAAATGAAATGTTTTAATTTGTTTTTGCAGTTCGGTGACACCTATTTCATTTTAAATGTATGTTATACATTGCCTGGCATTTAGACCATTAAAGCCATTGATGTTGCGGATGGATCATGCAAAATTACTTGATGTTTTGACGTCGCTTCCCGTAAGCCATGCAATATTACCTTGAGCCGTGTGCTTTGCAGCGTCACGTCTGGCAAGCGATCCGACATACAGTTTAATCAGCGGCCACCGATAGGCATCTGTGCCATTCAGAAGATGCTTATTTATAGATCATATAATAAATGAATTTATCGTATGATGACGTCATGTCATAATTTAACTTTATGACCACACGTTACGTAACCATTCCGACGGGAAAAAGCTACGTCAGACCCATTCTTACGTAAAAATGGCAAATCGAAGAATATACGAGTATATAAAAAAGACGATTTTCAACTTTTACCAATGCTGTAACAGTTTTCACCATTAGTTAATAAGGGGGCCTGTCTGATTCTATTCCCTAAGAGCAAATGTTTAACTTCACTGGAAATTGTTTTTATGTATCCGAATAGTTGGTTGCTCATACGTAAAACATGGAAGAATTTTTAAGATGGTGTCATTACCTAAGACACAAAAACGCTTATCATTAGTCTGTATGAAAATAAACTGGAGGTGTTATGTTTGTAGAAAAGACTAAACAGTCCTAGGACTATATGGATTTAGTGCACTACCTAAAGCTTTAAAGTACTATTTTTAAATGAGTTCTAAACGGCCTGCTCAGATATATCTTGCAGAGTAATTTATCAACCGAATGCTCAAAGGAGAACATAAACTAAAGGCAACGTTTAATTACAGCTGATCGTGGATTTTGGAATCTGTATAGAAGAAAGGGAATTGTAACCAAAGAGGAGAAAGTAAAACGTGTTTAGCTATTTAATATGTAGATTTAGTAAATAACGGCAATTATACCGTTTATTGATGGCATTGTATGAGGCTGAATCAGAAGGAATAACTAAAACCTACATCTCAAACTTAAAGTAAGTAAGGGTGCGAAGATCCGGAATCGATACAATCAAGTACCACACCTGACCCAGGATACCAATGGGAAAGTGACAAACTCACAGTAGACACCACAAACGAGAGCCAAGAGGTCAACCCTTTCCCAGCATGTGACCACAAAGCACATATAAACAGACGCGCACACAGACATAGCAAACACAAGACAGAACAAAAACATAAAAGATCCACAAAAGAATTACCGCCTTGGAACGGTCAGTAAAATATTTTACTGGAGGGCTTAAACCGGTTTAACGGCGCCAACCTCACCCTTAATTCAGCTGTGGATCAAGACACATAGATATTTGGTTTGCATGAAAGACCCCTAACTTATCAATGCATCATCTCCTAAAACATATATCAAGATATAACAAGGAGATAAAGCAAGGATAAGGACTCAACAGTAAATTAAACTGAATACCGGAGCAAAAGAAACCCAACAGGTAAACCCTGGTGGGCCCGACAAACAGCCAAAGCATCAGGCCCCTACCATCTCATCAATAGATAAGTCTTTAAGTCGGCACCATCATAGAGTCTGAAGTCCGACCCATCGGCGTGCAATTAAAGAGGAAAGCAAAGTTGCCAACCGTAATTTGGTTGACTACCAAGCATGAAGTCTGTTACAATACATTAATGTTATAGCCAATCTTTTTATAATGGGAAATTATTTTAATGAACTGCGCTGAAAAATTATTAGAGCCGACAATCTTCTTCAATTTATACACCAAGTCACCATAGAAATCAGGTTCCGAAAGTCGTCAACGCAGAAGAGATTTAAGTCCAACTTGGAATTTAGAAATCAAATCATAGTATCGTCTATAAAATTTTGAAAATGTTTTGCGAAGTTTATGATACCGATAGCCTTGTTTAAGAAGTTTCTGAGTTAAAAATTTATTGCGAGTGTTGAAGTCAGCAACATAGCTAGATGCTCTAGCAAAACGAATGAGTTGAGAGATGTAGACTCCATAGGATGTAGAACGAGGAACATCACCATCTAAAAATGGGAAATTGACAATTTCAAAATCAAAGTCGTCACGTTTATCATAAAGTTTGGTAGAAACAATATCATTAGATATTGACAAATGCAAGTCTAAAAATGCGGCTTCGGTATCAGAGGCATTGGCTTTCTTCAGTTGGAGCTCTGAAGGGTATATTTGACTAACCATATTAGACTAAGTCTACAAGTAAGTCCAAAGAAAATAGAGTCAGACATAGTTATAGGCGAGACTGCTCTTTGAGTTGGTAACTCACTTATGTGGAAAGATATCCTAGTGTGTGTTTTTATAAAGTAAGAGTTATCTTAATATTTTGTCAAGTTTTGGGAACACAAACAACATTTCTGGTCAAACACATTTCTATTCATTTGTACTCCATTGGCGTTAGATATATGTCACTCATGGCTATAGTTAACCCTTTGCACGCTAGAGTTTGAATAATAAGCTATTTGCATAATGTATTTGTGGGTAAGTACAGATCTTGATCAGCCTACACATATGTGCAGGCTGAACAATGCATCTGCTTATCCATCTGGGTTCACTTTGCATGTCGTTCTAGTATGAATAGTGATTTACTGTATCTGTCTATGTTTTCTGGTTTTAAACCAAACCAATCGTATAAAGACGAAATATTTTATTAACATTTCTTATTAAAGCTTCTATTAATAATAACTAAAGATAAAAGATAAAATCTCCCAGCAAACAGAATCTTAGGAAAAACTCCAAGAGAATACGCCCAGCGAAGATAATGGTTGAAAAATAGTCTAGTCAAAACTGATGCGGAGCCCGTTGTTTCAGTGTCTTTTTTTGTGTGTCTGAATTCCTCAAGATAAGGAATTACTGTTAACATCAACATATTAAGTGAGTCAGTAGATACATATGTAGCCCTGTTTTTACTTGTGGTCAAGCATAGAAAATCTAGGGGGCTTTTTTCTATCTGGCTTGGTGTTTTGTGAGTGAATTCTCCAGTTTATGCCTATAAGTATTTTGAACGACTCATCGACGAATGCCTTCGTTTACTTCCACTTGTTTTGTTTGTTTTCATGCTTTACACCCCAATCAACAGGTTTTAGTCATGTTGGGACAATTCCCTGTTTTCCTGGGTTGGTTCTGTTGTTGTTGACTTGTTTATTTTTACTCCCATTGTCTAAGTCTGTAATTTTTCTATGTTTTCTTGTACGTTACTTTATGTCCCTTGTAGTTTTGCAATCATCTTGATGAGGAATAGAGAGCTGGTTGCCTTGCTTAGTTTGTATTCCTGGAGTCTCATGATTGTTATGTGGCTCTTCCTTGCGGTGCCATGGGTTGTCTGCAGTTTGTGATTGTGGTATTTCTAGATCATACTCATTTTCTAGTTTTGAACCATTACTAAGCAGCTGATAAAGTGTCTTGACCAAGGACACAACACTATGACTATAACTATGACTAGCAACCCTTCGATTCCCAGTCTAAAGTATTATCAACTTAGCCCCTGTGCTCCTTAGGTCCATTTGTAAATATGAATCGTGCGTTTTAAAGCTTGGATGAAACCCAAGAGCCACTTATCACTGGCTTATTGCTAGGACGCGCATATACTCTTTTTGCCCACCAAGGTTTACCTGTTGGATTTCTTTTGCTCCTGTATTCAGTTTTATTTACTGTTGAGGCCTTATCTTTGCTTAATCTCCTTTTTATATTTTTATCTATATGTTCTAGGCGATGATGCATTAAGTAGTTAGGGATATTTTATGCAAACCAAACATCTATGTGTCTTGATCCACATCTGAACTAAGGGTGAGGTTGGTGCACCGTTAAACGGATTTAAGCCCTCAAGTAAAATATTTTACTGACCGTTACAAGGTGGTACTTCTTTTGTGGATCTTTTATTTTTTTCTGTCTTGTGCTTCCTATGTCTTTGTACGCGTCTGTTTATATTTCCTTGTGGTCACCTGCTGGGAAAGGGCTGACCTCTTGGCTCTCGTTTGTGGTGTCTTACTGTGAGTTTGTTACTTTCCAATTGGTATCCTGGGTCAGGTGTTGTACTTGATTGTATCTACTCCTGATCTTTGCACCCATACTTACTTTTTTATATTACTTGTTTCTGAACCTTTCGCTGCACACTTTCTTTGTTTATGCGAGCTGTGGATGTCTTGGTATGGCTGTCTACATGTGCATGCTTGTCTGCACATTCACTAATCGCCTATATGATAAGAATCTAGCTCGCAGTTCTTGTCTGCTTTATTGGCTCAGTGGTAGAGTATTCGACTTGAGATGGAGAAGTCCCTCATTTAAGCATAACGTAGTTATTGTTTTATGCTCTAGAGCAAGACACTACATCCTTACTGCTCACCTACCAGCTAGCACCAAAAACAACATTCGAACAGTTATGATATGTGTTTTTCTAGGACGTATCAATTCAAACAATCTTTTCTGTTTTCTGAACAAACTATTTTTTATGATTGTCTACACCCATCGACTTAAGAAATCAATGAATAGGGAAATATAATCCATAGCTAGTCCTATTTTAAAATTATTTAAAAGAAGAGAAGAAAAGCAGAATAAAACGAGCATAGTTGCATCCTTTTTAAATAACTAGAATTCCGAGAATTGTATGTGTCGCCTGGCCAAACAGAAATCAAACAATGCAAATTTTTCGAAATTATAACCCAGGCAAAAGGTTATTTTAGAGAAACTAATAAATCACAAAACATAAATCCCATTTTTCCAACCCCTAAGCTCACCTTGGGCATCTTACAGATCAAAGTCATAAGCCTATCAACTGCTTTTCAGCGGTTAGTTCAATAAAAATAACTAATATGTACAATTCAATATTTGACTTCAACCTGTACGAGAGGTCAGGTGTGTGTGTGGACGGTGAAAGTATTTGCTTCTATGTTAGTCCATACTTCTTTCCCCTTCATTTGATATGCAACGTGACCACATTCGGATTTTTTTCAATCCACAGATTGAAGGTGTGTGTGAGCGGAGAATATGTGCTTGCATGGTGCTCTATACTCCATTCCCTTTAATTTGTTATGCAACATGACTATGTTCTGAAAAAGATGAATTTAGACCTTTTGACCGGAATGACCCCAATCCCAGGGTCAGGGGTGGGAATCTGCGAGCAAAATATTTGCTACCATACTGCTGCGTTTTGTGATTCCATTTTATTTTATATGCAACGTGACCTTGTTCTGAAAAGTTGAACTTTGATCATTTGACCCCATACTCTAGGGTCCAGGGTGAGGGGAGATCCGCGTGCAAAATAGTTGCTATCATGTTGTTGAATCATGATTTCCTTTAATTTGATTTTGCAACATGGCAATGTTTGGAAAAACTTTGCTTTCCTCTTTAAATGCACGCCGAAAGGTCGACTTCAGACTCAGATAAAAAAAAATTTGGCACTATCCACGCGTCTCCACTGTAGTAATCTCGCCAGGATTGAAGTAACCCAACTCACTGACAAGTTTTTGCTTCTTGGATTTGGTTTTCATAAAATGTGAGATCATAGTAAATTAAAATTTCACTAGCTCGCCACGTTTTTTATTATTTTGTCAGGTATGTTTTAATACTTATCAAAGACAAGAATCGTCTTAGTGGCATCTTTTCGATGTACGCAAGGAGATCAGATGGACCGAGATGTCAACGATTCCTAGACATTTAGCTAGAACATATTTATAGCTTTCACGAAAACATCCTTGTCCTTTATTAATTAAGTAGTTGGGCAATCACACACACAACATGTAGGAAAACAGAGGGCAATTTCTATCTACGTTTTTTTTCTTATCAGCAGCAGTTGGAGATACGTGGTTTCAAGATTTAGTACTGGTTTGGGTATTTTGCACACTTGGTCTGTCCCAAACATTATCTAAATTGGACTATTATTTGCTTTATAGAAATCAGCACGGAGACTTGGTGCTTGGTGGTCAACCCAATCTTGGTTGCCAACTTTGCTTTCCTCTTTAATTGCACGCAAGTGGGTCTGACTTCAGACTCTATGATGGTTCCGACTCAAAGACTTATCTATTGATGAGATGGTAGGGGCCTGATGCTTTGACTGTTTGTCAGACCCACTTGGATTTACCTGTTGGTTTTCTTTTGCTCCGGTATTCAGTATTATTTATCTCCTTTTTATATCTCGATTTATATGTTCTTGGAGATGTTGCATTGATAAGTTAGGAGTCTTTCATGCAAACCAAATATCTATGTTTCTTGATCCACATCTGAATTAAGGGTGAGGTTGGCTCCGTAAAACCGGTATAAGGCCTCCAGTAAAAAGAGATTTTTTACTGACCATTCCAAGGCCGTGCTTCTTTTGACGATCTTTTTATTTGGTAGTTATGCATCATGTCGGCATGTGTTGTGCTGTCGTGTCTGCTCCTTGTAGCTATGTGGTCACCTTCTAGGAAAGGGCTGACCTCTTCACTGTCATGTTTGTTGTTTTTGGTCTGTTTCCAAATGTGTCCTTGTCCAAATCAAAACTAAAACTGGTTTAAGCATTCCAGTAAAATATTTTACTGACTGTTCCAAGGCGGTACTGCTTTTGTTTATGATTTTATGTTTTTTTTGTCATGTGTTTGTTATGCCTTCGTGCGTGTCTGTTTATTTTTGGCCCTGTGGTCACTTGCTGGGAAAGGGCTGACCTCTTGGCTCTCGTTTTTGGTGTCTAACTGTGAGTTTGTCATTTTCCAATTGGTATCCTGGGTTAGGTGTGGTACTTGATTGTATCGAATTCTGATCTTTGCACCCTTACTTACTATTGACCCAGTCAGGGGTAAGGGGGTGGGGGTGCGCAGGCAAAATATATTCTACCATGTTGCTGCATTTTGTGATGCCATGTAATTTGATATGCAGCGTGGCCATGTTCTAAATAAGTTGAAATTTGACCTATAGACCCCATCCACAGGGTTGTGGGGAGAGAGGGGTCTGTGGGCAAAATGTTTGCTACCGTGTTGCTGCATTCATGATTCCCTTTAATTTGATATGTAACATTACCGTGTTCTGATCAAATTGAATTTTCACCTACTGACCCCATCCCCAGAGGATTTTTTGGAGGGAAGGGTCTGGAGGTAAAATATTTGCGACCATGTTGCTGCATTCGTGATTCTCTTTAATTTGATATGCAACATCACCATGTTCTGAAAAAGTTGAGTTTTCACCTACTGACCCCATCCCTAGGACACGCAGAGGTATCACATAGGGATGGGATATAAACCATCTCAGCAGAAGTAGAGAAGAAGATGATACGCCATGCAGTTGATGCAAGTCAAATGGTGCAACAGATTGGACACGTTATCACTGGACACAGATGTATTTATTCTTTGCCTAAGATACCCAGAATTTCCGAGGGAGAATATTTTGTGACCGGCACCGGGAACAGACGCACAAAATTTCAACTCAGGCCAATCTATTTTGCTCTTTGGGACTTGAACAGCCAGTCTCTCCCCAGTCTTCATTCATTTTCTGGTGCTGATATCACTGGAACATAGCATGAAAAGAAAATTGATCTTTTTGGAAAGCATTTTGGGATTGTGATTGGAATTAAACTGGTATTTTCTGGTCTTGGCAAGCAGGCAGTTCTTGAAGACCATATTGTAAGTAAGAAAGAGAACAAAGATCAGGAAACGATACAATCAAGCACTACACTTGACCAAGGATACCAATGGGAAAGTGACAACGTCACAATTAGACATCACAAACGAGAGCCAATAGGTCAGCCCTTTCCCAGCAGGTGACCACAAGGCATCAACAACCGACGTGCATGAAGGCATAACAGAACAAGACAGAAATAACATAAATGATCCACAAAAGAAGCACCGCCTTAGAACGGTCAGTAGAAATATTTTACTGGATGGTTTAAACCAGTTTAACGGTGCACCAACCTCACCCTTAGTTCAAATGTGGATCAAGACACATAGATGTTTGGTTTGCATAAAATACCCCTAACTTATCAATGCAACATCTCCTTGAACATATAAATCACGATGTAAAAAGGAGATAAAGCCAAGATAAGGACTCAACAGTACATAAAACTGAATACCAGAGCAAAAGAAATCCAACAGGTAAACCTGTTGGGCCTGACAACAGCCAAAGCATCAGGCCCCTACCATCTCATCAATAGATAAGTCTTTAACTCGGAACTATCATAAAGTCTGAAGTCAGACCCACTGGCATGCAATTAAATAGGAAAGCAACGTTTCCAACCGTGATTGGGTTAACCACCGAGCACCAAGTTTCCTTGTTGGTTTCTAGTCCAATTTAGACAATGTGTGGGACAGACCAAGTGTACAAAATACCCAAACCAGTTCTAAATCTTGAAACCACGTATCTCCTACTGCTGCTGATTAGAAAAAAACGTAGATAGAAAGTGTCCTCTTTTTGCCTACATGCTGTGTGTAATTGTCCAACTTCTTAATAAAGGACAAGTATGTCTTGGTGAAAGCTGTAAATCTGTTCTAGCTAAATGTCTAGGAATCATTGACATTTCAAGGTGACGGTCCATCTGATCTCGTTGCGTACATCGAAAAAGATGCTGATAAGACGATTCTTGGCTCTAATAATTTTTCAGCGCAGTTGATTACAATAATTTCCCATTATAAAAAGATTGGCTATAACATTAATGTATTGCAACAGACTGCATGCTTGGTTGTCAACCCAATCACAGTTGGCAACCTTGCTTTCCTCTTTAATTGCACGCCGGTGGGTCGGACTCCAGACTCTATGATGGTTCCGACTTAAAGACTTATCTATTGATGAGATGGTAGGGGCCTGATGCTTTGGCTGTTTGTCGGGCCCGACGGGGTTTACCTGTTGGATTTCTTTTGCTCCGGTATTCAGTTTAATTTACTGTTGAGTCCTTATCCTTGCTTTATCTACTTGCTATAGCAACCAACCAACGAGTTGTTGTCGCACAGCGGCAACAACGAGGGTTGGTTGCTGTTACGATTAGAAGCTCTGTTCTGTTCTATTCATCTGCTATATGAAGGCCTGATTTCCATTCTGTCAAAACAGAGTTCCGGTATCTATACGGAGTCGATTTGATCGAACTAAGAACCTTATTTTACCTTTGAAAAATGTGCCCTGATCATCATTGAAATTGAAAAAATACAAAAAGTAAATGTGAATCGCGAAGATGCCAGTTTTGTTGATATTTATCTTGTATTTTAACCATAAGACTGAGGGATTTTTTCGATCACCAGGAGCTTGAACGTTAACGATAGCACTTTCAAGCAAACGGCTGTGTGATCCCCATGACGTGACGTCACCATTCTTATAACGTTACGTCACGACGTGATAACGACTTGAGCCAAAAAACAACTGCCACGTGCAACGTCGCGCCTTTGAAAAAAGACGGCCACAAATGAGCCGCGACATAAGATTTCCAACAATGTGATATGTGCGACCAGCAAAGACTCAGATCAGCAGTCTGATCAGAGCCTTTGATATAGTCGCTTGAATTTATGCTTTACGTGTTATGCTACTGACTGAACACCATTTGGAGTTTCTAAGCTTATAAGGAGGCTGCACAGGCTCGTATGAGTCTTCACTTGTCAAAATGACACATTGTTGGAAATTACATGTCGCTGCTCAAATTAAAATCGTTATGGTATTCAATAGGGACTTCCGTTCAAGTGTCCCAGCGCCTTTAAAGCTGCATACTCTGTAACTTTTGATATTTTTCGATTTTTTTTATTTTCTTTTTAAATCACTTGTTAAAGTAGAATTAAGTTATGCTTTCACTATAAATCTGTTCAATATAGCTGAAAACTGCACGGAAAAGTGAATTATCTTATAAAACAGGTGTTTTTTTCTCTTGTTGGTAATTATTTGCGTCCCTCCAATAATTATAGACAGGTAATTTTAACATAAATGCTGTTGTTTTGATACTGATAATTTGTTAAGATTTACAAAATTGCTATAATGTTTACCTGAATTTTAGTTATTTTACATTGTTCTTGAAAAATAGAAACATTAGTTCTAAAATTAAAAGATCAAAAGTTACAGAATATGCAGCTTTAAAATAGATTGCAGGATTATTTTATTTCCCTATACTCAGAGCAACGACACTTTGCTGAAACACATTTGTCACTTTTCATAAAGTGTTCTGTGCCATGTGTGGTACTAACTGTATCGATTCCTGACATTTGCCTTCTTCCTTACTTTTTATACTCACACGAGTACCAACTCACAAGTAATACCATATACTGTGCTATCCTCTCAGATCAAATAGTGGTTGGTTGCCCATTAGGTGTGCCTATTTCATATTATCTTGAATTATATGTTTTAGGAGATGATGCATTGATGATTTAGGGGTATTTCATGCAAACCAAAAATCTATGTGTCTTGATCCACATCTGAATTAAGGGTGAGGTTGGCGCCGTTTAACCGGTTTAAGACCTCCAGTAAAATATTTTTCTGACCGTTCCAAGGCGGTACTTCTTTTGTAGATCTTTTATGTTTTTGTTCTGTCTTGTGTTTGCTATGTCTGTGTGCGCGTCTGTTTATATGTGTTGTGTGGTCACCTGCTGGGAAAGGGCTGACCTCTTGGCTCTCGTTTGTGGTGTCTATTGTGATTTTGTCACTTTCCCATTAGTATCCTGGGTCAGGTGCCGTCTCATCTGGGTCCCTCTGTTTGACACCGTCCATCTAAAGAACGAAAAGAAGACAAATATGTAAGACATTAATAACAACGATGAAAAGAAATGCTCATCAACGCTGGTTTGAATCGGACGGCAAAAGAGCAGCCCTGTCGAGCACGTTTGAAATACCTTTATTATCTTCTATAAATAATCCATTGTGGCGACTGAATGGCCAACAGTAGAGCGAATCCCCTCACAAATACATGATCTTGCATTTAATGATAGCTGTAAATGATGACAAATAGCTATGTTTACCTGTCTGAAATTTATGATCATGTGAATTTCGTGCTTGCCCTCCTGTTGTTGTCGCGGAGTGGCAACTTTCGACTCCGCCCAATGAACGGATGCTATTGACTGTCAAACATTCACGCCTCAATCGAAAATGTACCATGTATTTTACCTCATGTTGCCATGTAAATAGACTGAGTGAAATGGAGTTTATTTGATTTGAAAAAAAATCTATTTAGTAGGCCTCATACTTTCTGGATGCTCAAAGGAACTGTCTCGTTGAGAGGGTTCTATTGTGTACCCCAGGCCTTTAGCAAGGAGTGCGTACCCAAAATAATTTTCTCATCTCTCAGCCAAAGCATACAATGTATGTTATGGGTGCTCAAAAGAACCATCTCAATGAGACGGTTCTTTAGAGTACCCAAAACACATATTCAAACAAATGGATTAGCAAATATTTACAACTTTAAGCTCATTTTTTTTATCTAAACATACGGTACCCTCATCATACGCTTTTGATCAGATATTAGTATAGAATAGTGACAAAAGCGATTGGTTTTTTTTTCAGTTTTTTTTTCTTTTCTCTTATTCTTGAATCTCATCCTGGTCTGACAGGTAGTATAATAATTACAAAAAATATTTATCACTCCATGAATAAAAAAAAACATAGCTATATAATCACTATATGACATATTTTGGATACTACCATCCGAGATTGTTCACAACGATACTGAGCCCTATGTGTACATAACCATATGACAATGCTAGATTTATGTAAATCTGTTTTTGTGTTCTTAGAAATGCTTTATATTTTGATTACTTATTCTTATATGTTTATATTTTCATTCTTTGACTGCTATATACCCCTTCATAAGAATCCTACACTATGCATAATTTGGTCATGTGCAATGTATGAAATAAATTGCTGTGGAAAAGGCCTGATGCTTGCATGCATGTCTGCTATTGAGATTGTCTTATATCAGCATGGGTAATGGTCTAGAGCAGTGGCGTGCAAGCATTGGTCTTTTCAACAGTAAATGTATTATCAAACAAAGAGTCAGGGTAAATGTTTCTATGGCTTTCATTTTTACTTACATGATGTTTTTCCTAAAATGGGCTGTCAGTAGTACTTTCAAATTGTTATCTTTTGTTTTTGACGAAATGGTGTGTAACTTATATTTTAAGATAGTGCTTATTTTTCTACTTCTGAAATCTGGAGACATAGAGATGAACCCAGGACCTAATAACATTAATAACTCTCTTTCCATTTTACACAGTAATATTAGAAGTATACGTAATAAATTTGACTATTTAACTGAAAACTTTTTAGATTTTGACATTTTGTGTTTCAGTGAATCTCATCTTGATGCTAACATAACTACAGAATCTCTGATTATGTCTAGCAAATATGATATTCCCTACAGAAAAGATAGAACAAATCATGGTGGCGGTTTATTAATGTATTTGTCCTGTGAGCTTGCACATACACGAATTATAGGTTTGGAGACATTCTGGAATGAGTCACTATGGGTAGAAATTAAGGTAAATAGAGATATGTATCTTATCGGTTTGTTTTATAGTCCACGGACAGCAGATGCAATTTTCTTTGATTCTCTCAACAAAAATATAGAAAAGGCTTTAGATATTACTAATAATATAATAATTCTGGGAGATATGAATGAAGATTTACTAAATCCCAATATGCACAATTTGAAAGATGTTTTGCTTTTAAACTCTCTCCACAATATTATTTCTGAACCAACACGCCAACTTGCTTTGTTAGACCCTATAATAGTTCATGAAGACATGTCAACTCTGAGTCAAGGGATTATTCAAGTGCCAAATGAAATAAGCGACCACTGTGCTACTTATGTACATATACCATTTGAATACCCACTACATGATACTTTTACTAGAAATGTATGGATATATAAAGATGCGAATTATGAATTGTTCAATAAAAAAATATCTGATTTTGATTGGTCATGTCTTCATCAAGGTACTGTCAATGAAGCAAGTTCCTTATTTACAAATATTTTTATTGAATTTGCTAAATTGTGCATACCTAGTAAAACTATTGTAGTTCGAGAAGACGACAAACCATGGTATGATTCTGAAATAAGGAGGAATTCAAGGAAAAGAGACAGACTAAAGAAAACTGCATTAAAATCAGGTAATCAAAATGACTGGAAAAAATACAAATATTACAGAAATAAGGTAAACAATCAAAAAAAGCATGCTAAGGAATATTTTTATAATAATTTAGATACAATTGTTTCAGATTTTCAGAATAATGATAAACGTAAATTTTGGAAAGTAATTCGTCACTTTGTCAAAAATAATAATTCTACTTCTTCAATTCCTCCTTTATGTTCAGCACTTCCATCTGGTGACAACCAATGGCATTTTAATGATCAGGACAAAGCTAATTGTTTGAATGACTATTTTGCCTCTATCTCAACTGTCAATGACGAAAATACCCAGTTACCTCCTTTTACTAAGCTTACTGATAACTCTCTATCTCAAATAATCTGCACTGAACAAGAAATAGAAAAAACAATTGAAGTTCTCAACCCTAACAAAGCAAGTGGTGATGATGGTATAAGCCATAAAATGCTCAGGGGTGTCTCCAAATCCGTTTCAAAACCCTTATGTATTTTAATGAATAGATCTTTTGAAGAGGGAATATTCCCTGATATTTGGAAGATTGCTAATGTTATTCCCATATTTAAAAAGGGAGATAAATCTCAGCCATCTAACTACCGACCAGTTGCATTATTGAGCTGTATTGGTAAACTGCAAGAAAGGATTGTTTTTAAAAATATGTATAACTTTCTACTTGACAATAATCTTCTATACAAGTATCAATCTGGCTTCTTACCTCACCACTCAACAGTTTTTCAGTTAATTGATATCTTTCATAATATATGCCAGGCCTTTGATAATAATATGTTTTCTTGCATTGTGTTCTGTGATGTGTCAAAGGCATTTGATAGAGTCTGGCATAAGGGTCTTTTATTTAAGCTACGGCAAAATGGCATTGATGGGAAACTTTTAGAATGGTTAAACAGTTATTTAAGTCAAAGAAAGCAGAAAGTTGGTCTAAAGTCTTGCTTTTCATGTTTAAAATCTATCTTTGCGGGGGTGCCGCAGGGGTCTGTTCTTGGACCTCTTTTATTTTTGGTTTACATAAATGATATAGCTGAACATCTTCTTAGTTTGACAAGGCTGTTTGCAGATGATAGCTCACTTTTCTATTCTGCAGCACACATTGATGACATAGCTGGTATAATTAACCATGATATGCAGTTGTTGTCAAACTGGGCTAGACAGTGGCTAGTAACATTTAATCCCCTGAAAACTGAAGCTGTTTTATTTACTCTTAAAAAGATATGCATCTTACCACAACTTGTTTTTGATAATATTCCAATTAATTTCGTAGATAGCCACAAACATCTTGGTGTTACCTTCAGTAGTACAGGGCAGTGGCATTCTCATATTGAAAATATTGTCCTATCGGCGACTAAAATTTTGGGAATAATGCGTAAGCTAAAATACTCCATTAGTAGAAATGCTCTCAACCAAATGTATATGTCCTTTCTTTTACCAGTTGTAGAATATGCCTCAGTTGTATGGGATGGATGCTCTGAACAGGACTCACAAACTTTACAAAAAATCCAAAATGAAGCCGCCCGCCTTGTTACAGGATTAACTAGATCTGTGTCATTAGAAAACTTGTTCAAAGAATGTGGATGGACAACTTTGTCAAAAAGAAGGCAGCATCATAAACTCTCTTTCATGTATAAGGTAAATAATGGCATTGTACCTTCATATATACAAGATTTAATTCCTCCTTTAGTTAGTGAAATTTCAAATTACCCTTTGAGAAATAATAGAAATATATCGGTGCCCTTCAACAGAACTAGCATCTCACAAAAATCATGTATTCCTTCTTCCATTAGACTCTGGAACTCCCTTGATGATGATTTAAAAAATCTATCAACATTACAAACCTTTAAAAAACATATTACTTCAAGTTTCAATAACTCATGTGTTCCTTCTCACTTTACTATAGGAAATAGATATATTTCTATATTGCATGCACGACTTCGAAATAATTGCAGCAACCTTAATAATGACCTTTTTAGAAATCATCTCCGTGATAATCCTTTATGTGATTTGTGTGGCATGATAGAGGACGCCATCCACTACTTCTTTCATTGTAGAAAGTTTACAATGGAAAGGCAGGTTTTTAATGACACAGTTAGAGTTTTCCAACCATTAAGTATTGATATGATTCTATGTGGTAATTTTAATTTGAATATGGAAAACAATGTAGTCTTGTTCAGAGCTGTCCACCGATATATACATGCTACTAAGCGTTTTAAAACCAGTTGACTCTTTGTTTGAAGTTTTCCTCGAAACATATTTTGTATATTAATAAGTTGAAGGGGTTCCTGGCAGTCGTACTATTTTTGTTTTTTTTTCTTTTTTTTTTTTCTTCTTTTAATTATCCAATATTTATTACTTACTTATTTATTTATCTACTTTTCTGATGTTCGAATTTTTCTTCTTTCATATATATTTATCTTCATTTATTTATTTACTTCCTTATTTATTTATTTATTTTTTTATTTTTTTATTTTTTTATTTATTTATTTATTTATTATTTATTGATTATTTCCTTTATATTTATTTGCATATCATTTTTTATTTATTTATTTATTTATTTATTTATTTATTTACTTATTTATTTATTCTGATATAGTCTTGTTTATGTTACTATCTGTTTTGCTTTGATTACAACTTGTTAAGTTAACATATGCGTTTGTATATATAGCCATGTTTATATGCTATTGTGTATATATAGAATGTAGGGGAAGGGTCGAAACTAATGTTGTGAGAACTTGTGACCCAACCCCATTGCTGTAAATATTTTGGCAATAAAATATGTTTAAACTAGGTGTGGTACTTGATTGTATCGATTCCTGATCTTTGCACCCTTACTTACTTTGACAAGTACCAAAACATGTCTAACAAAATAATGAAAAATGTTAGGAGCTAGTGAAATTTGAATTAACTATGTTCTCATCAATTATAAAAAGCAAATCCAATAAGCAAAAACTTGCCAGTGTGTTGGGTACCTTCAATCCTGGCGAGATTACTACAGTGGAGATAGGTGGATAGTGTCAAATGGTGTTTTGTTACCTGATGAAGCTGGTGTGACAATTGTGCTTAAGAAAACAAAGTCCGTTCATAGTGTGACCCACATGCCTAGAGGTGAGACATTTGTGTTTACGTACCTATGTAGTATGTATAGGTTGAATTTGCCAGACATATAGTGGGAGCGATGTGATGCGTCAGCACGACATCAATGCTGATCTTGGTCAGAAATGCTTGTAGCTACAGTGGTTGTGACACAAATTACTACCCTTACAGTTTAGTAAGGTCATTTCACTAAATACTATGATATATGAAAACTACCAAGGTTTGACTACTTTAGGTGACTCGGGAACCACACTTCCATGGTTGATGAATGCACCAATGCGGTTCTTCGTACGTTGCATAATACAGTCAGCCACCAGGAACACCCACAGAATCTGCTCACCTCTATGTGTTCATAAAGAGGAAGAGAATTTTCCTAAAGCAAACTTTAGGTTGGAGTTTTAAAGCTGCATATTCTGTAACTTTTGATCTTTTAGTTTTAGAACTAATGTTTCTATTTTTCAAGAACAATGTAAAATAACTAAAATTCAGGTAAACATTATAGCAATTTCGTAAATCTTAACAAATTATCAGTATCAAAACAACAGCATTTACGTTAAAATTACCTGTCTATAATTATTGGAGGGACTCAAATAATTACCAACAAGAGAAAAACACACCTGTTTTATAAGATAATTCACTTTTCCGTGCAGTTTTCAGCTATATTGAACATATTTATTGTGAAGCATAACTTAATTCTACTTTAACAAGTGATTTAAAAAGAAAATAAAAAATTTCGAAAAATATTAAAAGTTACAGAGTATGCAGCTTTAAGATGAAATTTCTATACCAGTAATAAATGAAGGCAAATCTGCTCCCACCCGAGTTACTTGATATGATTATCTGAGTCCGTGCAAAGCACAAGGCAAGATGTTTTCTATGGAAGCATTGGGATGCCAAAAGCAGCACTTGTCATGCACAACATTCTGTAACTGTTATGGTGGGCACGATTACTTTAATCTATCTTCTGCAACCAGGAAGATGATGAAATAGCCAAAAAGGATATTGAAACAGGGTACATTAAAAACGTTCCAGATAATTCTGTTGATGGTCTTAAGCAAGCAAATGAGGGTGGAGGAAGTGTTTCTGATTACCCAGATTCAGTGTATTTGGATGAGTGGGGATAAAGATGATGCAATTCAAAGAGATAGTATTATACATGTACATTTTTTTCCGTCTTTTGTAGTTCTTCAGTCCATCCGTCTGTCATTTAGATCGTCTGCTCTCCTCTGAAATATTATGTCATGGCCAGTGGAAGAGAATAGAAAACGCATGTTGAGGATACTCATGGAAGCGTCTTGATAAGACATTTCCACTGATTCCTGAAAAAAAACTGTCAATGACGTATTGCAGCTACGTTCGACATTAGGGTACATAAAGTTGGAAAAAAAACGAATCGGTTTCTGCATACCATAAACATAGAAGACCATATTTCATATTGTCATTCGTTAAAGTCAGTTTAATAGTCTTTTTTTCAAGATGGCATCTTGCGCCCATTTTGGATATGGTAATTATAGGCCTTGAGCTACTAAGGGTTTTGCTCCCCCCAGGGGGAACTTTGTAGACTATGTTTTTCTAAAGCATAACATCTAACGAGCTTTTTGCAACATGTTGGCCATCTGGAAGTGGGGGCGTTTGGGTGCTACAGCGTGTTAAATACGTAACCCCTCATTTTTTGAAAAACAAAAATATAAAATAAAGGCTATTAAAGTGGTACTTGTTCTATTCAAATCGGCTAAACAGACATGTAATATGTAATAACAGTTAATTTTTTGCAGATACTGATGTTTGTTAGAATAATTTAGGCCCATCATGGTGTCATTTACGTTACATATTCAACTACACCATATAAAATCATATGATATTTTGTTATATAATTTTTTATAAACTTCTACATGAATATATTAGATTAAATTCACATGTCTCTAAAAGACAATTAACTTACCATTTCAAAACTTTAAACAGATTGCTTCTATCACAAACACTTCAGGAGTTATAAGCTGTTCAATATGACAACCCCTAAGAAAACGTTATGTACAGTAAGAACAGTTTTATTTAAAAAAAAAAAGCATGTACTCCTATCTGTAAGCTTTTAACACCGTATATAAGCATTAGATTGATAAACAAGAGTGAAAGGGGATATTAAACATTGTTTCTGGTGACAAGTTTCAGTTTTTTGTTTGTTTGGCATACGTAACGTATGTAACAAACTTTACTGCTTCGTATATATTGCTTAATTCCTTAAATGGAATACCAAAGGGTATTTTATTTCATTTCAGAACTGTTTTTTGTGTTAACTAGATATAAAGATACTAGTTTATCCACAATATAACTTATAAGTTCTTTTTAAGAGACTATGTCAAATTGTCAAAGCAAATTTACTTTTGTGAAATAGTTTATTTTAGAACTTTTTTAAAAATAAAAAATAAAATGTAGATTTGGCCAAAGTTATAGGTTTTAAACCTCATTAACAAGACAATTTTGCTCTCAAGTAACAGCTGAATAAGGATAAGTTCCTATGTTTTGTCAAAATCGTTAACGTAACATATAATAACATATAAAATTTATCATAAGGTACTACGTATGTCTAAAATGCTGTGAAAGACAGTATTAAATTGAGTCTCAAATGCTTATGTATGGTGGATTTAGTTTTTTTGTATTACTTATCTGGAGAACACTAAGTTTAATGTAGTCATTTATTTAACAGCAACCAAAATAAATTAGTGTACCCAGTTAACTGGTGCTCAAATTTTGCAAACATAGTCAGTAACACAATACACCCTGGTATTCCTTGTATATTTTGGTTCATCTACTTTAACAAAAACTTGTTTTTACTAAATGTTGCATGGTAGGATTTAGCATACAAAACAGTTGTGCTATTACAACCTAGATAGAATCAAGTATTTGCAATCTGGTAGAGCAAAAATGATATGTGTTACATAGATACTATGCATTACAAGTCTATGTAATCATACACTGTTTGAAGAGACTGTCTCCAAATCAAATTTTATACTGACATTGTTGTATTTGCGTATACATATGTTGATGCATTACTTTACTTTTGGCTTTTACATTGACTTTAAGTTTTTCTTCAGCATAGCTTTCATTGTTTAATGGATGAAACTGATAATTAAATCAACATAGTTCTTCTGATCATTTGCTTATTATATAATAAGCAATGCAAATTTTATAAGTCAATGATTTATTTAGAACGAATATTTCTGTGAAATGGAAAAAAATAAGTCATAATGGTGGAGTTTACATGACAGTTATCACAATTTATATGATCATATTCAAGAAAACTAGTCAATAGTTACTTACGATACCAATTTTAATTTATAGGACCCCATTTGCCAGAATAATGCCAGACCAAATTTGACATTCAGTTGATGTAAAAAATATTTCACAATGTTCTTTTAGATGGTTGGGTGGAAAAGTAAAATATTTAATGTGAAAAGTGCAGTCATGAAATCTTACTTACATGTATTGGTAGTTTTAGCAATTAATGCTAAACTAGCTAATGCTAATTTCCACTTTACCGAATGTGACATGACCAAATTATAGCAAAGCATTATATAGATATTATCAATAAGAATGAGTTGAAAACACACCAGGCAATGTATTCAAGACATATGCAAAAAGTCAACTGTTCTGACAAAAAAAGTATATGGAGAACATTCTACTCAGTATAAACATTGTTATCGATGATAAGACATACACGATTTGGTTGTAAGTATTTATGTATTTCTAATAACCATGGGTCTTTAATTTAATCGTCTTCAAAACAAATCATTTTTTCTTTCACATTGAAAGGGATACCATAAAATTCAGATATTGACAGCAGTATAACTTTAAAGACTCTATTGTCATTTATGTTACATGTGTGTGATATAGTATACCAAATATTGAAACCATATATCAGTTTTGTTTGTGACAGTATTGCCTACAGATGAAATAATAATTGTTGATATCATTTATTGTAATTTATAAAGCGCTCAAATGAAAATTTGACCAGCACGTGGAATTTTGTTATTTATCACATATTAGCAAATTTCGTGGATCCATTGATTGCTCATGCTGATGTAATTGAGCTAGCCATATCAATTCTGGTCTGAGTCTGCATCTAAATATCCATACTTTGTGGATGCAGACATTAAAAGCTCTTGTGAGTCTGCACATTTTTAAGGCTTGCATGAGCCCTTATTTCTTGACTCTGCAATGAGTACTAGTACCAAATCAAACGTAATGGCTCATTTGATTTATTCATTGTTACTAGTTATACTCTATTTAGCTTGATTTGAAATACCCAAAGGATTAATAGGATGCAACTTTATAGCAATGATCGTGTTCCAATGTGGCATGATTAGTACCAAATTTACTATAAAACAAAATTACACTGTTAAAGTAAGTCTTATTGACAGAAATAATTCAAATGAAAAAAGTCAATAAGCAATGCTTATTAGATACCCCCCGCACATAAGAGTCAGTGAAAAAACTTGTCAAGTTATATTTCAAACCAGCAGACCTTAGTTTTGAAAAGAAGATTTCAGTGAATCTGTCCAAAACAACAATTATAAACTCCTTCATGCATATGTTCACTGTGTCTACATTGTATCGGCAAAGTATCAAATTGCCCCATCAAAAGCTGTGGTAAGAGTTGATTGGCCCATAAAGGCACTATCAATGCATATACAAAAGCCATATAAGGGAATAATTGTCTAAGTTCAACAAAAAATATAAACTCCTTCATGCATATGTTCAATGTGTCTACATTGTATCGACAAAGTATCAAATGAAGCTACATTGTATCGATAAAGTATCAAATGAAGCTACAATGTATCGACAAAGTATCAATTCGCTTCATCAAAAGCTGTGGTAGGAGTTGACCGGTCCATAAAGGCACTATCAATGCATATACAAAAGCCATATAAGGGATTAATTGTCTAAGTTCTCACAGCTGTCATTTTGTCAATTTTTTTTCAACCAGACTCCTTCATGCATATGTTCAATGTGTCTATATTGTATAGGCAAAGTATCAAATTGCTCCAATAAAAGCTGTGGTAGGAGTTGATTGGCCAATGAAGGCACCATCTATGCATATACAAAAGTCTTATAAGGGAAAAATTGCTAAGTTCGCACAGCTGTCATTTTGTCAAAAATCTTTTTTTGTAAACCAACCTCCTTCATGCATATGTTCAATGTGTCTACATTGTATAGGCAAAGTATCAAATCGCTTCATCAAAAGCTGTAGTAGGAGTTGATCGGCCCATGAAGGCACCATCTATGCATATACAAAATCCCTATTAGGGAAAAATTGTCTAAGTTCTCACTGCTGTCATCTTGTCAAAAATTATTTTTTCTGAACCAAACTCCTTCATGCATATGCTCAATATGTCTACATTGTATAAACAAAGTACCAAATTGCTCCATCAAAAGCTGTGGTAGGAGTTGATCGGCCCATTAGGGACCATCTATGCATATACAAAAGCCTTATTAGGGAAACTTTGTCTAAGTTCTCACTGATGTCATTTGTCAAAAATTATTTTTTCTGAACAAAACTCCTTCACAGTCTAGAGACAAGATGCCCCTGTACTTTAAAACAATCACTACAGTAAATCCAACATATATCAACACCCTGTCAGTTTAGCTTTCAAAATAAACAGTTTGTTCTACACTGTAAGCTTGCCATATCTCCATGCATTTAAAACGTGAGGCCAGTGATAAACTTTGGATACAAGTAAACTTCATTTAACAGTGAAGACCCAGATGTAATGCTACATCTGGTGACATTTGATCAGCGGCTGCACTGTTACCTATTGAAGGACCAGCAAAACACAACTGAAAATGTCATCTGCTAAAGTTGTTGGCTGTATATTTAGAACTAACATCCCATGTAGATGGAAGATTCAATTGGAACATGAAGGGTCAATAGACTTACCTCTTTTGATGTATATAGCTGTTTGTCGCATACTTTGCTGTTTTTATGCAATAAGAACTTGTTAAGTTAGTTAGAGTAATTACTAAATTCAGATGCTGAACCCAGTTAAATAAACAATTAATCTCAGAGTGTTGATAACTCAATTACAGGCGAAATTTATGAACTCGGATCCGAGTTCCTCAAAAGCGCTTGTCCCTAGAGTATTCATACATATGTTCAATGTGTCTACATTGTATAGGCAAAGTATTAAATTGCTCTATCAAAAGCTGTGGTAGGAGTTGATCGGCCCATGTATGGCCTATAATAGCACAAGCATAAAACCCTATATTAAAAGCCATTTAGAACTACAAAGGGAAATAACTCTAATAGAATTTGCCCCTAGCCCTTACTTTTTTGTCTAAAGTATTTGTCTTGCATATATGAACATGTTTGCAAGATTTGATGAAAATCCAGCAATGACTCTTTGAGTTATTAAGGAAACAAAACGTTACGGACGGACAGACGGACGGAAGCACGGACGCACGGACAACGTGAAAACAGTATACCCACCACAAACAAAGTTTGCGGGGGATATAATAAAAAATCCCAATAAACTGTTGAAGTCCTTAAATTTAGTCATGTCTATAATACAATACTAACAATGCAAGGGATCTTATTTAAGCATTAACGTATCTCTTTTAAATATATGACTCAATTGAACATTTTGAACAAATGCTGTCCAAGCTAGCTGTTTAAATGCTTCACAAAATTGGAGAAACAGGCAAAACAGATGATAACTTGATAGGTGTAAAAAATCTCCTTAACTATTCTTGTTATGCATGTTACCAAGATTATTTTTTATTTCGTCGCCAAACAAGACATGCTGATTACTAACATAAAGGTATTGTAACCATGGGGACAGGCATGTTGGGTACCATATTTGGGATAGAAATTGTTATGATTAGAAAGAACTTCAATTTTCATGGAACGGATCAGTAATAACACCTATATAATTCTTCATTTTTTAATGTTAACCATATGGGAAAAGAATTTAAATTTTAAAAGTGTGAGCTAGCTTTCGTCCTTAGTTGTTTTTATTATAACAGTTGTTGCAATCAATAGCTGATAAGCTATATAATTTTATGTTTTTGGTTGGCTCACACTTTTGGTAATGGATCTTACTAGCTACTACATGTTTAAAGTCCTGTTTCGTCTTAACTGAACTGTAGACAGTATGGAAAACGTATTGTATATATCATTTCGTGTATTGAATTAAATTAACACACACAAGTGCCAGAGTAAAATGTTATTATTCAAGCATTTAAGAAACATGATTTGATTATTAAAATAAGTAGTTCCTATCAGCCTTGATTACATATTTGATAAAGAAAACAACTTCAAATTGAAATAACGTTTTATGTGCTTTGAGTTCGTTTTTCCTTATCATTACCTGTGCTTTTGTCAGGGTTTAATTTCCCCTAAAATTTATGTTAAGAAAAGACACGTTCATTATTTATCTCATTATTGAATCCTAAAATGGCAGTAATTTACGCCCATGAGGAGTTTAAAATCATATAATTCTATTTTTGCATTAAATAAATGTATTCAAAGGAAAGAAACGTATGTTACAGTAATAAAAGGTACCTAAATGACTTAAAATGATACTGCTTGTTATTTACTTTCAATTATAGATAATATTGATTTGTAAGAATAAGGAATAATTTTGGTATTTACACTAAAGGAGTTCCTATTATTTAAGGGTAACATAGTAAATAGTAGTGAGTACGATCAAAAAATACCACAATCACAAACCGCAGACAACCCCGTGGCACGACAAGGAAGAGCCGTCCAACCACCACGAGACACCAGGAAGGCAAATAAAGCAAACCAACCAGCTCTCTCTTCCCCACCAAGATGATTGCAAAACTAGAATGGACATAAAGTAACGTACAACAAAACACAGAATAAACTCTGTAATAGCAGGGTAACATTCCAACATATGAAGAGCTAACATGCATTATTTCATGGCTTATATAATGTGGTTTTAGAAAATCATAGTGTACAAATATCTTCCTAGGAGATATTTTTGCAGCACATGGTCTAGTGATTGCACAGGGCTAAATAGTAGTTGATTTGAAATAAAGTAACGTATATAACTGCAATAAAGTATGCATATGTTGTTTAAATGCATACTGGCTATTTGCGCGCGCGTTCAATTAAGTGCTTTTAAGACAATCAGCATGTCAACAAATAAAAAATATGCATAGCTATTCATTTGAACAATAGGATTTGGAGATGTTTTAGGGTAACGTAGTTAACACTGCTTTTACATGGTAACGCCACCATTGCCAGATGGCCAACATGTGTCATTTTGCTTTTTATATAACATAGTTTTAGAAAATCATAGTGTACAAAATTCCCCCCTGGGGGAGGGGGTCTATTAGCAGTTCATGGTCTATTACGACAGGAGATTAAATTTGATTCTGCATTACCAAAACCTCTTTTAAAGACATGGTTACATATTGCAGTCCTTATTATGCATGAAATGAAATATTGTTATGAGATTTAACATTGTGAACATGTGTATATTAATTGATGCCCCCTCTCGATGATGAACACTATCTTTGCCAATCAATGAGACACTGGTTGCTACCCTAAGTACCCTACTATATGACTGTTAGGAATTTAGCCATGTTTTCCCATGTATACCAAAGCGTATGTAAATTGTATTTTGCTATGTACATCGTATCTCTGATGCATTATGTATTATGTGGCCTGAGATTAAAAAGTAGTGCGTATGATCAGAAATACCACAATCACACACCGCTGACCAACCAACGGCAACGTGGGGAAGAGTCACATAACATTTACAGTAACACGACATGCATAAGACAATAAAAGCAAAGCAACCAGCTCTCTCTTCCTCTTAAAGATGATTGCAAAATCTAGAAAGTACGCAAAGTAATGCACAAGAAAACAAAAACAAACGCAGAACCCAAACAACTAATGGGAAGTACACCAAACCACAGATCAACCACATAACCACCGCCTTAGAACAGACAGTGACTAGGTCACCAGGAGGATTAAATGCATTTTACTGGTACCAACTCTTCACCATAGATTCTGTTGTTGTTAAAACACGAACTTGTTTAGCTTGCATTGAAGCTTCCTTACTTATACAATATATCATCACAGAAAAACAATCAAATCAAATCAACGCACAGTGGTGAACCACAGAAAATATAGTGAGAGCTAAAGGAAACCTCAAGTTGAGCTACGGTGGGACCAGTCAAGGACAAGCATCAGGCACCAACCAACAGATTAAAGATTTACGTCAGGGCCGCCATTGGGTTTGAGGCCTGACCCACCATCGTGCAATTAAAAAATACAACATAGCTATAAACTGTGATTGAGTTTACAGCCAATCACACAGACTGTGGCATGATATCCATGTTGTATTCCAATATTTCATAACGTTTAATAATCATTGTAAATAGATCACTAAAATTAGACTTTCGAATATTTACGACTTTGATTTTGAAATTGTCAATTTCCCATTTTTAGATGGTGATGTTCCTCGCTCTACATCCTATGGAGTCTATATCTCTCAACTCATTCGTTTTGCTAGAGCATCTAGCTATGTTGCTGACTTCAACACTCGCAATAAATTGTTAACTCAGAAACTTCTTAAACAAGGCTATCGGTATCATAAACTTAGTAAAACATTTTCAAAATTTTATAGACGATACTATGATTTGATTTCTAAATTCCAAGTTGGACTTAAATCTCTCTTGCGCCAAGGACTTTCGGAACCTGATTTCTATGGTGACTTGGTGTATAAGTTGAAGAAGATTGTTGGCTCTAATAATTTTTCAGCGCAGTTCATTAAAATAATTTCCCATTATAAAAAGATTGGCTATAACATTAATGTATTGCAACAGACTGCATGCTTGGTAGTCAACCCAATCACGGTTGGCAACTTTGCTTTCCTCTTTAATTGCACGCCGGTGGGTCTGACTTCAGACTCTATGATGGTTCCGACTTAAAGACTTATCTATTGATGAGATGGTAGGGGCCTGATGCTTTGGCTGTTTGTCGGGCCCACCGGGGTTTACCTGTTGGATTTCTTTTGCTCCGGTATTCAGTTTAATTTACTGTTGAGTCCTTATCCTTGCTTTATCTCCTTGTTATATCTTGATTTATATGTTTTAGGAGATGATGCATTGATAAGTTAGGGGTCTTTCATGCAAACCAAATATCTATGTGTCTTGATCCACATCTGAATTAAGGGTGAGGTTGGCGCCGTTAAACCGGTTTAAGCCCTCCAGTAAAATATTTTACTGACCGTTCCAAGGCGGTACTTCTTTTGTGGATCTTTTATGTTTTTGTTCTGTCTTGTGTTTGCTATGTTTTGTGCGCGTCTGTTTATATGTGCTTTGTGGTCACCTGCTGGGAAAGGGCTGACCACTTGGCTCTCGTTTGTGGTGTCTACTGTGAGTTTGTCACTTTCCCATTGGTATCCTGGGTCAGGTGTGGTACTTGATTGTATCGATTCTTGATCTTTGCATCCTTACTTACTTTCTTTTAAATTCATATACTAAGCTGCCATACAATACAGGTTCTGATACGCCTTGCTACAAAAGAGTCTTAAAGCAAATATTGTATTTTACAATCAACTCAGAGTGTCGGTAATACAATTAAGAATAGTTTTACGTAGTTTATGGTATCGATAACCTTGTTTTAGTAACTTAGTAACTAAGTAAGTCCAAATTTGTTCTGTTCTCCTCTGTTCAATATAGTCAACTTGATATTCATTTTACTGGCGCCAATTCTGAGTGTCTGTGGTAGAATTTAGAAAATGCTTTTCGAAGACTATGATATCTATAGCCTGGTTTTAATAATTTAGCAGTCAATAATAATTTGTGTTGTTAAAATCATGCGCAGAGCTAACTTAGTACTGATTTTGATAAAACTGCTAATTGCGATAGCTCTAGCAAGTGTTAAAAGAGGGTGTTAATAGGTCTTGCATTTTGCTGTCGGGTGTCTGCTAAATCATATACATGTAAATGCTATATTGGCTCAGTCAATAAAACACACAGTACAGAATTATACTCAACAAAAAAAGTTAAGGAAATTGTGTTTGAGTGGCTATGACAAAAAAGCTAAAACATTTTTAGACTTTTGAATTTCACAATAGTATAATGTGACCATTTTTCTTTATAATGCCGCTTTATCTGGGTCTGTAGCGCCCATAGTAGCTTAGTAAATTCATGTCAAAGTTGACTAGTCTTCACTCCATTTTTCGCACAAATTCAATTTACGGAACAAACATAGGTTTTCATACATTAACGTTCGCCAGGTCCCTCGGGAGATGGAGATGTTTTAAAAAAAAAACCTAGGACGACAGATCTGCTGCCTATAGAGCGGCACTTGATCAGTCAAGTGTACATGGATGAGGTGTTGAGGTCTGTTGTCCTGCTTTTTTGTGCGAAAACCAGTCACAGTACCAGGCCTAAGATGACAATGCCAGAACACACCTCACTAGAATCAGCAAAAACAATGTTGTGCGCATTGACTGGTCAGTTCGTTCATCAAAAATGTCTACAATTTTAACATGCCTATGACAATTTTGGGCAGAGGGTCCAACGCACAATAATGGCATCAACCAACCCCTAGCTTTTCGATGCAGCGTTGCATGAGATATTGATGCTGGCCCCTCAGCACCAAATCACCAGTATTCAGAGTATGCGAAACCGGTGCTAGTCCTAATTTGCCGCTGACTGGGCTGATGAAGGCCTTCGAAATGTGATTTTTAAGGCTATCATGTGAATTTCATGTGACATTCAAAGCAATTGCATTTCAAGTTTCGAAAACCTACCTGTTTTTCATGTGTTTAGTAGGGAATTCTTTGTAGTCATTTTTGCGAAAAATTACTTCGACCCCTGGGTTACTTGATACTGTGCCACAACAAAGGTATTGGTGCTAGCAAACTAGAGTAAACATTTTTCTCAACTGATGACATATATCTAAACAAATAAATAAAAATTGAATAACTGTTTGCTTTGGTGTTATTATGTTGCATGGT
The DNA here is from genome assembly GCA_964019695.1 of Loripinus fragilis. Lineage (NCBI taxonomy): Eukaryota > Metazoa > Mollusca > Bivalvia > Lucinida > Lucinidae > Loripinus > Loripinus fragilis. Next base: position 17,350,979 of record OZ026529.1, on the reverse strand, counting down.
TTTCTGAGATTTCCTTAACTGTTTTTGTTGAGTATATATTCAGAAAATTAGAACCTTTCTTATTTGTTCAGTACAAACTCAGAAGTTACTATTTGGTCGCTTCAGTGCTATAGTGTTCTATCTACCATTGCACAGGTTTTGAGAAAAATGAGTTTGAAAATTTAAGTATCCTGATTGTGATGCATCATTTATCACAGACCTTTGAATCACACCAGAGGGTTTAAATATATACATACAGTGTAAATGACCTTGTTTTGTAGAATTTTTCACGGTAACATGGAAATTACGAGCATTTTACAGTTTGCAGAAAGAACATTATGCGCTTCAAATCGCCTTCTGCGTTTAGTGCTATACTGTTCTATATTTTCCAACAGCTTATTATTATGTTATTGGGATCTATTTGTAGACTATTCTCAACAGAAATGATAATTTATAACTAAAATTAGCACATTTGTTATTTGTTTGGCACAACAGTAACAAACCGCACGGATTATGCCATTAAAAAGTATGTTAGGGAGGTAACTTATTTCTACAATTAATTGTTCTGTCAATGAGGCCAATTTGTATAATATATTGGACTTAACTGGTTATTTGAACCTAAAAATTGCAGATTTAACCGTTTATTTTGTAATTACACCGACAACTTTCTTCAATTTAAGAAGTTTAAATATGTGTAAGGGAGGTAATCTGTTTCTACAGCTTATAACTCTGTCTATGGATCAATTTGCACAAAATCTTTGACTGAGAGGATTATTTGAAACAAAAGGTAGCAGCTATAGCTATAATTATAGCCATTAGTTCGTCATTACACCGACAAACCGCTTCAAAAAAGAAAATTTAAATTTATGTAAGGGAGGTAACTGCAATTTTTGCCCAATTTCTCCAAGGGAAGTGACTTTCGGTAGATAAAACAGTATGACACTGAACTCATCTACTCACGTGACATAATGTTCATTGGCCATTGGATGAAAATCGCTTAGAACACTATAGCACTAAACGAAATTGTTTTTTTTTTTGTAGATAAAACAGAAAAGCATAGTGATTTTAAGCTTACTGCGAGGAGATAGGCAAATGAAACATTCACTAGTAGATAGAGCATTTTATCCCCTTTCCAACGGTATGCATAATTTATTTTTGTACAAAATGTCACTAAGAACGCTATAGCACTGAAGCGACGATTTTTCTACTATTTCATGTTAACTGAAAACATATTGATCGGGAAGGGAGAAGTTTTCTGTACTTAAATGATCAACTGTGAAGTATGCAGAATGAGTTCTGAGTAAAACTGTTTAAAAATATTAAGTGTGTTATAGAAATTTTAACGTAGGAAGTATGAACAATGTAGGCGCATTGGAAGCTGTAAATAATTAAGTGGCCGATGGTTATTCGTATCTATATGGTGGGTACCTGAATCTTATGTGCTGGTCCATATTACCATTTTTACTTTTCAGGACAGGGGACTGGCAGCTGTGTGGAGCAAACTAATTGTGTTGCTAAACCAGACCTTAGTTGTACAACAGAGACAGTTTCTGCTGCTCAACTAACAACCTGCGAGACAGCATGTAATGACAGCCCATCATGTCAGATGTATATTTTCAAGGACGATTATATGGGAACTCAATGTAAATTGTATACTTGTCAGCTATGTCACCCCGTCGGGAAGAATTTTACAAACGAGTTGGTTTACTTCTGCTCACCAGGTACTGCCCAGCAGCCGCATTTGACTTATTCATGTATTTCATGTTCATTCGTATATGACTTAGTCATTAAAATAATTTCCCGTTATAAAAAGATTGGCTATAACATAATTATATTTCAACAGACTGCATGCTTGGTGGTCAATCCAATAACGGTTGGCAACTTTGCTTTCCTCTTTAACTGAACGCCATCGGGTCGGACTTCAGACTTTATGGCGGTTCCGACCTAAAGAGTTATCTATTGATGCAATGGTAAGAGCCTGCCACTTTGGCTGTTGTCGGGCCCACCGGGGTTTACCTTTTGCCAAAGCATCAGCCCCCTACCATCTCATCAATAGATAAGTCTAATTGTTAAATCGCCACCTTCCCATTGGTATCCTGGTTCAGGTGTAGTGTTTGATTGTATCGATCCTGATCTTTGCTCTCTTTCTTACTTAAAATCCCGACTCAGATTCAAAACTGACACTTGCTTAAATCTTTAATAGGTTGGTCGGTGTCTTTTTTTGTCTGAGGCTGGCTCCACCGTGGATCAACTGTAGGTTTTCTATAACACTGACGCCCTCTGTGTTGAGATTCCTATTATTTCTTTCATCACAGTTTTTAGATAGATTTAGATGTTTCCGTGTGTTGAAAACTTGCATAAACTAGAACAAATTTAGTGAGTATGGCGAGGAAGTGCAAAACTCACACCAACATGTGGCACCGCGAAGTAGAGCCAAAAACTATAAGGACGACAAGTCATTCAGACACCAACAAAAATAAAACAACCAGCTCTCTCTTCCCGAGTGAGACAATTGCAAAATTAGAAGGACACAAAGTACTGCAAAACTAAACAAAGACCAAACACTTAAATCCACGAGCACGGAAAGCAATAACAAACACCCCTAATCAACAACAGAGCCATTGTCATAGAAACCTTCATATGAGCTTAACAAATTTTGTGTTTTTACCCTTTTTCTTACTTTACAACTGGAAATTTTAAATATATTGTATAGATTTAGTCAGTACAATTAATTTAAGCCCCCAGTTCTTGATTGTATAGATTCCTTGTCTTTGCCCATTTTATTACTTTTGCTGTTGTCCGTTAAACGTTATATTTTCAACCTTATGTTTTACCCATTTTGTTTTCAAAATATATCCCGCTCTATGAAGATTATAAAATAAGTTTTCTGAATTATTTTCTAACAAAGTAAGAAAGGGTGCAAAGAGCAGGAATCGATACAATCAAGTACCACACCTGACCCAGGATGCCAGTGGGAAAGTGACAAACTCACAGTAGACACCACAAACGAGAGCCAGGAAGAAGGCAAAAGGTAACAATCGATAGAATCAAGTACCACACCTGACATAGGACATACGGTAATTGACAAAAACACAAGAAAACATCAAATACCAGAAAGCCATGATATCACAAAACACAAATAACAAAAAGGACCCACAAAGGAAGCACCGCCTTGGAACTGTCAGTAAAAATATTACTTGAGGACTTAAACGTGTTTGACTGTACCAACCTCATCCTTATTTCTGATGTGGATCAGTACACATAGTTGGTTGGTTTGCATGAAATTCCCTAGCTTGTCGTTATATCATCTAGTACATGCATATTGAACAATTAAAAGGAGATAAAATCAAAGAAAAGGACTCAACGGAACATTGATCCAGTAAATCGTGGACTTTTGTTATCACACAAGACTGTGTCCAACTAACTCTATGATATTTAAAGGATGTGTTTATATACCTACGGGAAACATCTTGTATAAATATGGGTGGAATTGCAGTTTAGATATCAAATTTATGAACCTTTACTTGATGGTATAGTCGCGTGAGCGGCGCACGTCAAAATGTTTTCAATGAGACTCTTCTTGCCAAAAGGTATAGTGCGACCAGCTAACAGAGACTGGGCGTGTCAGACAGAGCGCTGTCATGCACTGTCAAATAAGAATAGTCTACAGTAAATCGGTTGTAATAGCCTATGTACGCTTTACTCGTGCAACCAACTGAAACGCAGACGACAAGGGTGACCAACTTTATACGTTAGGATGCCTGGTAAACGTTTATCTTTAGCATGCTGCTGGGGACTTGCTGTATTTCATTTTCCGGGAGGGATATGTTGTGAAAGTTTTGGGGGAGGGTAGGTTTGCACTTTCTTCAAATTTTGTCTGTATGGCAAAACTGAGCCTGATACAATGATAATAAATCATCAATTAGAATTGTGACAAGGGTTAAGTATCTGGATCATGAGAAAAGGGCATACAAACACCGCATATCTGAAAAAGCCTCTAATAATCGCTCATTCTGGCATGTCCAGAGCGACTAGATGTCTAAAAATTGTTCGGAGTCTTCTTCAACTTGCATACTTTGTTTATGCGAAGCGAAAGCCCTGGCGAGGTCATGCGTACATGCAGGCTCGTCGGAGCCTTCGCCACACGCCGATGTAATAAGAACCATCATTTCGTGTGGTGACCAATTAATTGTATTATTTTTTCATTGCGGACCATTTATTTTATTTTCCATATTCAGTATTATAATTTGAATTGTTAAAATTTCGAAACATTGTCAGAGCGCATGTATCTAGACTAGTCAGTCTCCTTGTTATCCAAATAATTTCGAGATGCCCTTTTCTCATAGTAGACTCAAAACTACTACAGGTATACAGGTATTTTCACAGGTGAATAAATACACTCTGTCTTACCGATTTTTATATGGAAATGTCCAAGGGTGTGTCTTAGCTAAGAACCGCCCAGTCTCTTTTAAAGGCAGGAGTGGGGTATATAAGGAAAAATTAACCTCAGTTTTGGCATTTTCTGTCTTGCACTCAAGCTGTGAAGATCTCCAGGAGCTCTTATGGCCTATCTCTAATTTGATTGGCTTATCTAATAAACTGTGAAAATGATTGACATCTCTTATCAGCTCAGTGACCATATGGTTTTATATGTCTTGTCATAATATGGGGTATTCTACAAACACTACCAATTATAGACAATTTAGTCAAAACTGACGCAATAAAATTTGAATTTTGAAAGAATTTCATTTTGGATATTTTTTCTATATATTGAAATTTTAGAAAAGCAGAACAGTGTTATAAATCATTTAGCAAACTAAATGAATAATTTAATAATTATTTATTAACCTATATTTTGCTATTATATATCATTTAGTAGCAAAATTACGAACAAAAAATAAATTATTTTTATCTATATTTTACTACTATGTGTTTTATAATATACATTTAGTAAAAATATAGAATAGAATTCTAATATTTTTTTATATATTTCTTACTTAAAAAGTTATTATACTGATCCAAACTAAGATAATCACATAAATGTAATGATGCTTTATAACTTACTGCCATTGAAAACAAATGAGGCGAGTCCTGTTTGTTTGGTGTCTACACGTTCATAATTACTCTGTAATTACTCAAAGATAATTGGCACATATTTAGCTTACCATGATCCTACATGGTCCAAAGTTCACAAAACACACTTTTATACAGCAATTATCATCAATTCTATGGATGCACAGTCACCTTTTGTTTACTTATTTTAGATTTATATTTGCTAAATTATATATGCAATTTATGAAAAAAAGTTTGGGATAAATCTTACAAAGTTTTATTTCGAAAACAGTGAAGGTCCAGTTCAGCTGTGCTGATCAAAGCTCAAACTGCATCTCACGTAAAATGCTCCAAATTATTTTTTGATCAAATTCAGCAGGGATAAAGTGCATACAATATTCAGCATGAAGAATATTGATATTTTTTTGCCAAAAAATAAAAATTAGAAATAATATGAATATATAATATGAATCAAAAATATTCGAATGATATATTATTGACTATCAAATTCATTGATGTAAGTTGAACTCATCATTCATGTCTTTATTTCTTTTTTTAGTTTCTTGGTTTTATTTTTCTAAGTTAAAAAATACAAATAGTTCTTACAAAAAATAGTGTCATTTATGTGACAAAGAAACAGAACAGTAGTAGCTTGAGGCTTTTCTGTTATCTGCCAGACCAGATTAGGAAAGGCTTTATCTGGTCAATAGCTAAGCTCCGCCCACTGACCATCTCATACAGTCTCTGCCGGGGGGTACAGAATCCCTGCCTTTAACTGGGCGGATTATAGTGTACATTTAATCAAATTTCGCCGTTGTATTTCATACAATGCATTGCCACAACAACTATTACTTATGTAAGGTAAAGTGTTGAAAAGTTGAAACTTTGTGGCCATTCGCATTTATTTGATAAAATATTTTACAAACCTACTACATTTCTATTTTTCAAAAAAAAACTAACGTTATGAGAATGGCACTGTGCAAAAAATATACGTTCAATAATTTTGGGCTAATTAAACACATAAAACTACGTTCTTTTAATGTTAAGTGATAGTTAGAATAGTCACTAGTATTGTGATATGGATTTCGTGTAAAATTATTTTAGTAATATCACAAAGACAAGCTACTTTACGTCAATTTAACAGAACACATGCTATGTCTTTGTTAGTTATTTTAACGGTAAATATGTTTTTACATATTAAATCTAAAAGATCTCGCTTGTTTGTGTGCTTAACATATCTAAACTAACTATAAAGTCATTTCTTGAACCAGTGAGACTTACTCAACAAATAGATGACCATATTAGTTACCATTTAATCTTATATAAAATGAGTAGAATCAAAACATTTGAGCACCCCTCTTTGAGAATACAGCAAAATAAGTTGCGTCACCTTCAAGTAAAGGTTCACAACTTTGTTATCTAAAATATGAGTTCATTCATTTTTGTGGAAAATGTGTTTTAGATGCATATAAACATATCATACGAATTTCACAGAATTCCTGATACATTGTCTCATTTTATAACAGAAGTCCACGATTTACTCGGACAACCCTCGTACAACTGAATTTCGGAGCAAAAGAAATCTAATAGTTTATCCCCATTGGTTCTGACAAAGGACACAACATAAGGCCCCAACCCTCTCATCTATAGATAAGTATTTAAGTCACAACCGTCATAAAGTCTGATGTCCGACCCCCCCCCCCCCAGCGTACAATTTAAGAGGAAAGCAAAGTTGCTAAATGTGATTGGGTTGACCACCAAGCATGCAAACTTCATTAATGTTATAACCAATGTTTTTATAATGAAAAGTGAATTCGATAAATTGAATAATTATCAGTGCCAACAATTTACTTTAACTTACACACCAAGTCACCATAACACTCTGGTTCCAAAAGTACCTGGACCTAGAGAGATTTAAATCCAAAATAGAATATAGATATCAAATTAAATCAAAGTATTGGCGATAAAATTTAGAAAAAGTTATGTGAAATTTATGATAGCGATAGCCTTGCTAAAGCAGTTTCTGAGTTTACATTTTATTGTGAGTATTGAAGTCAGCAACAAGGCTAGATGGGTTGAGAAACATAACCACCAGATGTAGAGCGAGGAGCATCAACATCTTATAATGGAAAAGTGACAATTTCAGAATCACGCTTATCATAAATTTTGGTAGAAACAATATCATTAATGGAAAAACAGTATCATTAGAACCAGACAAAATCAAGTCCCAAAACGAAGCTTCGTTGCCTGCTGGGAAGGGCTGACCTTATGGCTCTCGTTTGTGATGTTTAATTGTGTTTCTTTCACTTTCCCATGTGGTATCCTTGGTCAGGTGTGATACTTAGTGTATCGATGCCAGATTTTTGCCAACTTTCTTATTTGGTGTTACGCGTCTGTCATGCTGTCTTGTCTGTTCCTTGCAGCCTTGTGGTCGCCAGCCGGGAAAGGGCTGACCTCTTGGCCCTTTTGTGTGTCATGTTTTCTGGTGTTTTTGTCACTTTCCCATATGGTGTCATGGGTCAGGTGTGGTATTTGATTATATCGATTCCTGATCGTTTCCTTTGTCCTTACTTTAAGTATCAGAGGTATTTGTTTTATTACACTGAAATTCTCTGAAGGGCATATCTGACTTTCCCATATTATGAAAATAAATAATATTTATGCTCAAAATGTCATCCAAATATTTTTATGTTGTATTAAAAGCTTCAATAATATTAGCCCGATTAAAATCAGCAATAGACTTTATAAAATCCCTCTTAAAACAACCAAAAGAAACAACCCGCAAACAAGGGAGCACAATTAGTGCCCATAGGAATCCCTACAACGTTTCTATAAAGTTTTAGAATGGTTCTATACACTTTAGTGCCAAATCGTATAAAAATGTTATCCCACAAAAAGGTCAGTGTATCATATACATTTTGACAAGACCTTGCATGGTATTTTTTTGATATTCCGAAGTGAAAAACGCGTGTCTGTCGATACACGAAAGGTAGGAAGGGCTTTCCCTTTGGAAGGGTCTTTCAATAAGCTCATTCTCCATTTTGAAGGCTAATAAAATTATCACAAACATTTTTATGCTTAACTTTTATCAGAAAAAGTCGCTATAGGTCAAACTTAAAGTACATTACAAGTGATGTTTTTGTTGTTGGTGATTTATTGTTAATGGTTGCTCCAGTTTATGTTAGGAATTTTGTAGTTGGGCCTTGAATTGATATGCAGTACCAAGTGTCATATCTTGTTTGTCATCATCTCCCTGAGGACGAAACCGTTTACTTCTTTACTTTAATAGCCGTCTCAATGTCATGCGGGCGGTTGTTAGTGTTCTGAGTCTCTTCCCTTGCGCTACCCTTGGGTTGGTCTGCAGTATGCGGTTGTATCTTTTTCTAATAATACTGACTAACGTTTGGAATTATTTGGTTGTTTAGCAGTGACCAGTTACTTTGACTAACTCACCGTAGCTGAATTTGAGGTTTTCTTAGAGCTATGGCTAATTGTGAGTTATGAACCCTGTATACTATCAAAGTCATTAATTCGATTTAACTGTTTCTCTATGATGATGCATTGCATTAAGTAAGACGCCTCCATGCGAGCTAATGCATTCTTGTGTTTTAGCAACAACATAATTTATGTTGAAGATTTGGCGCCAGTAAATGCATTTAAACCCCCTGGTGGTTCTGTTTTAAGACAGTGGTTCTGTTGTTGTTGATATATTTTTTATGTACCCACCAAACCCCATTTTCTGTGGGGGTGTTTCCTTTGGTATTCTTTACTTTGAAGCCTTTCTAGTTTTGCAATCATATGACGAGGAAAAGAGAGAGCTGTGTTTTTAATTGTCTTTCTGTCTTGTTACTATTAATGTTCTGAGGCTTTTCCTCATCGTGCCGTGAGTTGGTTTGCAGTGTTGGTTGTGGTATTTCCTGATCAATGTCACTTACTGTCACATATGAGCGTGATTGTGACTGGAGTTGCTAAATGAGTACGCACAATGCGTTACATCAACAATAACTTCATCATCGACTTTGATGTCATTTATTAATCTATTTCTACCTGTATTTCAGCACCAACTGTACCAACTGTAGATTGTGGATACCCAGTTGTTCCCAATCATGGAACCGTCACATTGACAAACGGTGTAACAACAGTAGGTGCTACCGCTCATCAGGCTTGTAACACTGGCTATGACATCAGTGGTATTGCTGACATATCTTGTGGAGCACGTGGATCTTGGAATGCAGCTCCGGTTACATGTTTTCTGAAAGGTAATTAGTAGTAGGACTTGTTATGTCCATACATTATGTTGAGTATAGTAAGAAAATGAACATTGCCATTTAACAAGTAAGCCTGTCACAGCTGATATGATTTCTTATTAGCACAATAGTGAGTATTTACGAAGTCTTAATCACGACCAATGCCATCAATTCATGCATAGATTTCTTCCTTGTGATTTCCATTAACTCTTTTGAAAAGCGGTATAGCCATTTTGTTGATTATTAATACCTATGGCGGCTCGGTTATAAGGAATACTCTATTAGCGCCTTTTGATATCAAGTTTACCAGGCATGGTTTGATGCATGCTTTTCAATTGCAAGGATTTGCCGAGCAAATCAACATATCTTTTCGAAACCAAAAATCATTATTTCACTCTCAAAACTGAAACTTATGACATAATTATCGATTTTTGCGTCAATTCAGTCATTGAAGACTTTTAAATGTGAAGTTTCACGATAACCTGATGTAGATAAGGGCAGTAAAATTATACCATTATTGACTTATTTTGAGGTGAGCATTGAATGTAATTGAACAGTAAACGTCATATTGACCAACGCGGAGCTGAAGTCAATCTGATTATGTTTACTGTTCAATAACACTCCATGTATACCAAAGTATAAGTCAACAATTATTTTATCATATTTTATGCCATTTTGAACCATAAAAATGCATTGATCATGTTAAATATACTCGGCGTTCTGATGTCACTTCCAGTTGGCCAAGCAATATTGCCTTTTGTCATGTGTTATGCAACGTCACAACCCGCAAACCATGTGACATAGAGTTATATCAGGAGCCGTCGATTGGCGTCTGTGCCAGAAGATGCATATTTATAGATTATAATAATAAAGTCGTTTACCAGATTTAAGTGCAGCAATAAGAGGTAAGCAATACATTGATTTCTAAGCTCTAGCTGTACATCATAAACATTTTACTTTTATTTACAACAAATAACAACTTTAAAAGCGCTGGTTTAAGTAGTATTACTCATGCTCTTGCGATATTATTATATTTATTTTTTTATTATAATTAGATATTATTATTAATTTTATAATTATTATTAATATTAATGTTATCGTTATTTTTATTAAAATTGACAGAACGCTCGTTTTAAAAAGAATACTCATTATTAAATTAAAATACTAGTACTACTATATATGCTACTACTACTACTACTACTACTACTACTTCTTCTACTAAAACTATTATTATTATCATTATTATTATTATCATTATTATTATTATAATTATTATTATTATTATTATTATTATTATTGTTATTATTATTGTTGTTGTTGTTGATGGTGTTGTTGCTGTTGGTGTTGTTCAGTAAGTCATTTTAATAGCATAAACATAATGTATTTTCATAGCATAAAAATAATGTATCTAATTTGTCCTGCATTATTTTGTTAGCATATGCATGCTGTTTACGAATAACTCAGGTATATATCAAACTGGGAACTAACATTTTCTTTTCAAGAGGTATGCTATTGTGTGCAGTATGTATATGATATAATATATATTTTTTATCAATTTATTGATTCATTCTACTACTATTACTACGACTACACCTACTTTTACTACTGCTACTCCTACTTCTACTTGTACTACTACTAGTAAAACCACGACTACTTCTATGAATAATAACAATAAAAATAATAATAATAATAATAATAATAATAATAATAATAATAATAATAATAATTAATATATTATTATTATTATTATTATTATTATTATTATTATTATTATTATTGATGATGATGTTGTTGTTGTTACTAAGTAAAGTAAGTTAGGGTACAAATATCAGGAATCGATCAAATCAAGTACCACACCTGACCCAGGATACCAATTGGAAAGTGACAAACTCACAGTTAAACACCACAAACGAGAGCCAAGAGGTCAGCCCTTTCCCAGCAGGTGTCCACAAAGCACATTTAAACAGATGCGCACAAAGACATACCAAACACAAGACAGAAAAAACATAGACGATCCACAAAAGAAGTACCGCCTTGGAACTGTCAGTAAAATATTTTACTGGAGGGCTTTAACCGGTTTAGCTGCGCCATCCTCACTCTTATTTCAAATGTATCCAAGACACATAGATATTGGGTTTGCATGAAAGACCCCTAACTTATCAATGCATCATCTCCTAAAACATATATCAAGATATAACAAGAAGCTAAAGCAAAGATAAGGACCCAACAGTAAATAAAGCTGAACCCCAGAGCAAAAGAAATCCAACAGGTAAACCCTGGTGGGCCCGCCAAACAGCCAAAGCATCAGGCCCCTACCATCTCATCAATAGATATCTAAGTCTTTAAGTCTGAACCATCATAGAGTTTGAAGTCCGACCCACCGGCGTGCAATTAAAGAGGAAAGCAAAATTGCCAACCGTGATTGGGTGAACCACCAAACATGCAGTCTGTTGCAATACATTAATGTTATAGTCAAACTTTTTATAATGAGAAATTATTTTAATGAACTGCGCTGAAAAATTATTAGAGCTAACAATCTTCTTCAATTTATACACCAAGTCACCATAGAAATCAGGTTCCGAAAGTCGTCAACGCAGAAGAGATTTAAGTCCAACTTGGAACTTAGAAATCAAATCATAGTATCATCTATAAAATTTAGAAAAGGTTTTGCGAAGTTCATGATACCGACAGGCTTGTTTAAGAAGTTTCTGAGCTAACAATTTACTGCGAGTGTTGAAGTCAGCAGCATAACTAGATGCTCTAGCAAACCGAATGAGCTGAGAGATATAGACTCCATAGGATGTAGTGCGTGGAACATCACCATCTAAAAATGGGAAATTGACAATTTCAAAATCAAAGTCGTCACATTTATCATAAATTTTGGTAGAAACAGTACAATCCAACTGTGTTAAGACGTTTGATTATCTTTTTAATGGATTACTATAATTAGGCTTTTCCAACAATGCTTTTGAATTTATAACAATATCACCATATTATACAGTGTTTGATATGCCCTGTTGCAGAAAAGTTTTTAAACCAATTTTGCATTTACAATCAACTCCGAGTGTCTGTGATAGTATTAAGAAAATGTTTTTTTTTAATTTCATTATATCTATAAACTTTTTTTAATAACTTAGCAGTCAAAAAAGGTTACTGTTGTTTATGGCATCAACATTAGAACACAATTGCGCACAACAGATAAGCTGCGGAAAGTATACGCCATAGGAAGGCGAGCGAGGAACATCCATCAAGAAATTAGATATTTACTATATCAAAATTAAAATCATCCCGTTGATCATAAATCCTTGATAAAACTATCCCATTTATTATGGACAAGTCCAAAACCCTAAACGGGACTTCAATATCAGAATAATTCACCTTATTTAACTAAAATAAAGTGGGATATATCTGACCTACCATATGTTCAAAATATGGATTATCAATATTAAGTTAGTCATTTTAATATCTTGTGGTCCAGTTGAACGCTCTAATAATATTCGTTTGATTATTTTCTGATAGAGACGAAATGAAATATCTCTCAAAGCAAATAAGCAATTAGAAGAGCAAACTTATTACTCATTGGAATACATGCAAATTGTTTATTTAGTGCCAAATCGTATGAACACATTGTACAAAAGATAATAGAGAGCATCACACATTTTCTGACATGACCACAATTTTTATCGTTTAGTTTGTTCAGAAGCAAATAAAGTACAGTTCTCATTTTAAACCAAATGAAGTTAGGTCTATCTCTTAGAAGTTTGCTCAATGATTTCCGTTGATTCTCCTTTGATTAGATTATGAGGCACCGCATATAGAGTACAGAAAGCATCTGTAGACAACCTATATGTTAGAAAACCTTCTGATTTTAACTTATTTAGAATCTCACCCGTAACGAAATGGATCCATAAAAGAGGCACCGCCTTGTAATGGTCAGTAAAAAATACTGGAGGGCTTAATCATTTTTGACAGCGCCAATCGCACCCTTATTCTGATGTTGATCAAGACTTACAGATGTTTGGTTCGCATAAAAGATAGACTTGGTAATAGTACATGTACAAGAATTAGCAATAATAAGTGACTTATTGGGTCGTTTGGGAAGTTTACTTAACCAGTATAACGTAAGAAGCTTACAATATTCCTCATCAATACACACACAAAACTCAACCGCCATATGACATCGATGTCTATTACAAAACACGTCTCATCAAACCTTTTAAGCACATATGTTTTAGATATGCCTCGTTTTTGCTCTAGGGTATTAATGTAATGCATTTCTAAAATGACCGCAACATTTCTAGCCGCCTTATTTGAGGTGCCAAAACAAACTGCCTACGGAATTCCTACAACTCTTTCTTCAAATAAATAAAATTGAATTTTGGTTTATGTGTAAGAAGATCTGAATTATCGCTATATATGTTGATGAGCTCTATCATAGAATTTATAATCGTCAATATCAGAATTACGCAGTCAAGAGATACAAAGAGTAACTAAACGTGAAACGGCCATATATCAGCCTAAATGTTTTAAGCTGAACGTGTAAAAAAATGTTGTTTTTTAGATGTACATTTCTATTTTAATTTCTACTTTGAGATCGCCTATTGGATTTACAAATATCTAAAGATAATAAACATCAAAATCAGGTAATCTTGTAATAATTGTATCCTTTTTAATTCTAATTCATACCTGAGAATATTCCTATATCTTTTAGTGGAATTTTTATCATTAAAAATCTTTTCACCAGGTTGAATAGAAATACTACTAGGAGAGTGATTAATTGTTTGAAAAGCCTATTAAGAAAATTATCAATTTTGCAAGTGTTTTTTAATTCAAAAATGATGCTCAGTAAATCTATTTAGAAATCTACAAGTTTGACCAACAAAGTGTATGCCACAATCTTTCTCTTCTTAAGACAAAACATAAATAGCATCAATTGATCTTCAATCAGGGAGCGCAGTGGCTCAGTGGTAGAGTGCTTGACTCGAGACCGAAGGGCGGCGGGTTCGAGCCTCACCAGCGTCACTGCGTTGTGTCCTTGAGCAAGAACATTAATCCTAGCTTAGTACTGGTTCAACCCAGGAAGACCCGTCCCTTTATAACTGAAAGATTGTTGATGAGACATGAAGAATCACATCAAACAAACAAAAATCAGGGTAGGAATTAGTTACAACAGAAAATTATCTATCATTAACATTAGATTTAATAGCTGATTTACCACATAAATGTTTGCAACAGCTACACCTCTTGGCATTGCACTTAGAAATAGAGGGATACACTTCACTTCCTCTCTTCTTACTCCTAATGTTCCTAAGTGCATGTGACCTTAGAGGATTAAGGTGACCTTTTAAGTGGTTTCTAAAACAGAGTCAGAAATACTATGTACATAAATTATAGTAGCCTAATGAAGTTTCAAAGGTTTAAACATAAACAAATGGTACCATACAATTAAATAAATTGGTAGATTGCGGAATCTTATTAGAAGAAGCAGAATTTAACCAAGCAGGAGAGGGTAAAACTTAAATTGTTTTTATCCTATTAATAGTGTAGTTTTAAGTTTATACCATACAGCTAATAGCAGCATGCATACCTGTTATTTATAGCAATATCACGCTGCATTGTTTGAGAAATAACTAATGCTCCCGACACAAAACTAAGTCTAATAGAAGTACATTGTACAAAGAAACATAGAGTATGCACACGTTATTAACGAGATAGGAATACTGGTCTTTATAAAGGTATCTAATTGACACCAATAGAAAACTAATGCAATGAATGATTGTCTAGTGTCAATTCAGACTGTACAAATAAAAACAACATGAAATGCAAGTATGGGGGAAACTTTCTACAGTAATTACGCAGCAAAAACGCAAGATTCGTGGCATCAAAAATATAAAGAGTATGATCAGGAAGTACCACAATCACAACTGCAGACAATCCGTGGCTCCCCTAGGAAGAGCAACACAACAATCACAAGACGCCAGGAAGGCTAGCAAAGCCAAACAACTAACTCTCTCTTCCCCATTAAGATGATGCAAAACTAGATTGGACACAAAGTGACGAACAATAAAACATAGAACAATAACAGACTCCTAAAATGGGCGCAATAATTAAAAACGAACCAACAACAATAGGACCACCACCTTAGAACGGACAACAGCCTAAGCCACTGGGGATGGGGAGGGCTTAACTGCACTTTACTGGTACCAAATATTCGCCTTAGATTAAATTCAGCTTCAACATTTTAGATAAATGTTAATTGTTTTACTATTTGCTGGCATTGTTATAATAGAACTCACTTCCTTTATGCATTCGTCCCATGTTTGATTTTCGACGTATTTTTTCACACATATTTTTCAATATGTATTGTAGATTGTGGAGATCCGCCTACTCCGGCCCATGGAAAAGTAACACTAACTATTAACGGTGAGACAAGCTATGGTTCAACTGCGACTCAGGCATGTAACCCTGGTTTTGATCTGAGTGGTTCTGCTTACATATCTTGTAAAGATGATAAATCTTGGAGCGCCCCTCCTGTTATATGCTCTATAATTGGTATGTATTTTAGTAAAAAAAAAGATGTGCATATTTCAAACATACTCTTCAATTATTCTTAGGTAGGCACAGATTAAATGGCAAATAAATCATCACATAATATCATTATGATAAAGGAAATGCACAGTTTATGTTTCACGGAACCTAGCAGCGAGCTGCTGAATGATAAACTTCAACATATCATGAAACTAACTTCTTCTCGGTCACCTTACACTTTAACGCTAGTTCAGATAGAAATAAATGGGGCATATACAATACATGCTTTTATAAATGCAGCAATACTTTGCCCAGACTCTGCAAGTTATTTTTGAATTAAAAACGATGTGTACTTCTGGAAGGGACGAACTTAGAGTAAAGGTACCCCCATTTCAAAACATCACACATTTTCTACGATATTGAATATTCAACAGGGACGTCATCAATTCATGTTTTGTTTGCTTGAATATGTTACTAACTACTGTGATGTAAGACGAGTAAACTTCAAAAGTTTTTTTCCCGATAGGACTCTTCGTTCTTTTGCTTCATAAAAGCAAAAGACAAACACTTAACAACAGCTAAATCATAGAAATTCAGCTTTAAACTTGCAATTTGTATACAAAATTAGCACTGCCCTGTAAGCTTTGTTTTCAGCGACTCGACATTGGAATTTTCAGCGATTAATTATTATCAACAGTCGTCACCTTTTTTCTTTGAAAGAAGAAACAAAAACAATACATAGCGCTATCAAATTGTTTTTAAGCTTTCGCATTTAAACCAGAAGTGTGCAGTAGTCGTGAATTTTAATCGTCAAAAAGGACTTATTAAGTTCTACTTTGTGTGGCCTGCAGTGTTAAGATAAAATAATGTGCGTTAATCCATTTTAGCATGAGCTACTGGTGAATTCAAAAAATCTCGAAAAATTTCGAAAATGCAATATTTTTTAAAATTCGTAAAAAATCTACTCTATGCAAAATTTCAATTGTTAGGTATTTTTCAAGTAGGGTAGACAAATTTGTAACCACCTGCTCTCCAATTTCATAAAAAGAACATTTAAACACCTGTTTTCTTATCAAAAAAGTTGATTTTTGCATTTTTAACCCAAAAACTTTGGAGCAAAAGACATCTCTTCCATAATACCACTAAACATTTTCCCATGAAAATGCACATATTTTGGCAAAATTTCGTTTAAATCTTATTAGATTCCTGTAAGAAATAATGAGTTTGAAAAGTGACTGATTAGAACTTGGTTTCAGTTTACCTTTAGACGATCATGCTGGTGATGTAAGCTGAGTTGTAATTTGTAATAGGATATATCCTAGCCATACTTTTATGACTTGGGTTGAGGGGGTCAAACTCAGGTGTATTTCGCCGTTGACGCTTTTGGACTAGAAAAAGAAGGCAAAGAATTGAAATGGGTACAATCAAATATCACACCTGACTGAGACACAATATTGACAAATGGCAAAAACATATAAAAAATCACACATATTACAACCAAGATGCCATCTCTTTCCCAGCAGGTAACCAAAAGACTGAAAGGAACAGACAGGACAGTTTAATAAAGAAAAAATGTGAAACATGAATATTTAAAAGGATACACCAAACATTCAATGCACAAAGGGAGCATCCACGGATAACAGACAAGGCCCCCAGGTGGCTAGGATGCACTTTACGCATGGCATCTCTATCCTAGATTATGTTGTTATTAAAGCACAAAACATATTTAATTAGCATGAATACCTTCATATTTGCATAATGCATCGTCACAAAGAAATAAAATTAATCAAATTAACATATTATGATGAAACAAATGGAGAAGCACTGGAGGGCTAAGAAAGGCTCCGACTGATCAACAGACATCCTAGCCAAAGACGCCACACTCGCTTACTACACACAATACCATGGCAACGCCATGAAGAGGCAAATAGCAATAACATCGGCATGTCATTCAGAACACGAAAGAAGTAAAGCAACCAACTCTTTCTTCCCAAGCATACCATAAATTAAAAGTATTGGGTGATGGTCGTAACTACTTATGAGGCCTTATACACCGTTTTGCAATTAAAGAGGAACCATAGACGTTATTTGTGTTTAGATAAATAATAAATAGTCTGCTTGACTTTCTAACAAACTACGCATTCAACTGTTATAATTTTAAGTACATGTGACAAGTATTGAAATCTAGGAAAATGGCTTATTTGTCTTCATTTCTTCACATTGTGGTTTACCGACTAGTCCAGGAAATGGAACTGTTGAACTAACTGATGCTGGGACAACAACATATGGCGCATCTGCCACTCAGTCGTGTAATATTGGATTTGATCTTACTGGTGTAGCAAATATAACATGTGGAGCTGATGAAAGTTGGAGTAACACTGCTGTTACGTGTACCATTAAAGGTTATTGCTATGTAATAGAAGTTGTTTGGCAGCTCATGCATTTTTGAACTAAATATGAATCCCACATGTGTCGCACAAATTTCCAACCAAACACAAAAGTACATACTCACATACGCACACGCACACACACACACACACACACACACACAGAGACACACACACACACACACACACACACACACACACACACACACACACACACACATCAACACGGAAACAACAACATAATCATTGAACATCACTGCAAATATTCATACAATCCCAAAAGTAGGACCCTACATCAGCAAGAAAAAATCGAAAGCAAACGGAGTAATACCAAACTATAAATGAACAGCAACACTATCTATGCCTACACCTGACAACAACCTAAACTACCAAAGTAAGAAAGAGGGCAGCGATCAGGAATCGATACAATCAAGCACCACACCTGACCCATGATACCAATGCGAAAGTGACAACTTCACAATTAGATATCACAAACGAGAGCCAAGAGGTCAACCATTTCCCAGCAGGTGACCAAAAGGCATCAATAAACAGACGTGAACGAAAGCATAACAAAAAGCAAGATACTTAAATTCACTTACATTTACTTTAATGGCTGATTATCTGCTCTTAATCTGCTTCTGTTAGACTAAACAGCGTGTTTAACTCGCTCGCATGAAGGCTTCGTAGCTTATGCAATCCATAATTTTAGAGAAATGATCCAATCAATAAAACATACATGTATTAGTATGATAAACTGAAGGAAAATCAATTAACTTAAAGACAGCGAGAGCGATACCAAACATATTTGAGTCTTGATCCATATCAGAATTAAGGGTGAGGTTGGTACGATGAAGCAAATTTAATCCCTTTAGTACTCTTCTTACAGACTGTTCCAATGCGAAGCTTCTTTTGTGGATCTTATTTGTTATTTGCAATTGGATTTGCCATACTGCAATCTCTGTTGGGAAAGGGCTGATCTCTTGGCTCTCTTGTATGGGATGTTTCTTTGTGATTATGTTACTTTTTCATATGGAGTCCTCGACCAGTTGTGGTACTTGATTGTATCCATTCCTGATATTTGCCTACTCTCTTACTTTACATTAAACCAAGACGAACCAAGTCGTGCAATTTAAAAGGAAGCTTAGTTTGGCATATAGCTATGTTACTGACTTCAACATTTGCAATTAAATGTTAACTCAGAAACTTCTTAAACAAGGCTATCTGTATTATAAACTTCGTTAAACCTTTTCTAAATTTTATAGACAATACTATAATATGATATCTAAATTTCAAGTTGGACTTAAATCTCTCTTGCGTCAAGGTCTTTCGAAACCTGAATTATTTGGGGACTTGGTGTATGGATTGAAGAAGATTGTTGGCTCTAATAATTTTTCAGCGCAGTTCATTAAAATAATTTCCCATTATAAAAAAGATTGGCTATAACATTAATGTATTGCAACAGACTGCATGCTTGGTGGTCAACCCAATCACGGTTGGCAACTTTGCTGTCCTCTTTAATTGCACACCGGTGGGTCGGACATCAGACTCTATGACGGTTCCGACTTAAAGACTTATCTATTGATGAGATGGTAGGGGCCTGATACTCTGGCTGTTTGTCAGGCCCACCAGGGTTTACCTGTTGTATTTCTTTTGCTCTGGTATTCAGTTTTATTTACTGTTGAGTCCTTATCTTTGCTTCATCTCCTTGTTATATCTTGATTTATATGTTCTGGGAGATGATGAATTGATAAGTTAGGGGTCTTTCATGCAAATCAATTATCTATGTGTCTTGATCCACATCTGAATTTAGGATGAGGTTTTTGCTGTTAAACCGGTTTAAGTCCTCCTGTAAAATATTTTACTTACTGTTCCAAGGCGGTATTTCTTTTGTGAATCTTTAATGGGTTTTTTTCTGTCTAGTGTTTGCTATGCCTTTGTGCCCGTCAGTTTATATGTGCCTTGTGGTCACCTGCTGGGAAAGAGCTGACCTCTTGGCGCTTGTTTGTGGTGTCCAACTTTGAGTTTGTCACTTTCCCATTGGTATCTGGTGCCAGGTGTGGTACTTGATTGTATCGATTCCTGATCTTCGCACCCTTATTTTGTAGAATATAGTTTTCTAGCATACAAATCTAGCTGCGCATTAAACCTTTAATTTTTTGTTATGTATATGCAAGTAAGAAAGATGGCAAAGATCAGGAAACAATACAATCAAGTACTACACCTGACCCAGGATACCACATTGGAAAGTAACAAAAATACAATCAACATCACAAACAAGAGCCAAGAGTTTAGCCCTTCCCCAGCAGGTGACCACAAGGCAGCAATTAACTTCCAATAAAGCAAAAGAAACACAAGACACAAAAAACACAAATAATCCACGAAAGAAGTACCTCCTATGAACGGCCAGTTAAAATATTTTACTGGAGGGCTTAAACTGGTTTCATGGCACCCGCCTCACCCTAAGTTCAGATGCAGATCACGACACACAGATGTTTGGGTTGCATAAAGACCCCTAGCTAATCAATGCATCATCTCAAAAACATATAAATCAAGATAGAAAAAGGAGATGTTTAGGGCTCAACAGTACATAATACTGAATACAGGAGCAAAAAAATCAAATAGGTAAACCCCAGTGGGCCTGACAACAGCCAAAGCATCAGGCTCCTACTATCTCATCAATAGATAAGTCTTTAAGTTGGAACCGTCATAGAGTCTACAGTCCAACCAACCATCATGCAATTAAAGAGGAAAGCAAAGTTGCCAACTGTGATTGGGTTCACCATCAAACATGCAGTCTGTTGCAATACATTAATGCTATAGCCAATCTTTTTATATTGTGAAATTATTTTAATAAACTGCGCTGAAAAGATATTAGAGCCAACAATCTTCTTCAAATTTAAACACCAATTCACCATAGAATTCAGGTTTGGAAAGTCCTTGGCGCAAGAGAGATTCAAGTCCAACTTGCAATTACGATATCAAATTATAGTATTGTCTATTAAATTAATAAAAGGTTTTGCGAAGTTTATGATACTTAAATCTTTGTTTAAGAAGTTTCTGAGTTAACAATTTATAGAAATTGTTGAAGTCAGCAACATGGCTAGATACCCTAGCAAAACGAATGAGGTGATATATATAGACTCCATAGGATGTAGGGCGAAGAACACCACCATCTAAAAATGGCATATCGACAATTTCAAAATCAAAATCGAAGATTTATCATAAATTTTGGTTAAACAATATCACTAGAAATCGACAAATGCAAGTCTAAACATGCAGCTTCGGTATCAGAGGTATTAACTATATTAAATTGGAGCTCTGAAGGGTAGATTTGACTTATCATATTGTCAAAATAAACATTATTGATGTATAAAGTACTGTCCAAATATCTGGATTTAATGTTAAAATCATTAATAATATCCGCCTGCTTATTATCAGAAAGAGACAACATAAAGTCCCTTTCACAACACAACAGGGATAGATCGGCAACCAGGGGAGCATAATTAGTGCCAAAAGGAATCTATACATTGTACAACTTTTTACCAAATCGAATAAAAATGTTGTCCAACAAAAAAGGCATCACATTTAATTGATAAGACCATGAATGATATTTTAAGGTTTTTCCAAAGTAAAAATTGAGTTTCTGTTGTTACATGCAAGGTAAGGAGAGCCTTCTCTATTGAAGGTTATTTAAATAAGATCAGCAAGTTTTTCTTTAATCAAAATATGACGTAAAGAAGTGTAAATAGTAGAAAAATCATAAATAGACAAACTGGTCGCATTGAAATCTCTAGCTTTAAGTTTGATCTAAAATTTCTCTTGAATTTTTAATACACAAAAATAGATTTTTACAGTATCTTTTATATACCTTTCGACAGTACTTGATAACATATGTTTACTAGCTATAAGACATAAGGTTAACAATTTAGAAAGGTCTGTTGTCGTACAAGAGCTAGAATTAGCAATAAATTTTGCTTTATATACTTAAAGCCATTAAAAACGCAACTGGTACAAGTGTTATTTTTCCTATAAATATCAGCTTGATGCACTTTGTCTTTGTACTAACAAGCGTCCCTAACGTAGGAGAACGTTTTACCAAAATTTGAGCTCAATTGCATACTTCTGCCAAAAAATTTGGTGAAAAATGACAAATTCATCAAATTTTTTGGTAACCATATTAAATCTTGAAATTTTATTCAATTTCAGCGTGCAAGTACTGCGTTGCACTCAAACAAACAAGAAAACGGTTTAAAACACAAAATTCACTTTGCTGGAAGGACCTAAAATTTATGATTAAAATTTCATTTTTTGTGAAATTTCCCCAAAGTTTGAGAAATCACTAAAACTTCAATTAAACTGAAACAATTAAAAATTGGCATAAGTAAGCTGTAAGGTAATAACCTATGGTTATCATTTACAGCAATATTTACCGTCGAAAGTGTGGCATTTTCGTTAACTTCCGGTTTTCATGCTGAAACTTTGATGACCATTTAGAAGGTCAAAACTTCAAGACAAAAAAATCTATCGCTTGTGCATAGAAAGTAGAGCAATGTTGAAATTTTCTTAAAGTTTGAATCCAAAAGAGCCATTCATAATGAAGATCTGATATCCAGATAAATATGGTCATTTTGCAGTTTTAGTGTCGAGGTTTGGGTTGCGTCCCTTTATCAAAAATACAGCCTGGCTTATCTGGACCGCTTTATCTGCACCAAAAGAGTATTGGCTTGAAATCGCGACCATAGGTTTATGCTTTTATTTTATTAGAATGAAAAAATAGCATTAAATCTCGAGTAAGGTTAAACTGTAAAAGTTGCGTTTTTACTGGCGTTAAGTATATGTTTTTATGGAGTTTAGGTAACCAGTACAAAGTAGGAAATTTGTCTTGTTTTTTTTTCAGCTTTAATACCAAAATGTAGGGCTGTATGACCATGTCCATCGACAACCATCATCTCACTTAAAGAAGGCTGTAGTTTATAGGCATTAGTGTCAACAAGCTCATGTTTAAGAGTATTAATATAACACAACCGTCAAACAACTACAACATTGTTAACAGCTTTATCTGCTGGAACCAAAACATAGTTCATATGAAAATCCTGGATACCTGGTTTAAGATGACGAAAAGAAGATTTAGGTTTAGGAGGTAGAAGATCTGTATTACGAGAGTAAAATGAAATACTAGTATTAATAAATACAAAAAATGTTAAGCTTCCATTCCTTCAAGGCATAAGGTTCAACATATTCTCGTTACACCATCGATTACTGAAGTCATTTAAAGAAGCAGCGGTCTCTCTACAGCATTTATGGAAATATAAATTAGAGAGAAATTTATTTAGGGCCTATAGAAATAATATTGCGAACTCTAGCGCAGGAATGACATTTTGATTATTACCCGTAATCACATGCATTGCAGGGGGATATAAATAATTAGAATTTTGAAACTCTCAGGAGTCAGGAATATTGGAATCAACCTTTATATCAATAACAATTTAATTAAGGTTAAATATCAAAAACATAATTGGTTTGTTATATTTTTAGCAAATGATTGGAATTTCAGAATTATTAAACTAATTTTGAATATAAGAATTACTGAGTAATCCTTAAAGATACTTTGTAAGTTAATAAACTCCGTATCTTTGTTAATGAATGGAATTTCGATACAATGTCGTTTATGGTTGACCTCAGAATCGATATAAGAACTAAGGAAGTGTTGAACATAACACCTTGTTAGAAGTGCTGTTTTATATAATTTGTTAGCTCTATCTTAAAATCTATTAGACTCTTAGTAAGAAAGAGTGAAAAGATCAGGAATCAAAGAACTCAAGCACCACACCTGACACAGGATACGAATGGAAAAGTGCCAACGTCACAATTAGACATCACAAACGAGAGCCAAGATGTCAGCCCTTTCCCAGCAGGTGACCACAAGGCATCAATAAACGTACGCCCACGAAAGCATAACAAACACAAGACAGAAATAACATAAATGATCCACAACAGAAGCACCGCCTTGGAACTGTCCGTAAAAATATTTTACTAG